>CAUDMG010000591.1:0-120000 GCA_958450375.1 Homarus gammarus
GGGGAGAAGGGCAAAGGGGAGAACAACAAACAACAATAGCAGTACCCATCCACCACAACTCAATATATCCGGACCCCTCCACACCCAACCCACAAGCGACTTACTCATCCCCACAATCACGGGGATGAAAAGAAAAAAAAAAATACCGTAAAAAGAAACAAAACAACACGCAGTACCATGACCCAAAACAAAAGAGAAGGATACAACATCCCACACACAAAAACATCTCCTTACCCCTCCCCACACCCACATCCTACTCCTCCCCACACCCACTCTCCTTACCCCTCACCCACACACCCACATCTCCTTACCCCTCCCCACACACCCCACATCTCCTTACCCCTCCCCACACATCCCACATCTCCTTACCCCTCCCCACACACCCACATCTCCTTACCCCTCCCCACACACCCACATCTCCTTACCCCTCCCCACATACCCACATCTCCTTACCCCTCCCCACACCCACATCTCCTTACCCCTCCCCACACCCACCTCTCCTTACCCCTCCCCACCCCCACATCTCCTTACCCCTCCCCACACCCACATCTCCTTACCCCTCGCCCCACCCCACATCTCCTTACCCCTCCCCACACCCACATCTCCTTACCCCTCCCCACACCCACATCTCCTTACCCCTCCCCACACCCACATCTCCTTACCCCTCCCCACACCCACATCTCCTTACCCCTCCCCACGACCCACATCTCCTTACCCCTCCCCCACACCCACATCTCCTTACCCCTCCCCACACCCACATCTCTTACCCCCCCCACACCTCCCTTACCCCTCCCCACACCCACATCTCCTTACCCCTCCCCACACCCACACTCCTTCCCACTCCCACACCCACATCTCCTTACCCCTCCCCACACACACCACATCTCCTTACCCCTCCCCACACCCACATCTCCTTACCCCTCCCACACCCACATCTCCTTACCCCTTCCCCACACCCACATCTCCTTACCCCTCCCCACACCCACATCTCCTTGCCCCGCCCCCCACCCACATCTCCTTACCCCTCCCCACACCCACATCTCCTTACCCTCCCCACACCACATCTCCTTACCCCTCCCCACACCCACATCTCCTTACCCCTCCCACACCCACATCGCCTTACCCCCTCCCCACACCCCACATCGCCTTACCCCTCCCCACACCCACATCGCCTACCCCTCCCCACACCCACTCGCCTTACCCCTCCCCACACCCACATCTCCTTACCCCTCCCCACACCCACATCTCCTTACCCCTCCCCACACCCACATCTCCTTACCCCTCCCCACACCCACATCTCCTACCCTCCCCACCCACATCTCCTTACCCCTCCCCACACCCACATCTCCTTACCCCTCCCCACACCCCACATCTCCTTACCCCCTCCCCCACACCCACATCTCCTTACCCCTCCCCACACCCACATCTCCTTACCCCTCCCCACACCCACATCTCTCCTTACCCCTCCCCACACCCACATCTCCTTACCCCTCCCCACACCCACATCTCCTTACCCCTCCCCACACCCACATCTCCTTACCCCTCCCCACACCCACATCTCCTTACCCCTCCCCACACCCCCACATCTCCTTACCCCTCCCCACACCCCCACATCTCCTTACCCCTCCCCACACACCACATCATCTCCTTACCCCTCCCCACACACCCACATCTCCTTACCCCTTCCCACACACCCACATCTCCTTACCCCTCCCCACACACCCACATCTCCTTACCCCGGCCCACACACCCACATCTCCTGACCCGTCCCCACACACCCACATCTCCTTACCCCTCCCCACACACCCACATCTCCTTACCCCTCCCCACACCCCATCTCCTTACCCCTCCCCACCCCCCACATCTCCTTACCCCTCTCCACACACCCACATCTCCTTACCCCTCCCCACACACCCACATCTCCTTACCCCACCCCACACCCACATCTCCGTACCCTCCCCACACCCACATCTCCTTACCCCTCCCCACACTCCACATCTCCTTACCCCTCCCCACACCCACATCTCCTTACCCCTCCCCACACCCACATCTCCTTACCCCTCCCCACACCCACATCTCCTTACCCCTCCCCATACACAAAATCCGCAGAGCCGGATGAAATCTTCCCTCGAGTTTTCAAAGAGTGTAGGGAACAGATTAGCGGACCCCTCGTAAATTTATATACAAAATCATTAGACACTGGAGTTGTGCCAGACTTGTGGAAACAGGCAAATGTAGTACAGTACCCATATTAAAAAAGGGGAGACAGAGCATCAGCGTCAAATTACCGGCCGATTACTTTGATGTCAGTAGTGGGGAAATTTCTTGAATCAATTATAGCAGATAGCATCCGATCGCATCTAGAGAAAAACAAATTAATCTACGACTCTCAACATGGGTTTACAAAGGGAAAATCTTGTCTAACAAATCTGCTGACGTCTTTTAGGAAAGTCTTCGAGGTAGTAGATAATGACGAAAATTACGATGTTATTTACTTAGACTTTAGCAAAGCATTTGACAGAGTACCGCATCAGAGGCTTCTGAGAAAAGTTAAGGCTCGTGGTATCGAGAGGAAAGTTTTAAATTGGATAAAATCATGGCTCACCGATAGAACGCCGAGGGTCAGCGTAGATGGTGTTTAAATCTGAGTGGGGCCGTGTACCAGTGGGGTTCCCCAGGGGTCAGTACTGGGCACCAAAATAGGGCGGCAGTTTAATTCAGGGCAGGATGCAAATGCACTACAGGAGGATTTAAATAAACTGCAAGAGTGGTCAGAAAAATGGCAATGAAATTCAACACCATTAAGTGCAACGTACTTAATATTGGAAGAACATATAATGGCACTGTATACAGCCTTAACAACATCAACCGAGAGAAGTCGACTTGTGAAAGAGACTTAGGGGTACTTGTAAGCCCGGACCTACGGCCTAGAAAAAAAAGCGTTAATGTTCGAAATAAGACAGAGTATTAGGTTTTATATCTGGAAATGTAAGTAATAAGAGTGCGGAGGTCATATTGCAACTATATCTTTTACGCTCGCCAGGCCGCACCTCGATTATGTTGTTCAGTTCTGGTGCCCTTATTATAGAATGGATATCAATTCACTAGAGTCGGTTGCAGCGAAGAATGACGAAAATGATTCCGTGACTTAGAAACCTTCCATATCAAGCTAGATTAAGAAACTAAACTTGCATTCCCTAGAAAGACGAAGAGGGCTGGGAGACATGATAGAAGTATTTAAGTGGGTGAAAGGAATCAATAAAGGAAGTATAGTAAAGTTCTCATAATATCCGAGCAGGATAGGACTCGTAGCAACGGATTTAATATGGATAAGTTTTAGGTTTAGGAGGGAGATAGGAAGAAACTGGTTCACAAATAGGGTAGTGGACGAGTGGAACAAGCTTAGCAACTTTGTAGTAAGTGCTGTAATGCTGGAAAGTTTTAAAAGGAGGCTAGATAGATTCATGGATGATGGAGAGCGGTAGTAACTCTCGGCAGGCCAACCGACCAACCCCTCCCCACACACACACATAAACCTCTTGACACTGCTCTCCCACTCCTACAGGTTCACTTGACTGCTCGGGGACGCACCTAGCTATTAAAAAAGATTATTTATACATACAATATAGTGTAAATAACTGCATATATCAAAGCATTACACAGGTATACGACGGTGTGAATAACGAATATCCTTCAATAGTAAAGTGTGGGAAGAATGAAGAGCAGTAAGGTCGTAAGCCTCAGGTGATACTTGTGTGATTTGATTTTTTTTTTTTTGGGGGGGGGGGGCAGGAGAATGTGTGCGCGTGTGTGCTTGCCCCCTCTTTCTTGCCTCGCCGTCTCCTCACCCTCACCTCCCACTACCTTCACTGATTAATAGGGCAATTCCACGTGTCCATCCTGACGTCAGGTAGGTGAGGCGGATCCCTGTAAGAGAAGCACCGAGGAACCTTGACTTGACTCGTGTCCCCAGGCAGTGAAGGAACCTCCCTCCTCGTGTGGGTCACTGTCGACACCGCCCCTCCCCCCTCCCCCCCCCCCCGCCTGTTGAAGCCTCCCATAATAACATAACAAACAACAACAACAACAAACCTTTTCTTGGCCAACTGACCACGTGCGGCCCTGGCAGACGTACGAGTATATGAGGGAAGTAGAGCCATGATTGTCTGAGGGAAATAGAGCCATGATTGTCTGAGGGAAATAGAGCCATGAATGTCTGAGGGAAATAGAGCCATGATTGTCTGAGGGAAATAGAGCCATGATTGTCTGAGGGAAATAGAGCCATGATTGTCTGAGGGAAATAGAGCCATGATAAAGTCTTGCTCTTAGTATTTGGCGTTTTGATGATAGCAGAAAAATACAACACTAGTTTTCATTACATCAAGAAACTGTCTGATGAAGTGACTGTCAACCAACTGAGGCGAGTGAGTACATTATGTAGTGTAGTGATTATGATACAACCAAACTATACACGTTACCTGATAGTCACTTGGCTAACATACACCTTCCACTACACATCGGATTTCTTTTAATTTTTTTTTTGTAAGTTCCTAAGTTCTTGGCGTTATTTTGTGCATTATTTTACGTTTTTGATAATTAATCTTTACCCTTGTGATCTCTACTGCCATGTGTTTGTGGAGGTTAAGTGAGAAGAATATTTTGTTTAGATAAATTATGTTGGGGAGAAGATGATTTACCACCCCCCCCCCCTAGAGGACCTAACGTGACCCCCCCTAGAGGACCTGACGTGACCCCCCCCTAGAGGACCTGACGTGACCCCCCCCTAGAGGACCTGACGTGACCCCCCCTAGAGGACCTGACGTGACCCCCCCCCTAGAGGACCTGACGTGACCCCCCCCCTAGAGGACCTGACGTGACCCCCCCCCCTAGAGGACCTGACGTGACCCCCCCCCCCCTAGAGGACCTGACGTGACCCCCCCCCTAGAGGACCTGACGTGACCCCCCCCTAGAGGACCTGACGTGACCCCCCCCTAGAGGACCTGACGTGACCCCCCCTAGAGGACCTGACGTGACCCCCCCCCCTAGAGGACCTGACGTGACCCCCCCCCCTAGAGGACCTGACGTGACCCCCCCCCTAGAGGACCTGACGTGACCCCCCCCCCCTAGAGGACCTGACGTGACCCCCCCCTAGAGGACCTGACGTGACCCCCCCCCTAGAGGACCTGACGTGACCCCCCCCCCTAGAGGACCTGACGTGACCCCCCCCCCTAGAGGACCTGACGTGACCCCCCCCCTAGAGGACCTGACGTGACCCCCCCCTAGAGGACCTGACGTGACCCCCCCTAGAGGACCTGACGTGACCCCCCCCCCTAGAGGACCTGACGTGACCCCCCCCCCTAGAGGACCTGACGTGACCCCCCCCCCTAGAGGACCTGACGTGACCCCCCCCCCCTAGAGGACCTGACGTGACCCCCCCCCCTAGTGTCCCTGACGTGACCCCCCCCCCTAGAGGACCTGACGTGACCCCCCCCTAGAGGACCTGACGTGACCCCCCCCCTAGAGGACCTGACGTGACCCCCCCCCCTAGAGGACCTGACGTGACCCCCCCCTAGAGGACCTGACGTGACCCCCCCCCCCCCCTAGAGGACCTGACGTGACCCCCCCCCCTAGAGGACCTGACGTGACCCCCCCCCCTAGAGGACCTGACGTGACCCCCCCCCCCTAGAGGACCTGACGTGACCCCCCCCCCCTAGAGGACCTGACGTGACCCCCCCCCCCCTAGAGGACCTGACGTGACCCACCCCCCCCCTAGAGGACCTGACGTGACCCCCCCCCCTAGAGGACCTGACGTGACCCCCCCCCCTAGAGGACCTGACGTGACCCCCCCCCCCCTAGAGGACCTGACGTGACCCCCCCCCCCTAGAGGACCTGACGTGACCCCCCCCCTAGAGGACCTGACGTGACCCCCCCCCCCTAGAGGACCTGACGTGACCCCCCCCCTAGAGGACCTGACGTGACCCCCCCCCCCTAGAGGACCTGACGTGACCCCCCCCCTAGAGGACCTGACGTGACCCCCCCCCTAGAGGACCTGACGTGACCCCCCCCTAGAGGACCTGACGTGACCCCCCCCCTAGAGGACCTGACGTGACCCCCCCCCCCTAGAGGACCTGACGTGACCCCCCCCTAGAGGACCTGACGTGACCCCCCCCCCTAGAGGACCTGACGTGACCCCCCCCCTAGAGGACCTGACGTGACCCCCCCCCTAGAGGACCTGACGTGACCCCCCCCCCTAGAGGACCTGACGTGACCCCCCCCCCTAGAGGACCTGACGTGACCCCCCCCCCCTAGAGGACCTGACGTGACCCCCCCCCCTAGAGGACCTGACGTGACCCCCCCCCCTAGAGGACCTGACGTGACCCCCCCCCTAGAGGACCTGACGTGACCCCCCCCCTAGAGGACCTGACGTGACCACCCCCCCCTAGAGGACCTGACGTGACCACCCCCCCCTAGAGGACCTGACGTGACCACCCCCCCCTAGAGGACCTGACGTGACCCCCCCCTAGAGGACCTGACGCCCCCCCCTAGAGGACCTGACGTGACCCCCCCCTAGAGGACCTGACGTGACCCCCCCCTAGAGGACCTGACGCGACCCCCCCCCCCAGAGGACCTGACGCGACCCCCCCCCCCCCAGAGGACCTGACGCGACCCCCCCCCCCAGAGGACCTGACGCGACCCCCCCCCCCTAGAGGACCTGACGCGACCCCCCCCCCCCCAGAGGACCTGACGCGACCCCCCCCCCAGAGGACCTGACGCGACCCCCCCCCCCAGAGGACCTGACGCGACCCCCCCCCCCCAGAGGACCTGACGCGACCCCCCCCCCCCAGAGGACCTGACGCGACCCCCCCCCCTAGAGGACCTGACGCGACCCCCCACCCCCCCCTAGAGGACCTGACGCGACCCCCCACCCCCCCCCCTAGAGGACCTGACGCGACCCCCCACCCCCCCCCCCCTAGAGGACCTGACGCGACCCCCCCCCTAGAGGACCTGACGTGTCTTTGCGTGTTGTGACCACCAGGAAGATAATAACTCGCCATCTCCTAGTGTGTATGATGACTCTTCTCTCTATTCTTATCCTTTTCTCTTATTCTCTACTTCGCTTCTCTTATTTATTTTTCTCTTCTCTCTCCTTTTCTTTTCTCTCCATCTCCTCATTTCTCCCTCTCGTACCTCCTCTCTCACACGTGGTTGTTGTTTACAGTTCGAGCAGCTGGCCTTCACGTGGATGGAGAGGAAGAAGCTCGGAGGGACGTACTCAGCACACCGGGCACAGAGTGAGCGTCATGTGGTCGTCTGCTCCACCAACCTTCAAGCCGACACTATCATGGACTTCCTTAACGAGTTCTACGCCCATCCGCACTTACAGGTCAGGAGTGTCTTTAGCCACACTTACAGGTCAGGGAGTCTCTTTGGCTATACTTACAGGTCAGGGAGTCTCTTTGGCTATACTTACAGGTCATGGAGTCTCTTTGGCCACACTTACAGGTCATGGAGTCTCTTTGGCCACACTTTTCAATCACAGGTCAGGGAATCTCTTTGGCCACACTTAGAAGTCAGGGAGTTTCTTTGGGCATACTTACACTTACAGGTCAGGGAGTCTCTTTGGCCACACTTACAGGTCAGGGAGTCTCTTAGGCCACACATACACTTATAGATCAGGGAGTTTCTTCGGCCACACATATACATACAGGTCAGGGAGTTTCTTGACACAGTATAGAGACAATGGTAGATATAGACACAGTATAAAAACAATAACATTATTACACTAGACTACAGCAGCCTATGATTGACCCCGCAGGATTACTTCGTCGTGTTGTTATCGCCGATGGAGTTAGATCCTACGATGAAGATGATCCTACAGGTACCAATGTGGGCCCAGCGCGTCATATACATCCAAGGGTCGTGTCTTAAGGACGGGGACCTGACACGGGCTAGGATGAGTGAAGCTGAGGCGTGTTTCATCCTCGCTGCCAGACACTATGCTGATAAGACCGCCGCTGTGAGTATATCTGATGATTCTATGGTTATTTGGCTGATGGTGGTGGTAGTGATGGTGGGGGGGGGGGTGACTCATTCATGGTAGTTGTATTATTCATGACATATATTATTTATGGGTGTTTTTATTCATGTGATTTACTGTATATTATTCATGTGATTTATATTATTCATGAGGTTTAATTTATTCATGAGGTTTGTGTTATTCATGGTTTAAGTTATTCATGTGATTTATATTATTCATGAGGTTTAATTTATTCATGAGGTTTGTGTTATTCATGGTTTAAGTTATTCATGTGATTTATATTATTCATGAGAGTTGTGTTATTCATGGTTTACGTTATTCATGTGATTAACATTATTCATGAGGTTTGTGTTATACAGTACATACATGAGTTGCATTATCCAGGACAGTTGTAACGTTCATAACACTTATACTACAGTACCAGCTGCATGGCCTGTTACTACTCATTATTTACACCACCCACATCACTAACACCACCCACAACTCTCTCTAGGTTAGATTTTAAGTGCACACACACACACACACACACACACACACACAGTCGTCCACCACCACCACCTCCTCATGTAATTCTCTACGCCCTCCTCGGCAGGACGAACACACCATCCTAAGGTCGTGGGCGGTGAAGGACTTCGCTCCCAACGTGCCGCAGTACGTGCAGGTGTTCCGGCCGGAGAACAAGCTGCACGTGAAGTTCGCCGAGCACGTAGTTTGTGAGGACGAGTTTAAGTACGCCTTGCTGGCCAACAACTGCATGAGTCCAGGCATCTCTACCCTGGTGACACTGCTCCTACACACCTCCCGCGGCCAGTGAGTATTATCCCTTGTTACACACCTGTTCTATATCTGCTACACACCTGCCCTACACCTCCCATTGATAAAGAGTACTGGCCACACCTGTTCTGCACCTTCCATAGCTAAAGAGTAGTAGCCACACCTGCCTAACACCTTTCACTAGTAAACACTGTACTGACCACACCTGTTCAACACCTCCTGTAGTCACTATATATGGAAAAAAAATTATCCTGAAAACCTCCCACTGTAATATACCGTCTTACTGCCAGGTAGCTCAGGTAAGAAAATGTTGATACTTGACCTCGGAGACAGTGACCCCTGACCTTGGAGACAGTGACCCCTGACCTAGGAGACAGTGACCTCTCACCTAGGAAACAATGACCCCCTGACCTAGGAAACAATGACCCCCTGACCCTAGGCTTGTAGGCCAACGTACCGTAAAGGAAATGATCTGACCAAATCTAAATATCTTTCTGCGATAAATTAGATCGGTGTCATAAACCAAAGAAATGCCTGGAAAAAAGAGATAAACAAAAGTACTCTAACTAACGAGGAAGAAAACACAGAAAAACAACTTATGGGAGATGAACAGGTAATTAATTAGTATTATACAGTACAGGCATCCTTTAGGTGTGTATTCCCTTACCAAGGAACATGACTCCTCTTGTTGGCTGGAAGAGACCTAAACCTATCCCAGCAGCGTCTCCCTTAATCAGATGAAGTGCTGGCCCGAGACGTGAACCTCATTTTTGGTAGTTAGGTTGGCTTAGGTTAGGTTGGGTTGGGTTGGGTTGGGTTGGGTTGGGTTGGGTTGGGTTAGGTTGGCTTAGGTTAGGTTGGGTTGGCTTAGGTTAGGGTGGGTGTGACTCAGACTCTTGGAATAACTTAATGTTGATACACCACCGCCACGTGTGAAGGGCGACGTGTAGTTGTACTCAGGCACTAACTGTCCGCTTATGTTGTGGCCTTCACCTCACGACACACCACCCACCATCCTCCTCCTCTATGGTCTTCCCCTCCATCCATCCGTCCACTCTCCCTCCTTTTATCAACTTAGGAGAGTAGTTCGTTCCCTCGCAGCCAAACATATCTCAAATATTCCAAACTTTGTTGTTTCACTTTTGTTATATCGTCCATGATATTCGTCTTCCTGCTCGTGTCTTCATTTCAGATTCTGTTTAGTCTCGACTACCTGGGAGCTTCATTACACAGTCTGTTGAAACATCCTCTCAGTTATCTTACCTGGTTCTGTGTGTCCGAGTTTACCGAGTTGTTGATTACTTCGATACTTGGAGGACTTATGATATATTGTAGATGTTCTTGTCAATGGTTACCTCTCTCACTGTAATTGTAGAGTGTTGTCCTGTGCTCTGGATCTTCGCAGTTCCCGCCAGATAAATGCTTTGGTTACATCTGATTTAACACAGTTTTATTTATGTAAAATTTTAATGGTGTTCTGGTTCTGTATCAATACTTTTAACTGCCGTTTTTAATGTAGTGATTTTCAGTGCACCAATTTCCACTCATTTGTCACTCAAGTTGTTTTCCGGAATTGGACTTTTGGCTAAGTTTAGATGTGTTAAATAATGTTCTCCTAATTTGGTTCTAATTTCCTGGTCTTATAATCTGTTTGCTATAATAACTTATACTCGTATGTAGAACATTGTTGGACACTATGCTTACTTGTTTTACTCCTTTGGCTGCGGGAACCTCTAGGCTATAGTTCTCTGACGCCATCGACAAAGTTTACACAACCATTGTACTGTACTGGTTTCTTGTGGTACTTATTCTACTGTCGAGTGCTCTTAGTACCATATTCCTTCTCGCTACACTGTCTTGAACTCTATTTTGAAAAATATGAATAATGTACAAAGCTGTTTTTCATATTACTGTTGTGTCTGCCAGTCTAGCCTCAGCGAGTCTGTTTTCCCGTTATGTTTGTTCTCTTAAACTCTACTTATGCTCTACCATGGTATATCTTTCTTACCTTGTTTAGTATGATATATTCCATGACTTTCCCAGCATTGTGAGGTTGATGACTAGTAATTGTTAGTTCCGTTTGTTCACTGTTTTTAATATTGGGAAAATGACAACTTACTTCCTTCCCCTGTTTGTCGTCTCTCGTTGTGGTAGTTTTAGGTCATCTTCACTAAGGTCTTTGAAGTCGTCACCTGGTGATTTCTTCTTGTGTGAGTGATTCCCCGTTCTTCATTGTGTTACGCCGCCTCTTGTTTCTACCAGGAGTATACAGTACCCTGTATCCTCCTCTTCCTCCTTCTGTCTCGTCAGATCGTGTTTCTCCGGGCGGTTTAACCTGAGTCATTATAAAGTCCATCATAATAATGTCTTGTCTAACCTTTATCTGGTGTTCGTCAGTTTTCGAGATAATATTTAGTTCCCGGTTAAATACTCTTATTGACCGGTTTATCCCCGACCCGGCCGGTTGACAAAGCCCCTTTAAGAGTTCCCATATAATATATCATGGAGAACCATAACAAGCATATATTGTCCTCTGACGTAGATCTTGTACATGGGCGCGTCTTCCCTCACTGGGCAGTCACCCGGCGAGCTGCACCAGGTGTTGCCATTCCTGATTCACTCCACATATCGAATCAGATCCAGGTCCCGACACCTGGCAACAAAAACATCGGTAACTCGCTCGTTATGAAACCAGGCGGGCTTTTTTCTAACATATCCCGGCGTTAGTGATCACCACCTCGGTGATACACTAACGATGCTGCTGGCTGGGTCATTAACACATTGCAGGAGAGGAGCTGGAGGACGTCTTGCCGGGTGAAGGGTGGATGAGAGACTAGATTGCGGCTGAAATCCAATATGGCTGTTGCCCAGAACAGATGAATAGCAATAATGCAGAAGGTACACGCTAAATTGACGTCACACGCTTGGTCACATTCATGCTTTTAATGGTGAACTATACTGTAGCTTCCCACGATAGGGCCACAGTCACACCCGAGAGTAAAACAATAATTCCTTACTCACAGTAATGGTCCAGCTGCCCGCCCCCCAACCCCTGCCCGTCGGCCCCCCAACCCCTGCCCGTCGGCCCCCCAACCCCTGCCCGTCGGCCCCCCCAACCCCTGCCCGTCGGCCCCCCCAACCCCTGCCCGTCGGCCCCCCCAACCCCTGCCCGTCGGCCCCCCCAACCCCTGCCCGTCGGCCCCCCCAACCCTGCCCGTCGGCCCCCCCAACCCCTGCCCGTCGGCCCCCCCAACCCCTGCCCGTCGGCCCCCCAACCCCGGCCCGTCGGCCCCCCCAACCCCTGCCCGTCGGCCCCCCCAACCCCTGCCCGTCGGCCCCCCCAACCCCTGCCCGTCGGCCCCCCCAACCCCTGCCCGTCGGCCCCCCCAACCCCTGCCCGTCGGCCCCCCCAACCCCTGCCCGTCGGCCCCCCGACCCCCTGCCCGTCGGCCCCCCCAACCCCTGCCCGTCGGCCCCCCAACCCCTGCCCGTCGGCCCCCCCAACCCCTGCCCGTCGGCCCCCCCAACCCCTGCCCGTCGGCCCCCCCAACCCCTGCCGTTGGGCCCCCCAACCCCTGCCCGTCGGCCCCCCCAACCCCTGCCCGTCGGCCCCCCCAACCCCTGCCCGTCGGCCCCCCCACCCCTGCCCGTCGGCCCCCCAACCCCTGCCCGTCGGCCCCCCAACCCCTGCCCGTCGGCCCCCCCAACCCCTGCCCGTCGGCCCCCCTCCAACCGCTGGCCGTCGGCCCCCCTCCAACCCCTGCCCGTCGGCCCCCCCAACCCCTGCCCGTCGGCCCCCCCAACCCCTGCCCGTCGGCCCCCCCAACCCCTGCCCGTCGGCCCCCCCAACCCCTGCCCGTCGGCCCCCCCAACCCCTGCCCGTCGGCCCCCCCAACCCCTGCCCGTCGGCCCCCCCAACCCCTGCCCGTCGGCCCCCCCAACCCCTGCCCGTCGGCCCCCCCAACCCCTGCCCGTCGGCCCCCCCAACCCCTGCCCGTCGGCCCCCCCAACCCCTGCCCGTCGGCCCCCCCAACCCCTGCCCGTCGGCCCCCCCAACCCCTGCCCGTCGGCCCCCCAACCCCTGCCCGTCGGCCCCCCCAACCCCTGCCCGTCGGCCCCCCCAACCCCTGCCCGTCGGCCCCCCCAACCCCTGCCCGTCGGCCCCCCAACCCCTGCCCGTCGGCCCCCCAACCCCTGCCGTCGGCCCCCCCAACCCCTGCCCGTCGGCCCCCCCAACCCCTGCCCGTCGGCCCCCCCAACCCCTGCCCGTCGGCCCCCCCAACCCCTGCCCGTCGGCCCCCCCAACCCCTGCCCGTCGGCCCCCCAACCCCTGCCCGTCGGCCCCCCCAACACCTGCCCGTCGGCCCCCCCAACCCCTGCCCGTCGGCCCCCCCAACCCCTGCCCGTCGGCCCCCCTCCAACCCCTGCCCGTCGGCCCCCCCAACCCCTGCCCGTCGGCCCCCCCTCCAACCCCTGCCCGTCGGCCCCCCTCCAACCCCTGCCCGTCGGCCCCCCCCCCCAACCCCTGCCCGTCGGCGGCCCCCCCCAACCCCTGCCCGTCGGCGGCCCCCCCCAACCCCTGCCCGTCGGCGGCCCCCCCCAACCCCTGCCCGTCGGCCCCCCCCAACCCCTGCCCGTCGGCGGCCCCCCCCAACCCCTGCCCGTCGGCGCCCCCCCCAACCCCTGCCCGTCGGCGGCCCCCCCCAACCCCTGCCCGTCGCGGCCCCCCCCAACCCCTGCCCGTCGGCGCCCCCCCCAACCCCTGCCCGTCGGCGGCCCCCCCCAACCCCTGCCCGTCGGCGGCCCCCCCCAACCCCTGCCCGTCGGCGGCCCCCCCCAACCCCTGCCCGTCGGCGCCCCCCCCAACCCCTGCCCGTCGGCGGCCCCCCCCAACCCCTGCCCGTCGGCGCCCCCCCCAACCCCTGCCCGTCGGCGGCCCCCCCAACCCCTGCCCGTCGGCGGCCCCCCCCAACCCCTGCCCGTCGGCGGCCCCCCCCAACCCCTGCCCGTCGGCGGCCCCCCCCAACCCCTGCCCGTCGGCGGCCCCCCCCAACCCCTGCCCGTCGGCGCCCCCCCCCAACCCCTGCCCGTCGGCGGCCCCCCCCAACCCCTGCCCGTCGGCGGCCCCCCCCCACCCCCTCCCCGCGGCCGCCCCCCTCCAACCCCTGCCCGTCGGCGGCCCCCCCCAACCCCTGCCGTCGGCGCCCCCCCCAACCCCTGCCCGTCGGCGGCCCCCCCCAACCCCTGCCCGTCGGCGGCCCCCCCCCAACCCCTGCCCGTCGGCGGCCCCCCCCAACCCCTGCCCGTCGGCGCCCCCCCCAACCCCTGCCCGTCGGCGGCCCCCCCCAACCCCTGCCCGTCGGCGGCCCCCCCCAACCCCTGCCCGTCGGCGGCCCCCCCCAACCCCTGCCCGTCGGCGGCCCCCCCCAACCCCTGCCCGTCGGCGGCCCCCCTCCAACCCCTGCCCGTCGGCGGCCCCCCCCAACCCCTGCCCGTCGGCGGCCCCCGCCCCCTCCCCGACGCCCCCCCTCAACACCCGCCCCTCCCCTCACCAACACCCGCCCTCCCCCCCAACACCCGCCTCAACACCCCCCTCAACACCCGCCCCTACCCCAACACCATCCCCCAAAAAACACCCACCCCCCCAAAACACCCACACCCTCAATACCTACCCCCGTAACACCAGCACCCTCAACACCCAGTCCCCCAACACCTGCACCTCCCACCCGCCCAACACAGCCCCCCACCCCCTCCACCACCACATTTCAGCACCTAATAATATCAACACTCGTCTGTAACTTTGGACGAAAAAACAAAAACATCTCATCTTTATATAACAAACTTGTACACTGATGCTCTGAGTTTGATTAATTTACTGAACTTTATGTTGGAGGATTGTGATGAAATGATCTATATGGCGATGTTGTGAGGAACTGTCAGGTGTCGTCCACTCACAGCCCAGTTGAATATGAAATCAGATTCAAATTATTTATAAAAAAATAAAATCAAGTGTAATGATTTGTCTCTTATTTGTGTATAAACATGAAGGTTGTGCCTAAGTCTAGAAAAAACGGCTGCTAAATACGATAGCAGTGAGTGGTAGGTTAGGTTAGGTTATGAGAGAACAGTGAGTAGTAAAACATCTTAATTCCAAATACATTAGTAACTCTTGTTTATTATATCTGACGTGTAATATTATACAGTATAGTGGTGCTGGTATCGTCTGCTTCTTTACTACGCGCCTCAGATAACTGCCCGAGCGTCTCAGCACCATACGTCCACCACCCACGCCACTAACTTGACTCAATGCTCCAGCTACAACCCACCAGGAGTAATTTAATGTTCTCTTCAGCATACGGGCTGTTTGTGACGCCTCGTTTCTCGTCCACCTACTCAGGGGGGTGTATATTTATTTCCAGCTTGTATACATGTCCAGGAAACTCGGCGCCAATTCTCAGCATGTCCATGTCTTCTGTGGTTTCAAATACAGAATGTGTTGAGGAAGTGGCCTTATCAGAGTACGTGGTTAGCATGTCTTACAGTTTACCGTAGATTCCCATTGATAAACAGACCGTACACGTACAGTATATCCTTGTGTAGCCGCGCACCACTTTAGCCCTGTGTATGATTCATTCACCAATTACCACCACCACCACCTACCTACCACCACGACTGACACCTCCACTACCTACCACCACGACTGACACCTCCACTACCTACCACCACGACTGACACCTCTACTACCTACCACCACGACTGACACCTCCACTACCTACCACCACGACTGACACCTCTACTACCTACCACCACGACTGACACCTCTACTAACTACCACCACGACTGACACCTCTACTACCTACCACCACGACTGACAACTCTACTAACAACCCACCACTAGTATGGCACCAATGTGGGAAATGTGGGTGGGTATGGTTTTAGGTAAGTGGGTATGGATTTGGATGTGTAGGTAGGTGTATAGGTGTAGATAAAGGTGTGTGTAGTGTAGGTGTGGAAAGATGGCCGACTACTAAGATAAAATTTGTTTTAAAGACATAAACATTCAACTCACTGTAACACATTATATGTATTACGTAGCGCCAGTAATATACAGGAAATTTTAAACAAACCAGAAGGAAATAATTATAACCAAAATGCATCACTTCAAATAAAATCTGATCTTTATGACATGTTAAAATCATTTCTATACTGGAGTCTGTCTGTATCTACGGCTGTGTGACCGTGGTTTGCCCTCACGATCTCTTTAAGCATGAGAAAGAGCGTCACAGGAAGAGGGTTTGATTCTTTAGGTCATCTTGTGTGGCGTAGAGACGTGTATTTATGGTGGTGGTGTTATGAGTACAAGAGGTGAGTGTGGTGGTGTTATGAGTACAAGAGGTGAGGGAGTACAGTATAGTGAAGATAAGTATACTAACCTCCTTGTGGTGGCCGGCAGGGAGGGGCAGGCGTCGCAGGAGGACTGGCATCGACTCTACGGCAAGTGTTCGGGCAACGAGATCTACCACATCAAGCTAAGTGATTCGCGGTTCTTCGGGGAGTACGAGGGCAAGAGCTTCACCTACGCCAGCTTCCACTCACATAGGAAGTAAGTTGTGGTTCTTCCCCTTCCTTTATCATCTGGTGTATGTGCTACTCTCACGTTCATCGACCTTTTTTATAAACTTCTCTCGAATCACGCGTAGCTTGTGGTGGTCTTGGATTAAACTTAGTGTGAATAGTTCCAGTGCCAAGTTATATTTTAAATATATATTTGTATTGAAAGTAAGAGTGAAAAAATAGTGAAAGAGAAGGTGTACGTGCGTGAGTGCGATATACAAGAGGAAGCAGGTCAAGCAATAGGTGTGTACACAGTGCCAGGTTGAGCTCATTTGTGGCTTTTCACTGTTGGTCCTCACTGCCCTCCCCTCATACCTTCTGGCTTTACCTCTTACCTCCCCCTCCTAGTGAGAAGTAACTTGGCGTGTCCTGTAGGTATGGTGTGGCTCTGCCCCCCCCCCCCTTAAGTGAGAGGTAACTTGGTGTGCCTTGCAGGTATGGTGTGGCTCTGGTCGGTGTGCGCCCCGCCGAGCTGCCGGAGTTCTACGAAGACACGATCCTCCTGAACCCTGGCCCGAGACACATCATGAAGAAGACTGACATGTGCTTCTATATGAGCATCACCAAAGAAGAGAACAGTGCCTTTGTAGTGGGAACCACCACCACCACCACCACCAGCAATCAAGAGAGGAGGCCGGAGGGCGGGGACTCCACCATCAAGGACCCAGAGAAGGGGAACGTGGATAGGAGTGACCGGGAGGAACCCGTACCCAAGCCAAGATCAGGTAAGTCATCACCTCACTGTCAACACTTAGGACAAAGTTGGGACAAATTTTGTCATTAATGTATATTTTTTTTCCTCAACTAAACTCCACTGTAGAAATTAAACAACATTTTTCCTTCCTGTCGCTTAAATTCTTCCTTAAAAACCATTCTTGTCTGGTCTTCTCTTTAGTAACTGTTGAACCTGCTTGGTGAGAGAAAAGTAACTTGTGAAGCGCTCTCACGCTCTCTCATACCCAGTGGCACAAGTCACTAGCATAGTACGTGCCGTTCATGCGAGGTGTCTGTTAGTTTACAATCTTACCCTTCAGTAAACTACAATTGGTGCTTTTCACTTGTAGGCCGACGATGTGTCCTGCTCAAGCTGCGACGTAACGGTATGGATGGAAAGCCTTGCCTGGGCTCCTGCCCTGTACATGTCCCGCTGTGTTTGGATGCATATTTAGGCACTATGGCAGCTTGTTCCAGGCTATACGACACTGATCACTTTATGTTACACCCGGAGTCTTCCTTAGATGCTTCACCACAAGTTCATGTCCTGCTTGGCTTAAAACCAGAATTAGAATTTTCTCACAATCAATGACTTGATTTGTTTAGCTGTGTTTGATGATCAAGATGAAGTAAATGACGAAGTTAATTTACACGTAAACTGTTTCACTGATGACCGTGGAGAGTGAGTGTGGAGGTTCACATCTCCCATGGAGAACATTACTTTCACCTTGCACATACCATTGTTGTCTTGTTTGGGTCATTTTAAAAGGGTTCTGTCTGTCTGATGCAGAGTAGGTGTATGCTTCCATACATGATGAACCAACATGAAATTTTAATTCAAAGATGAAGAACTTGACAATGTGTGACAGAGTTGATATGCTTTAGTTAACACCATGTAGGGTGTAAAGGACACTGTACTTGATTGGAGGATATTCTCATCTGTTTAATTCAGTTAATTTTTCAAGGAGTGAACTACTCCTTATAAAGGACGACTGTAACTGTAAATAATTGAAGAGGCGATGTATGAGGTGCGAGAAGAGATTGGGGTATCAACAACAACAGTGTTCCTTGATCTCCTCAACACCTGCCTCAGACTGTGTCCTTAAAGGTGTTGAATGGATAAACATGCTCTTACTTTAATGGAGGATGACAGACGTTATAGCGGGTTATAGCTTCTTAATTGAACCTTTAGAGAATATTGTACTTAATACATTATACAAGATTCATTTTATTTAGAGAAAACTTGTTTTGTTGTCGGTGACTAGTAGCAAGACAATGAAGAAGGCCAAATGTGACATAAAGTTGATCAGTAAGTTATACTTGGAGCGGACACGCCTTCTTGCCCGGTCACTGTATCCTCTTAGTTGATCCTGACCGATACAAACCCTAGCAACTTATTAGGATTTTTACATATTTGTGAAATTTTTTATTAGAGAGTCAGACTCCGCCCGAACTTTTGTATGCTTCCGACCCTCCTGTGGCGTCCCTTAGCTGTAGCGGACTAAAGCTGTGTAGGTGATAGGGAAGTGTGGTCCCTGGGAGGTGCTGAGGACCTTACTGGGTGGTGCTGAGGACCCTCCCCGCTGGTACTGAAGACACCTCCCTGGGTGGTGCTGAGGACCCTCCCTGGGATCTACTGAGGACCCTCCCTGGGAGGTACTGAGGACCCTCCCTGGGTGAAGCTGAGGACCCTCCCTGGGTAGTACTAAGGACCCTCCCTGGGTGGTGCTGAGGACCCTCCCTGGGTGGTACTGAGGACCCTCCCTAGGAGGTACTGAGGACCCTCCCTTGGTGGTGCTGAGGACCCTCCCTGGGTGGTGCTGAGGACCCTCCCTGGGTGGTGCTGAGGACCCTCCCTGGGTGGTGCTGAGGACCCTCCTTGGCTGGTACTGAGGACCCTCCCTGGGTGGTACTGAGGACCCTCCCTGGGTGGTGCTGAGGACCCTCCCTGGGTGGTGCTGAGGACCCTCCCTGGGTGGTGATGAGGGCCCTCCCTGGGTGGTGATGAGGGCCCTCCCTGGGTGGTGATGAGGACCCTCCCTGGGTGATGCTGAGGACCCTCCCTGGGAAGTACTGAGGACCCTCCCTGGGTGGTGCTGAGGACCCTCCCTATGAGGTACTGAGGACCCTCCCTGGGTGGTGCTGAGGAGCCTCCCTGGGTGGTGCTGAGGACCCTCTCTGGGTGGTACTGAGGACCCTCCCTGGGTGGTGCTGAGGACCCTCCCCGGGAAGTACTGAGGACCCTCACTGGGTGGTGCTGAGGACCCTCCCTGGGTGGTGCTGAGGACCCTCCCCGGGTGGTGCTGAGGACCCTCCCCGGGAAGTACTGAGGACCCTCCCTGGGTGGTGCTGAGGACCCTCCCTGGGTGGTGCTGAGGACCCTCCCCGGGAAGTACTGAGGACCCTCCCTGGGTGGTGCTGAGGACCCTCCCTGGGTGGTGCTGAGGACCCTCCCTGGGTGGTGCTGAGGACCCTCCCCGGGAAGCACTGAGGACCCTCCCCGGGAAGCACTGAGGACCCTCCCTGGGAGGTGCTGAGGACCCTCCCTGGGAGGTGCTGAGGACACTCCCTGGGAGGTGCTGAGGACCCTCCCTGGGAGGTGCTGAGGACCCTCCCTGGGAGGTGCTGAGGACCCTCCCCGGGTGGTGCTGAGGACCCTCCCCGGGTGGTGCTGAGGACCCTCCCCGGGTGGTGCTGAGGACCCTCCCCGGGTGGTGCTGAGGACCCTCCCTGGGAGGTACTGAGGACCCTCCCTGGGTGGTAGTGAGGACCCTCCCTGGGTGGTGCTGAGGACCCTCCCTGGGTGGTGCTGAGGACCCTCCCTGGGTGGTGCTGAGGACCCTCCCTGGGTGGTGCTGAGGACCCTCCCTGGGTTGTAGTGAGGACCCTCCCTGGGTTGTAGTGAGGACCCTCCCTGGGTGGTGCTCAGGACCCTCCCTGGGAAGTACTGAGGACCCTCCCTGGGTGGTGCTGAGGACCCTCCGTGGGAGGTACTGAAGACCCTCCCTGGGTGGTGCTGAGGACCCTCCCTGGGTGGTGCTGAGGACCCTCCCTGGGTGGTGCTGAGGACCCTCCCTGGGTGGTGCTGAAGACCCCTTCTGGGTGGTGCTGAGGACCCTCCCTGGGTGGTGCTGAGGACCCTCCCTGGGAGGTGCTGAGGACCCTCCCTGGGAGGTGCTGAGGACCCTCCCTGGGTGGTGCTGAGGACCCTCCCTGGGTGGTGCTGAGGACCCTCCCTGGGTGGTGCTGAGGACCCTTCCTGTGTGGTGCTGAGGACCCTCCCTGGATGGTACTGGGGACCCTCCCTGGGTGGCGCTGAGGACCCTCCCTTGATGGTGCCGAGGACCCTCCCTGGGTGGTGCCGAGGACCCTCCCTGGGAGGTATTGAAGACCCTCCCTGGGATGAGCTGAAGACCCTCCCTGGGTGGTGCTGAGGACCCTCCCTGGATAGTGCTGAGGACCCTCCCTGGGTGGTACTGAGGACCCTCCCTGGGAGGTACTGAGGACCCTCCCTGGGTGGTGCTGAGGACCCTCCCTGGGAGATACTGAAACCCTCCCTGTGTGGTGCTGAGGACCCTCCCTGGGTGGTGCTGAGGACCCTCCCTGGGTGGTGCTGAGGACCCTCCCTGGGTGGTGCTGAGGACCCTCCCTGGGTGGTGCTGAGGACCCTCCCTGGATGGTACTGGGGACCCTCCCTGGGTGGCGCTGAGGACCCTCCCTGGATGGTGCTGAGGACCCTCCCTGGGTGGTGCTGAGGACCCTCCCTGGGAGGTGCTGAGGACCCTCCCTGGGTGGTGCTGAGGACCCACCCTGGGTGGTGCTGAGGACCCACCCTGGGTGGTGCTGAGGACCCACCCTGGGTGGTGCTGAGGACCCACCCTGGGTGGTGCTGAGGACCCACCCTGGGTGGTGCTGAGGACCCACCCTGGGTGGTGCTGAGGACCCACCCTGGGTGGTGCTGAGGACCCACCCTGGGTGGTGCTGAGGACCCACCCTGGGTGGTGCTGAGGACCCACCCTGGGTGGTGCTGAGGACCCTCCCTCGGTGGTGCTGAGGACCCTCCCTGGATGGTGCTGAGGACCCTCCCTGGGTGGTGCTGAGGACCCTCCCTGGGAGGTACTGAGGACCCTCCCTGGGAGGTACTGAGGACCCTCCCTGGGAGGTGCTGAGGACCCTCCCTGGGAGGTGCTGAGGACCCTCCCTGGGTGGTGCTGAGGACCCTCCCTGGGTGGTGCTGAGGACCCTCCCTGGGTGGTGCTGAGGACCCTCCCTGGGTGGTGCTGAGGACCCTCCCTGGGTGGTGCTGAGGACCCTCCCTGGGTGGTGCTGAGGACCCTCCCTGGGAGGTGCTGACGACCCTCCCTGGGTGGTGCTGAGGAACCTCCCTGGGAGGTACTGAGGATCCTCCCTGGGTGGTGCTGAGGATCCTCCCTGGGTGGTGATGAGGACCCTCCCTGGGTGGTGATGAGGACCCTCCCTGGGTGGTGATGAGGACCCTCCCTGGGAGGTACTGAGGAACCTCCCTGGGAGGTACTGAGAACCCTCCCTGGGTTGTGGTGAGGACCCTCCCTGGGTGGTAGTGAGGACCCTCCCTGGGTGGTGCTGAGGACCCTCCCTGGGAGGTGCTGAGGACCCTCCCTGGGTGGTGCTGAGGACCCTCCCTGGGTGGGTGGTTCTGAGGACCCTCCCTGGGTGGGTGGTTCTGAGGACCCTCCCTGGGTGGGTGGTGCTGAGGACCCTCCCTGGGTGGGTGGTGCTGAGGACCCTCCCTGGGTGGGTGGTGCTGAGGACCCTCCCTGGGTGGGTGGTGCTGAGGACCCTCCCTGGGTGGGTGGTGCTGAGGACCCTCCCTGGGTGGGTGGTGCTGAGGACCCTCCCTGGGTGGGTGGTGCTGAGGACCCTCCCTGGGTGGGTGGTGCTGAGGACCCTCCCTGGAAGGTTCTGAGGACCCTCCCTGGGAGGTGCTGAGGACCCTCCCTGGGAGGTGCTGAGGACCCTCCCTGGGAGGTGCTGAGGACCCTCCCTGGGAGGTGCTGAGGACCCTCCCTGGGAGGTGCTGAGGACCCTCCCTGGGTGGTGCTGAGGACCCTCCCTGGGTGGTGCTGAGGACCCTCCCTAGGAGGTACTGAGGATTCTCCCTGGGTAGTACTGAGGATCCTCCCTGGGAGGTATTGAAGATCCTCCCTGGGCGGTGATGAGGACCCTCCCTGGGAGGTACTGAGGGCCCTCCCTGGGTGGTGCTGTGGACCCTCCCTGGGTGGTGCTGTGGACCCTCCCTGGGTGGTGCTGTGGACCCTCCCTGGGTGGAGCTGAGGACCCACCCTGGGTGGAGCTGAGGACCCTCCCTGGGTGGAGCTGAGGACCCTCCCCTGGGAGGTACTGAGGACCCTCCCCTGGGTGGTGCTGAGGACCCTCCCCGGGTGGTGCTGAGGATCCTCCCCGGGTGGTGCTGAGGACCCTCCCTGGGAGGTGCTGAGGACCCTCCCTGGGAGGTACTGAGGACACTCTTTGGTACAGTACCAAACACCTCTCCCGACTCCTCCACCTCCTGAGCCTAGGCTTTTCATCGCCGCCGTGTCACATATCCTACGCGTCAGGATGCTCCCTGCAGAAACGTCCTCCTGGCAGCGCTGTGTCCGCAGCTCGATGGGTGAGGGGTGGCACGGGGCCATCATACGGGACGTTGCGTACTGTTCTTCTTACCCGGACCATCCTGGTACCTACCTCAGCATGATCTCGCACCTCCTCCCCCTTTGGTTGATTCTTCGTTTTCACATTCTCCAGCCCTCGGTGTTGTGTCGTACTAGTAAATATCTCCCACCCCCCCGCCCCTCCCCCCCACACGGCTGTGTACTCTTCCCTGCGATTATTACACAACAACACACGAATTGAGCGCCACACACAACATTATCTCTCTTTCTCTCTCTCTCTCTCTCTCTCTCTCTCTCTCTCTCTCTACATAATATAACACTTTACCATTAATTCCTGATCAAAGTAAAGAACACACCCTCCCTGAAACACCAAAAAACTCCTCCCCACCACAACACCGCCACGACGTACCCCTGCGATGCCTTCACCCATCAAGCACTGTGTACCTCTGTGGGATGCCTGGTTCCCCTCAACACTGCTCGTCCCCTGCACCACACTCACTCTTTAAGGGGAAGGGAGGGAAGGAGGATGAAGGCAGGCACTTAATCACGAGATCCTGTTTACCACCTCATAGTTTAGTGTCCACTTGCTAAGCAAGTCGTGTCACATGTCACATTGCACCGTCACAGATGTTTAGTGTTAGTAGTGTTCAATAAAGCTAGTTCACGATGACCTCCGTCTTCACTGGTCACCTAGAACCTCTCCAGCCGGGTCTTGATCTGGTTATGACACTCCTCTTAAATAATGTACAGTCACAAACAAAAGTCCTCTCGCCTCTCCTGCTGCTCCACGTACCCCGAGATTCAGACTCGTGAATCCGAATCATCCGTGAACAGAATGATATATCAGTGTCTACTACTTCGGGTTCACAAGTCAGAATTTCGGGGTTCATGGAGCAGCAGGAGACGGGACAGGACCTACATGGTACATATAGTTAGATATTCATGAGGCATATCCTTGAACGTAATGGGTAAGACAGGTAACCCGGACGACGACATCATCAAATAAGACATGTATCCAGTGTTTTGTCATTGGCTGGGAGAGCTAGCTAAAGAGACACGAGCATCGCAGTGTGTTGCCCCCCAACTCGTTATTTATGTGAAATGTGCGGTAGTCTCATCTGTAGCAGAGGAACTGTAGGAGGGAGCAGCACTTACCTGGAGGTGAGGTAAGGCTTGTTTCACCTGAACTGTATCTGGGGAACTTCATCTCAACACAGTCTTTGAGGAAGCTTAAGTGGGCGGTAGTCAGTTCACAGGAGGCACACACAAGAGTCCTGTGAGAAGGTGATGTCCGCCAGTAAAACACTAGCGGTGATGGTGCACACTACTCAATGTTTACTTAGTACGTAGTGTAGTTATGGTCGTGCATTAACTCTCTTACAATACTCGGGCACCGTAGTTGATGATCTAGGAAGAAGTAGTCGACTTAGTACACTTATAAAAGAGTTTACATGGCAGTAAATTGCACGTGTTATATGTATACCATGTTGCAGTACTCCCACAAGGGGGGATACTTAGTGACCTACTGACTGTGTATTTTACGTACTGCACTTGACTCTAGGTTTGTGTATGTCGTGATGTGTGGGGTCAAGTTATGGTAGTGTGTGCCGTCAGTAAGGAACCAACCTAAAGTAGTATCTGTTGCGTATGTGTTAGTCTGGTGTATTGATCAGTCGCCCCTTAACTACTGTCTACACTCTTCTATACACGCTAGTTGTATAGTATACTTCCCTCCCACCTGTTCCTTCTTATTACATACACAATACCTGTATATCTACTTCTTCCTCCCTTCCTCCGTTCCCCCTTCCTCCGTTCCCCCTCCTCCCTTCCTCCGTTCCCCCTCCTCCGTTCCCCCTCCTCCCTTCCTCCGTTCCCCCTCCTCCCATCCCTTCCTCCGTTCCCCCTCCTCCCTTCCTCCGTTCCCCCTCCTCCCTTCCTCCGTTCCCCCTCCTCCCTTCCCCCTTCCCCCTCCTCCCTTCCCCCTTCCCCCTCCTCCCTTCCCCCTCCTCCCTTTCCCCTCCCTCCCTCCCACCTGAACGTGCATAAACGCATGCTGTACACTGTTACCCCCTCACCCTTGCCCAGCCATACGACGCGCTAAATGTCCCGTATACTTCACCCCCACCCCACGGCCCTGGAATATCTCCCCAGCCCACCCTACCCCACCACCCTCCCTCCCCAGCCCACCCTCCCCAGCCCACCCTCCCCCACCACCCATGTTGACTGCTATTAGTGTGTTCCCGCAGCTGACTCTTACTCTAACAGGGAGATTGTCAGTAGCCCTGGTATAGTCCTCCTTCGGTAACCCTAGGCATAGTCCTCCTTCAGTGGCCCCTGGCTTAGTTCTTTCAGTAGCCCCTAGCATAGTCCTTCTTTAGTAGCCCCTGGCATAGTCTTCCTTTGGTAGCCCCTGGCATAATCCTCCTTCAGTAGCCCCTGGCATAGTCTTCCTTTGGTAGCCCCTGGCATAGTCCTTCTTCAGTAGCCCCTGGCTTAGTTCTTTTAGTAGCCCCTAGCATAGTCCTTCTTTAGTAGCCCCTGGCATAGTCTTCCTGGCATAGTCTCCTCAGTGCCCTGCGTTCTTTAGTAGCCCCTAGCATAGTCCTTCTTTAGTAGCCCCTGGCATAGTCTTCCTATGGTAGCCCCTGGCATAGTCCTCCTTCAGTAGCCCCTGGCATAGTCCTCCTTCAGTAGCCCCTGACATAGTCCTCCTTCAGTAGCCCCTGACATAGTCCTCCTTCAGTAGCCCCTGGCTCAGTTCTTTCAGTAGCCCCTGGCATAGTCCTTCAGTAGCCCCCGGCATAGTCCTTCAGTAGCCCCCGCCATAGTCCTTCGGAAGTCCTCCTGTCCCTCCACCGAAAGCTCACTGTAGCCAAGTCCACAGTCAAGTGATTAGGACAGTCCACGGCTTAGTCCACAGTCCAATCCACTATCTTGCCCATAAGCCCACTCCAGCAGTCCTTTAAGCCCGCTCAGTGCATCCTGAAGTCCCTCTCCTGTAGGTAAATCCAATCTACATTTAAATACTCTTATCCTCAGATACCAACTCCTACTTTATATCTTTCAGCGTCAGCCCAGGTACCAATCCTCGGGTCCCGTTCAGTCCCCTGGTTCCACTCAGTCCCCGGTCTCATTCTGTCCCCTGGTTCCACTCAGTCCCCGGTCCCATTTAGTCCCAGGGTCCCACTTAGTCCCACGGTCCCACTCAGTCCCCGGTCCCACTCAGTCCCCGGTCCCATTCAGTCCCCGGTCCCATTTAGTCCCCTGGTTCCACTCAGTCCCCGGTCCCATTTAGTCCCCTGGTTCCACTCAGTCCCCGGTCCCATTTAGTCCCCCTGGTTCCACTCAGTCCCCGGTCCCATTTAGTCCCCTGGTCCCACTTAGTCCCCGGGACCCACTCATTGCCCACACAGGAACACCTACCACGCGGTGTGGTAAACATACCAGTTACTAAATTTAAAACACCTTTAATGTGTTAAATAACATCGGTACCTACAGTAGGCTTTTCCGGGATCGCGCTGCGCCATGTAACAATTTCTGTGATTGACGTGAGGGGACGAGAATCTCTCGGTGGTGGTGTGGGGTGACCACTGTGTGAATCTGGTGTCTTAGGGCACAAACAACACTATTTCCCCCGCAGGATCTCGAACCCACGTCTCTCTGATGACAGGTTCGGGCACTATCACTTGTACCACGAAAGGCAGAAAGATCATTAGAACCTGATCTACCACCGCTGGCCAGGGAACTTAACCTGAACTCTGCCTTAAGGGTACAAATGATGTTTTACCAAATGACTCGCCAGGTCATGCCCGAGCCTGTCGTCTGAGAGGCGTGAGTTCGATGACTGTTCTGGGAGTAATGTTGTTTGTGCATTTCATTCACTATATTGTGGGTACGTCTTAGGGTAGTTGAGGTGTTGGGCGAGGGCTTGAGAACCTTTGTTGACCTATCACGCCCCTCCTGCCATGCTTTCTCTTGTCGTGCCCTATTACCTTCTGCAGTGTCCTTGTGTGCTCAGATCTTGTCGTACTCTGGCGTGCCTTGCTGTGTTTTGTCGTGTACTGCCGTGCCCCTGCGTTCTCCTTCGTACCCCGCCGTGCCTCGCTATAGCCTTACGATCCTTACCCTTCCCTCGCGTGCCCTGTCATGCCCTTTGCATTCACTATCGTGCCTTGACGTCCCTTACCGTACCTGGCGTCCCCCTGCCGTGTCAACTTATGCCATTGCGTGCCTTTTCATACCACTGTGTCCTTGTGTGCCTTTCAGAGCCACTTATCCCGCCTGCGTGCTCCACAGTGCCACTCCGGGCCCCTCCTCGTCAATCCTTGTCCCAGCGTTCCTTACCGTGCTACTTAGTATCCTTCCGTTCCCTGCCATGCCCTTGCGCTCCCAACCGTTCCACTCCATGATCTTTCGTCCCCTGTCACTCCACATCTCTACATGCTCTCCCGTGGCACTCTGCGCCTAGTATACGCTCCGCCGATCCACCCTGTGCCCTTGTATGCCGTGCCGTGACCCGCCATGACTTGTTATGCCCCGTCTCACTTGTCCTCCATACCCCGCCGCGTCCCGCCGTGTCCTACAATGCCTCGCTGTGCTCTACCATGACCCGCCGTGCCCTACCATGCCCCGACGTGCTCGTGAAGTTGTCAGCAGAGTGCACAATAGAGTGTAGGAAGGTAGGCGGGTGTGGTGGAGGGCTGCATGCATCACCCGGTGTACCTGGTAGTGTTAGTCTAGACTAAGATGTTAATTCTGTCGTTTCATATAATCCTAATAAAGATAATAAACTTAATGCAATAAATATTCCCTGCTTATATAAATCAATTAGTTAAACTTTTGTAGCGTAACCCTGCATGGCTTTTGGTGGTAGATGTGGCGGCAGGTAGCCAACCCGAGTATATACACCGGGGTCTTGCGCCTCCAACCTTATCTGTTTACCACTACACAGTCAGTCTGCTCAAACTACCCACACTGTCCGCCCAACACCCACGATGCTCCTCCCACACCCAGCGATCTATTTCAAGTTTATACATATTCGCAAGTAGGCTCGGTGGAGCGACCACAAGCACCCAGGGACTGCTGCAGTGGTCCCCCTCTCACTTACAGGGCAGGTGTTATGGTGCTCATGGCCCACACCAAGAAGGTATTGATTATTTGTAAACTTCAAACTACCAAAGAATTTTTCTTTCCGCTTCATAACGAAACGATAACAGCTGTTCCCATAGGGCGGTGGTCTCAGTGTTCATTATTATACAGTACAGTACAAGCTAAATTTTGTGAGGCGTGAGAGTAAGGAGTGGTAAACCATGAGGTGAGGCTCTGAGGCGGGCGGGGAGGTGTGGGCTGGGCGCCTGCCACGCCTGAGAAGGTAGGCCGTAGTTAAAGCCATGCAGGGAAGTCGCGCCACCAGAGGAAGGGTACCAGCGGCCGCGGTACCACACCACTACCTACAACAGCCACTAACCGTGACTCAGGCCTCTCCCTTCCAGTCTCTGTCAACGAGCTCCAGAAGAAGCTGGAGGAGGAGGTGGACCGCAGGAGGGAGAAGTGGGAGGAAGAACAGGGAAGACACATCTCGGGGGAGGAGGCTCTCATGGCGTCCACCAGGAAGAACCTCGTCCATCAAGAAGGGGAGGGTAAGTCCCGTGCCAGGGAACTCTTACACCTAGATAGTTAAGGCAGCGCGGGAGCTCAGTGTTGTGCTGATGCCATAGTTGCACGTTTCGAGTCCTCGAGGATATACAGTAGATGTAGTGTGGAGTAGCAGCTGAGGGGAGAGTGTGTGAAGTGTTGAGCGCTGTGCACGTCTTGGCTGAGGAACGGTCTACACTGAACACTAGAGATAAGTTAATGCAGTAGTTGCTGAATAGCCATAGACTTGTTTCTTTTGTGCACATATTAGAGCTTTTACCTGTTGACGACTATTGTATGTAATTCAAAAGTTGTTTATCATTCACAACTTGCGTTCATTACGCCAGGCGAGGTCATCAGTTGTAATGTTGTTAAATAGTCCTGTGCCGGGTGTTATATTACTAAGTAGCACAAGAGTTATGTACTGAGGTAAGTTTATAGTTATGTGCCTCTCCCTGAATTCACTTGTAAAACATCACGATAATTTAGCCTTGTGACCACATATTGATGACGCGAGTCTCCTGTTTAATTAAGAGAGTGGAAAATTTTGTGGGTGACGAGAGGCCAGGGACTGTCTTCGTGTAGGGGACCTTGGGAGGAAGGTCTCCCTCCACTTGACTTTAGAGACAAGAGTGAGTGCCTCAGGCGAGGCAGCAGCAGTGGACATTGCATTCACAAACTTGATTATGAGAGACGACGCTGTTCCTGTACCTGTTGGCAGAAGGAGGGGAGGGAAGCGTATAATATGTGCAGGAGAAGTGAAGGCTGACTGCTGGCTTCTCCGGCAACACAGGCGCCGCTCTAAGTATACACTAATACAGTTGCGATTGAAGTAAATTAGTGAGTGATTAAGGCACCATGAGCTCGATGTGGGCCTGAGACCTTAAAGTGACAGCTGCTGTAGGGTTAATCATCTCAAGTATCATCACAGTTTGCAGAGGTTTAGCTCACCGAACAGAGTAGGCGTCAAGTCTCTTGTTTATATTACCTGTAATATTATCACGGATATAATGGAGCCCATCAGTCGGCAGCATCCTGCTTAAGGTTGAGGCAGTATAGTTCTCTAGGCTGACACACACACACACACCGAGGAGCTGTATACAAGCCCTCCCTCAGGAAGATACAAGGTAGTAATGGGTCTTAGGGTGTGTACTATACAGTAGGTGTGAGGGAGGGAGGGGCCCGGGGCGACCTCCTCCTGCTGTGCTGTGTGGAGGTAACAGTGGCTGGGAGGAGGTACTGTAGGTAAGGTACAGTAGCTAAAGAAAGTATCTGACAGGGTGGGTCCGATGGCTTCCTAAATTATACGTACAACTCGTGATGTCTCGGGAGGGTTGGTATGCTTGTCTTCACCCACCACCATTTCAGTATCCAACACAGAGTGAGTTGGCATATAGAAATAAAATAATCGGTCAAGTGATTACACTCAAATACAGGTAGTTTAAGGAGACAAAACGCATATCCCAATACTTATCGTCCGTGGTCTCATATTGTTTCACACACAGTATGCACAGATACTTTTTTTAGCTGCTGTACATGAATCACCAGCTTATGACTGCCCCGTGCATACCCTTAAACCTTCTCAAACAGTACGTCCTGGTATAAAGCATCTATCCCTTCAGAATCATTTGCATCTACGTTTTTGCATATATATATATATATATATAAACTTATTTTCTATACATGTATATATAAACTTATTTCCTTCACATATATAAAAAAAATTATCTACAGATATAAACTTTTTTATACATATACAAACATTTTCTATACATATATAAACATTTTTCTAAACATTTATAAACTTTTGTCTATACATATCTATTTAAAATACTTTATTAGCACTATTTTTCCTTTCTTTTCAACAGTTCTGTAAGTCTCGCTATTTTCTGCATTTTTATTCTGTTCCAATATTCCTCAGACATAAAGTTGTCTCAATTCCTTTTCCATTCATCAAACTCATCCTCCGGCGGCACCTGTCAGTTGTATCACGTGCTGCAGGTGTGGCGAGTGGCCGAGGCGAGTGTGGCGAGTGACCGAAGCGAGTGTAGTGAGTGACCGAGACAGTAAGACAGTGAAAGAGTGTGCAAGTGAGAGAGAGAGAGAGAGATTCAGTGAGTGAGTGAGCGAGTTCAGATGGAGAAAGAGTGAATGGATGTACCAAGCATTAAAAGTGACAGACAATGAGTGAACGAGTGAGGCAGGTGGTGAGAGTGAGTGAACGAGTGTGGCAGGTGGTGAGAGTGAGTGAACGAGTGTGGCAGGTGGTGAGAGTGAGTGAACGAGTGTGGCAGGTGGTGAGAGTGAGTGAACGAGTGTGGCAGGTGGTGAGAGTGAGTGAACGAGTGTGGCAGGTGGTGAGAGTGAGTGAACGAGTGTGGCAGGTGGTGAGTGTGAGTGAACGAGTGTGGCAGGTGGTGAGAGTGAGTGAACGAGTGTGGCAGGTGGTGAGAGTGAGTGAACGAGTGAGGCAGGTGGTGAGAGTGAGTGAACGAGTGAGGCAGGTGGTGAGAGTGAGTGAACGAGTGAGGCAGGTGGTGAGAGTGAGTGAACGAGTGAGGCAGGTGGTGAGAGTGAGTGAACGAGTGAGGCAGGTGGTGAGAGTGAGTGAACGAGTGAGGCAGGTGGTGAGAGTGAGTGAACGAGTGAGGCAGGTGGTGAGAGTGAGTGAACGAGTGTGGCAGGTGGTGAGAGTGAGTGAACGAGTGAGGCAGGTGGTGAGAGTGAGTGAACGAGTGTGGCAGGTGGTGAGAGTGAGTGAACGAGTGTGGCAGGTGGTGAGAGTGAGTGAACGAGTGTGGCAGGTGGTGAGAGTGAGTGAACGAGTGAGGCAGGTGGTGAGAGTGAGTGAACGAGTGAGGCAGGTGGTGAGACTGAGTGAACGAGTGAGGCAGGTGGTGAGACTGAGTGAACGAGTGAGGCAGGTGGTGAGACTGAGTGAACGAGTGAGGCAGGTGGTGAGAGTGAGTGAACGAGTGAGGCAGGTGGTGAGACTGAGTGACAGACAGTTAGTGAACGAGTGAGGCAGGTGGTGAGAGTGAGTGAGGCAGGTGGTGAGAGCGAGTGAGGCAGGTGGTGAGAGCGAGTGAGGCAGGTGGTGAGAGTGAGTGAACGAGTGAGGCAGGTGGTGAGACTGAGTGAACGAGTGAGGCAGGTGGTGAGACTGAGTGACAGACAGTTAGTGAACGAGTGAGGCAGGTGGTGAGAGTGAGTGAACGAGTGAGGCAGGTTCGTGAGAGTGACGGAGAGTTACCCGCTCCCTCAGGGTCGATGGAGATGAGGAAGGCGCACCCGAGACACAAACTGGAGCGAGAGGACACCACCAAGTCCAACAGTCCTTCCCTCAGCGGCGGCAACTTCCTAGACGTACCCCGCTCTGACACCCTCATCAGCGTCTCAGACAAGCGCCCAGGTACGTCCTTTCTCTCTCTCTCTCTCTCTCTCTCTCTCAAACATGCTGAGTGCAAATCACATGTAAAGTTGCGGATAAATTTCCTTGAGCTGTTGACAATATTTGGCATCTAACTTTTGGGTCATAAATATGTTTGGTTTATATCTAATAACATTGTTTGTCATCACATATCGGAACAACAAAATGGAAAAAAAAAATCCTTAATACAAAAATATATGAGAAAATACATTAAAATTCCAATACCCTTTACCTAATGATGCTCAGGTACTTACATGCCAGATGGTGCCAAGTACCCTAGGGAATATGTCCTAAACTGTTCAGAAAATCAGTTCAGTAATTAATTATTTATGTTTTCTGAAAAGCAATTTAAGTGTCTATGGTAATCAGGTGCCCTTCTTAGACAGGTGATTGAAATAGTTAGGTGGTGGTAAGTGTGAGTCAGTCAGCAGTATTGTTTATTGTTACAGAAACTCGGAGACCCTCCATCCTGCCCGTGCCTGATATGTTTACTGGGTCAACTCTGAACATCTCGGGGCAAGAGAGAGGGAGTGAGGAGGCGTCGGGCGAGAGTGACGACGAGGTGGACGATGTACCCTGGAGATCCCCTTCCGAGATGATCGCGTGAGTCACTAACACACACACTCACGCACCCACACACACCATACACACACACACACACACACACACACACAGTTTCCAGATTCCTACGTAACAAAGGTTGACATATCATCCTGCAGGGGAGGACAAGTCCAAGGGCCCTGTATTATAACCTAATCAGGGTTCACGTCCTGGCACCAAGGGCGGTAAGCTCAGGATCACAGCAGCTCTCTCTCCCGTGATTGGCAGTTGTGTGTAGAGTAAGCTGAGGTGTACCTGTGTCTCTCCCTCACTTCCCTCTGGTTCTCAGTGATGGTGAGGTAACCACTGAGTGAGAAGCCAGGAGTATAGGCAAAAGGATCGTGTGGACTTAACGTGTATTAATGGTAGTTCACGCGGGCACAGCTGGTTCAGATGATTTTTACTTTTATGTAATTACGAGGAGGTCAACTTGACCAGTGTCATATAATAAAGTTCAATTTATAATCGGAATTTTCCGGTGTTGATAATCTTAATTGTTTGCAACGCCGTTAAAGCTACATAGGGATTCTGTGATCATTCATTCAACTTTATTAATTAAAGGCTTAAGATAAACACTTAAAAATGTTAAGTTCACTTCAAAGTTTAAACTCATGTGTTTCATCATTTTAAAGTAGTGAATGGTTAGCATAAATTCATATCCATACTCTTAACAGTAAATGTGCATCAATGTTGCCACCAATGTCCCAGGTGGTGGTAGTGATATCTGAACCACAGAGCACCTGAAGGTGGTGGTGTTAGTGCCACAGAACACAGGAGGTGATCTTAGGTAACAAGTGGTGTTGTGATACAGGATCGTGAAGGGGTTCCCGCCTGTGTCGCCCTACATCGGCGTCAGTCCAACATTGTGTTACCTGCTGAAGGAGAAGAAGCCCCTCTGTTGCCTCCAGCTTGCCCAGGTAGGTCCTGAACCACACCAATACTGCACTTGTACCATCGTAGACACTAACAGGTTAGTCTGCTAGCTCACTAATACAGCTTGGTGTAAAGTTGTGCATTTGTCCCAGCCAAACAGGTTGCATAGAGAGATCGAGTCAATAATGTTCTTACTTCATCAGCCATGGTAATGGTGTCATCCTGACTGTAAATATTCATTCATCAGATGTTATGTTAATTTTTGATGCTTTAAATGATAAAACAAGAGGAATTTAACTCGTAAAGTGTTATAGTCATCCATTATCATTCATCTTTCATCAGAACTTAAGAACTGAAGGTTTACTCATGTGAGAACCGAGTGTATGTGTACCCATATTGGTGCTGTAGTATTACTTATAAAATAGTGTTTTTGTGTGGATGACTTTGTTTCTAAGTAGCCTTCTAAGAGCTCGACGGAGTAAGGTATTATATACTGAGAGCACAGGCTAGTGTTCACGGGCTATACATCTCCCTCACACTCACCTCCAACATACGTAAAAAAAAAAATCTAGAGTTGTGCTGGAGACCCTAGATACAACGTCTTATTAAGGAATCATTTAAGAGGGTAAGATGGCACCACATTTTTGGGGAGGCTGAGTGTGTACATGAGACATAGATAGTGTGTGTGTTGTAGGGGGACAAAAATTCAGAAGTGTTGGTAAAATATCCCCTAAACCCGTCTCTTATACCCGGTTTACAATTGACATGACACGATCGATTTTTTTTTCATAGATACACACTATTAACTTCACTTACACAAATAGACATTATCCTAGAGAAGTGAAAATCATAACATATTATAGTACACATAGCACGCTAATCCCAAAAATATTAAACACAAAAACAAGTGAGGTGAGGCACGGATATTCCTTGTAACACACTCCCAGTCATAGAGGAGACACGCTTCTAACTTTGCAAAAAAAAAAAACAATTCACAAATCAGACGAATTAAAAAAAATGTCATTCTCTATAGTTTTCTCGTCTATTTGTCATATAGATTGTTGCTCACATCCTCCATCTAAGAGACTGTCCACATTAAACTCGTCATATTGTTTCTGCGAGCTTCATTTACAATACTTAGATATAAACACACTCAATTATTGTGCCCAGTCGACACAATTATCGTAAAATATTCAATTAATATAAACGTGAACTGTATAATCATTAGAAATGTGTAATTAAAGTTACTTCATAACCTGGCGCTATATCGGTACGACTCGTATAAAACACATCGGTAAAGTGTGCAAGGTTTAGCTTACAGAGCTCCCACGCCAACCCTCGTCCTCAGACGGGGAAATGAGATGTAGAGTTCCGCTGCTTGCTGGGAGCCTGACGAGTGGTGAGCAGCGCCTCTTCTCACATACGGCCGTATAGCCACTATTGTCTTCTGTACATTAAAATAAGCGCGCGAAACTCGGATGCAGAAATGCGAGCCGAAATCGACAATTGAAGCTGAAAATGTTCCCAATATTAATTACCATATGCCCGTTTCATTGATAGGATACCTAAAAAAAAAAAAAATATGGTTTGTATACTTTTGTAGGCAGTGTAGTAAACAGCATATACTAGCTAGCAAAATATAATTTAATTTATATACCAGTATAGTGATCGTCACAAAGTGCACAGCATCCACTTGGGAAGCTGTCGATGCAACTGATCTCTGTATTGACTTGTGGAGGTGTGTCAGAATTATGGCCGTTTTTGTACTTCAGAAAAATGTTACCAACCATAGATTTAGGACCTTACCATCCATGTAAGGTCTTTATTAACCTCTCAGATGATTTAGGACCTTACCATCCATGTAAGGTCTTTATTAACCTCTCAGATGATTTAGGACCTTACCATCCATGTAAGGTCTTCATTAACCTCTCAGATGATTTAGGACCTTACCATCCATGTAAGGTCTTTATTAACCTCTCAGATGATTGAGGACCTTACCATCCATGTAAGGTCTTTATTAACCTCTCAGATGATTGAGGACCTTACCTGCTGTTCCAGGTGATGAGATCTGTCTTGGCCTCTAAGTTGTATCATTATCGCCCATGGGGATGTGCGGGGGGCACTCAGTGTCTTTCATTCACCCTCACCAATGCTCATAATACTGTAACTCCAGCTGTAATCACCACTGCTCATAAGACCCCACACATCTCACTTAACCTCATAAGAGCACCACCGAGTTCATAAAGACGCCAGATACCAGACTAGTTTATACACCTAATTCATGGCCTTGTAATTTGCCCTTTACGAAATCGGTCATAAAGTCGAAATGATCATAATAACTGATACAGATAACATAGTACCTGTAGCACCACTGTGGGACTTCATTTTGTTTATTTCTTGGTGACCTGGGTCACTTGGACTGTACTTGTTAATAACCTCTCGTATAATGTAACTGTAATATTACTTTTGCCATGACTATTACACTGGACCTAAGAATGTGTGTTGTGTTGTATCTATGTAGTTGTAGCTAGAAATGTTGGTGATGGTCTGTCGCTGTCTACATTCCTCTATTTCCCTCTTTTAATTTGCTGTCTAGCTAACCGTTTTTCTTTATCCTTTCAGAATAGTATCCGTCCTGTAAGTTTTGCATGGTGTTTTATTTGTGAAGTGTACTTTTTCGTCTATTTTTGTGGTTAAGTCAACGATCATGACCCGCTAGTACAGTAAAACAAACCTTTCCAATCCTTACATAAGATCAGATCAGTGCTTGTCTTCTCATAGCGGTTTATGGTTACCACTTCGGCACATATATCTGCAATATTTGCATCAAGTAGGAGGCAGTGCTCACACAGCAAAGGCGGCTGCACCTCAGCCGTTTGCTCCTGGCGCGTACGACAGTTCTGATTAAAATTAATTTAGTGTAGACGTCATAAACACGTCCTCCGCTGGGGTAAGAATGGATTTATACGGTAAACACCATACGAAAGATCTTTTAGGCTTCGTTGAATTAAAATAAATACAAGATGACATATTGTTTGTTCCTGATCGCTGATGTTAACTGAGGCGGCGTCACACTAGCATTTCTGTTGTCAACTTTTTCATTACTGTCGACTTATTTTTACGAATCGTCGGAGTTGTCGTTGGCTGTTCACCAACTGGTACAGACCCGTCTGCACTGACAACTCGTTCGACAACTTACCGGAGTCAACTCACTATCTATAATTGATAATACAAATAGTTATAAAAAATTAACTAATTTTTTGTTAAAATCTAAATAAAATAATAATGTAGTATTTATTGCTCTTCTTCTCAAGATTACTCAGTATTATGTTTAATTTCGTGTAATTTAAAAAGGTAAGAAAATGTCATTTGTTGTTTACATTTTGACCACGGGGAAATAACAATAACATGACTGAGCCAACAGATGAAATAATTTCCCAAGTATGGACACGCCTCTCCGATGAGTTCTTAGTGGACCAGATAAGGCAGCGCGCTGTCTCTGGGATCACCAGGACTCTTCATACACCAAAAAGGCGTAGAATTGCTGCGCGTTCTTCGTCAGTTGGATCCATCTTGTTTGTTGACAGTTGTCGAACGAGGGAAACTGGCGAGTTGTTTCTAAACGTGTGTGACGGTGCGCAAGAAAAAAGTTTGACGATTTTGTGAAAGTTGACAAAAAAAAAGTCACAGAAAGAGGCCAGTGAGACGCCGCCCTAACTCCTGGGGAAGCATGGGCCGTGGGGTGTGTGAACACTGCCGCAACTGTTGTGTGTTTATTCCGGGAGCGTCACCAGGAGGACGGGTGACCTTCCTCAACCACCACTAACTTCGTGCTTTACCTTCCTTACTTTTATTCTTTAACGAATCTCCTTATGCCAATGAATGTTTTTTTTTTGTATAATGGCTTTGCATCTTGCATTTATTCATTTTATATACTGTACCCGTAAAGATTCGATGGTACCTTGCAGAACACGGACTGATCCGTCCAATGTAAACACTGACTAACATGTCCACTATAACACCGACTATTACGTCCACTGTGACCCACGGGCTCATGTGTGTGCCACTCACTCACTTCAGGTTTCAAAGATCGTGTAAAATCGATGTTGAAGCTCGAGAGAAAGCAGTATTTTTGCAACTTAATATTATTTATGGAGTCACATGCACAGACTGTGCACGTGTGCTGTCACCAAAACACCTGCAATGGTGATCCCGGGAAGTGGATGAGAGAGTTAACCCTGCAGGCATTAAATGAGACTGAATTGATTAGTATAACTGATTAATTAAAACATTGCAGTATTATAGGTTTTCATACATATTCCTCATCCATTAAGTCTTCAGTCGTGTATCTAATCACAATCCACACTTGTAAGCCTGTAAACTGAACTGAAATAATTGAGCACGTGTGTGAAAATGAACGTACATGAGCAAGTTCGTACACCAGCCCAACACTCAATACGGTACTATAAAATGCCGTTGCCTATAAACGCTTGTGGTAGAAGCGGTACCGCTCTTGCCTCACAAGCAAGATGTCACGGGTTCGATTCCCTGGCCGGCGGAAGTAGTTTGGACACTCTTCCTAGTCCCCTTGGTCCCTGTTCACCTAGCAGTAAAGTAGGTACCTGTTGTAAATCGAAAGGTTGCGAATTCGTATTCAGGGAAAGTTGTTGGAGCTTCTAAACTTGAACTGACACAATCCGGAGGAGTGGGTGACCCAAGGATCACACGCCCAACACAGACAAAACCAAATACGTGCGCTATGCGCTAACCATAAACGCAGTCGTGTAAAGCCACGGCACTATCTCTCCCACTACAATTCCCTTCCTAACCTCCTGCTCCTTCCTCTGTCCTCTTCCCTGCTCTGACTTTCGCTACCAACAACTTTGGAGCTTCTAAACTTGAACTGAATTGAACTACTGTACACAGAAGTAAGGAATGCAGTGTTCCAGCCGAGGTGTAAAGTTCCACGTGTTAATGAAAAACGTGAATTACAGGGTATGTGTTTCTGCCAAATTTTTGAAAGCATAAAAACAAAAACAAAATAAGGGTTAGAATCACTTTAACTTAAGCTGACAAAATAACAATTTGATTGAGAGGGAAACTGACGAATTTGTAGTACAACTCTTATGCTCTGCTCACTATAAACTAAAATATGCTCAGGTGCAATAAACATGGTTGACGAAACATAATAGTATATCATCATCTTGTAACACTTTTTTCACATTGTTTGGGAAGCACTAAATTTAATTTGACGAAAATTTTGTTGGAAGCAGTGCAGCGTGTTTGTCCACCGGGCAGATTGTAAAACACAAAATTGTGACGTCATTGTTTTGTGAATACTGCTTACCGTCTACTCCCAGATCACCAGGACCAGATATTCTACCAGCGAAAATTACGCAAGAAATTCTTGTAGTTTCCTTGTAATATGTTACTCGGTTACTTGCGAACACTTAATGCAAAACGTAGTCGTACGCAGTTTAATTATTCTAATATGGCCCTCGTTTAATGTATTACACTGTGGTCGTCCTTCAGCATTAATAGTACAGACGGATAACTTCCCTCAGTGTTCCTCTTGCTTCATGTTTCTCCTTGCTTTCTAAAAACCATTTGCCCTTCGTGTAAAAAAAAAAATAATTTCTTCGAATTTATATTTTTTTTATTCCTCAATAGTTATCGTATAATCTCAAAGTATAACTATATATCAGTTTTATAACTTTACCTCTATCTTAAAGGGAGTGTTTTTCATGCTGTTTTTACTCCCATTTTGTAAATAGAAAACAAATGAAGGTAAGTTAATTAAGCCGTGTTAGCTACCTGGCAGTACCTTAGTAGGAAGAGGGGGCATTGTGTATAGTCTTCCGGCATTACAGAATTCTAAAACAATTTAGTCATTAGTGTGTTTGTGTGGTATTTGCCGAGTGATGGTGAATGAACGTCGGGGCTCACTTTGTGTGCACTGTCTAGTGAGGAGATGGACCAAGTGAACACCTGATTCTGTAGTGTGTGTATGTGTCTGTCTTTCGGAGTAACAATGAGAGAGCGAGAAATAGTTAGTTTTTTTTTTCTGCAACACGATTAAATTAAGAAGCAGATACAGTTGGTCAGACGAGGCGTTGGCAAGAGATGCTCATGGTGGCAGCTGGGAAAGTTATTTTCTGTAAAAAAAAAAAGTGCATGATTATTAGGGTGATGGTAGATGAGAGAGGTTGTTGTAGGTAGTGGTAGTGGTGGTAGATGATTGTATTGGTGGTTGAGGGTAGTGGTGGATGAATGTGGGGGAGGGTGGATGGAGACATATGATTGAAAAAAGATCGTGAGATGAGTGGATGAGTTGAGGTAAAGAGAGGGGTGGTGGGTCAGTCAGGGGTTAGCGAGACAGGGGTGGGTAAGGGAGGTGGTAGTGGGAGAGAGGGGTGGGTGAGGGGGATCAATCAGGGGTTAGCGAGACGGGGGGGGGGGTGAAGGGGGTATGGTAGTTTGGGTCACCTGGATTGAGGGGCACTACTGGAGCGCCCACCACTGAGCCGCCACTACCCAACAGGTGTGTGAGCACTGCAGTTACCGTAGCGCCAAAGAGTACAACTGGCAGAACCGCGCCGTCATACTGGCCGCCGACTACGCCAGCAACGGCATCTATAACTTCGTCATCCCTCTTAGAGCACACTTCAGGTAGGTCCTTGAAGACACCTACTGAAGTCCTACCCTTGAAGATAACCTACCATTATCCATGAAATTTATCCATTCACAACACTTCATATTAATTTTCCCATATATTTTGTTGAAGTTCCTCAGAATCAGTATTTTAGGAGTTTGTTTTTGTCTGTTTCTGGTTGGCAGGAAAAAGACATCGCTCAATCCTATTATCTTGTTACTGGAGAGGCGACCTGACGTGGCCTTCCTCGACGCCATCTCCTTCTTCCCTCTCATCTACTGGATGCTTGGCTCCATCGACTGGTGAGTCCCCGCCTACTCACTATTATAGTGAGTCCCCGCCCCCTGAGTCATGGCGAGTCCTCGCCCCCTGAGTCATGGCGAGTCCTCGCCCCCTGAGTCATGGCGAGTCCTCGCCCCCTGAGTCATGGTGAGTCTCCGCCCTCTGACATGGTGAGTCTCCGCCCTCTGACATGGTGAGTCCCCGCCCCCTGACATGGTGAGTCCTCGCCCTCTGTAATGGTGAGTCCCCCCTGATATGGCGAGTCCTCGCCCCCCCCCCCTGTAATGGTGAGTCCCCGGCCCCTGACATGGTGAGTCCTCGACCCCTGACATGGTGAGTCTCCGCCCTCTGACATGGTGAGTCTCCGCCCTCTGACATGGTGAGTCCCTGCCCTCTGTAATGGTGAGTCCCCGCCCCCTGACATGGTGAGTCCCCGCCCCCCCCCCCCTGTAATTGGCTGTCCTCGCCCCCTGAGATGGCGAGTCCTCGCCCCCTCCCCTTGTAATGGTGAGTTCCAGCCCCACCCCAGTAATGGTGAGTCCTCGCCCCCCTGACATGGTGAGTCCCCGCCCCCTGTAATGGCGAGTCCTGCCCCCCCCCTTGTAATGGTGAGTCCTCACCCCCCCCCTGTAATGGTGAGTCCTCACCCCCCCCTGTAATGGTGAGTCCTCACCCCCCCCCCTGTAATGGTGAGTCCTCACCCCCCCTGTAATGGTGAGTCCTCACCCCCCCCCTGTAATGGTGAGTCCTCGCCCCCCCCCCTGACATGGTGAGTCCCCGCCCCCCCCCCTGACATGGTGAGTCCCCGCCCCCCCCCCCTGACATGGTGAGTCCTCCCCCCCCCCTGTAATGGTGAGTCCCCCCCCCCTGTATGGCGATCCTCACCCCCCCCCCCTAATGGTGTGTCCTCACCCCCCCCTGTCATGGTGAGTCCTCGCCCCCCCCCTGACATGGTGAGTCCCCGCCCCCTGACATGGTGAGTCCTCGCCCCCCTGACATGGTGAGTCCCCGCCCCCTGACATGGTGAGTCCCCGCCCCCTGACATGGTGAGTCCCCGCCCCCTGACATGGTGAGTCCCCGCCCCCTGACATGGTGAGTCCCCGCCCCCTGTAATGGCGAGTCCTCGCCCCCCCCCCCCCTCCGACATGGTGAGTCCCCGCCCTTTGTAATGGCGAGTCCCCGCCCCCTGTAATGGCGAGTCCCCGCCCCCTGACATGGTGAGTCCCCGCCCCCTGTAATGGCGAGTCCTCGCCCCCCCCCCTTTACATGGTGAGTCCTCGCCCCCCCCCCCCCTGTAATGGTGAGTCCTCGCCCCCCCTGTAATGGTGAGTCCTCGGCCCCCTGAAAGGGTGAGCACCCCCCTGTAATGGTGAGTCCCCTCCTGTAATGGCGAGTCCTCGCCCCCTGACATGGCGAGTCCTCGCCCCCCCCCCCTGTAATGGTGAGTCCTCGCCCCCTGACATGGCGAGTCCTCGCCCCCCCCCAGTAATGGTGAGTCCCCGCCCCCTGTAATGGTGAGTCCCCGCCCCCTGTAATGGTGAGTCCTCATCCCCCCTGTAATGGTGAGTCCTCGCCCCCCTGTAATGGTGAGTCCTCGCCCCCCTGACATGGTGAGTCCTCACCCCCCCCCCCTGTAATGGCGAGTCCTCGCCCCCTGACATGGCGAGTCCTCCCCCCCCCCCCTGTATTGGTGAGTCCTCGCCCCCTGACATGGCGAGTCCTCGCCCCCCCCCCCTGTAATGGTGAGTCCCCGCCCCCTGTAATGGTGAGTCCTCGCCCCCTGAGATGGCGAGTCCTCGCCTCCCCCCTGTAATGGGGAGTCCCCGCCCCCTGACATGGTGAGTCCCCGCCCCCTGACATGGTGAGTCCCCGCCCCCTGACATGGTGAGTCCCCGCCCCCTGACATGGTGAGTCCCCGCCCCCTGTCATGGTGAGTCCCCGCCCCCTGACATGGTGAGTCCCCGCCCCCTGTCATGGTGAGTCCCCGCCCCCTGTCATGGTGAGTCCCCGCCCCTGTCATGGTGAGTCCCCGCCCCCTGTCATGGTGAGTCCCCGCCCCCTGTAATGGTGAGTCCCCGCCCCCTGTAATGGTGAGTCCCCGCCCCCTGTAATGGTGAGTCCCCGCCCCCTGACATGGCGAGTCCCCGCCCCCTGACATGGCGAGTCCCCGCCCCCTGACATGGCGAGTCCCCGCCCCCCCCTGACATGGCGAGTCCTCGCCCCCCCCCCCCTGTAATGGTAAGTCCTCGCCCCCCCCCCCCTGTCATGGTAAGTCCTCGCCCCCTGACATGGCGAGTTCCCCCCCCTGTAATGGTGAGTCCCCGCCCCCTGACATGGTGAGTCCCCGCCCCTGTAATGGCGAGTCCACGCCCCCTAACATGGTGAGTCCCCTCCCCCTGTAATGGTGAGTCCTCGCCCCACCCACCCTGTAATGGTGAGTCCTCGCGCCACCCCCCCCCCCCCATGTAATGGTGAGTCCTCGCTCCACCCACCCCCCTGTAATGGTGAGTCCTCGCCCCATCCCCCTGTAATGGTGAGTCCTCGCCCCATCCCCCTGTAATGGTGAGTCCTCGCCCCCCTGACATGGTGAGTCCCCGCCCCCTGTAATGGCGAGTCCTGGCCCCCCCCTTGTAATGGTGAGTCCTCACCCCCCCCCTGTAATGGTGAGTCCTCACCCCCCCTGTAATGGTGAGTCCCCGCCCCCTGACATGGTGAGTCCCCGCCCCCTGACATGGTGAGTCCCCGCCCCTGACATGGTGAGTCCCCGCCCCCTGACATGGTGAGTCCTCGCCCCCCCCCCCTCCGACATGGTGAGTCCCCGCCCTTTGTAATGGCGAGTCCTCGGGCCCCCCCCCTGTAATGGTGAGTCCCCGCCCCCTGACATGGTGAGTCCCCGCCCCCTGACATGGCGAGTCCCCGCCCCCCCCCCTGTAATTGGCTGTCCTCGCCCCCCCCCCCTTTACATGGGGCGTCCTCGCCCCCCCCCCCCGGTAATGGTGAGTCCTCACCCCCCCCCTGTAATGGTGAGTCCTCGCCCCCCCCTGTAATGGTGAGTCCTCGGCCCCCTGAAAGGGTGAGCACCCCCCTGTAATGGTGAGTCCCCTCCTGTAATGGCGAGTCCTCACCCCCTGACATGGCGAGTCCTCGCCCCCTGACATGGTGAGTCCCCGCCCCCTGACATGGTGAGTCCCCGCCCCCTGTAATGGTGAGTCCCCGCCCCCTGTAATGGTGAGTCCCCGCCCCCTGTAATGGTGAGTCCTCATCCCCCCTGTAATGGTGAGTCCTCGCCCCCCTGACATGGTGAGTCCTCACCCCCCCCCCTGTAATGGCGAGTCCTCGCCCCCTGACATGGCGAGTCCTCACCCCCCCCTGTAATGGTGAGTCCTCGCCCCTTGACATGGCGAGTCCTCGCCCCCCCCCCTATAATGGTGAGTCCCCGCCCCCTGTAATGGTGAGTCCTCACCCCCTGAGATGGCGAGTCCTCGCCTCCCCCCTGACACGGTGAGTTCCCGCCCCCTGACATGGTGAGTCCCCGCCCCCGGACATGGTGAGTCCCCGCCCCCTGACATGGTGAGTCCGCGCCCCCTGACATGGTGAGTCCCCGCCCCCTGACATGGTGAGTCCCCGCCCCCTGACATGGTGAGTCCCCGCCCCCTGACATGGCGAGTCCCCGCCCCCTGTAATGGCGAGTCCCCGCCCCCTGTAATGGCGAGTCCCCGCCCCCTGTCATGGCGAGTCCCCGCCCCCTGTCATGGCGAGTCCCCGCCCCCTGTCATGGCGAGTCCCCGCCCCCTGACATGGCGAGTCCCCGCCCCCTGACATGGCGAGTCCCCGCCCCCTGACATGGCGAGTCCCCGCCCCCTGACATGGCGAGTCCCCGCCCCCTGACATGGCGAGTCCCCGCCCCCTGACATGGCGAGTCCCCGCCCCGTGACATGGCGAGTCCTCGGCCCCCCCCCCTGTAATGGTAAGTCCTCGGCCCCCCCCCATGTAATGGTAAGTCCTCGCCCCCTGACATGGCGAGTTCCCCCCCCTGTAATGGTAAGTCCTCGCCCCCTGACATGGCGAGTCCCCCCCGTAATGGTGAGTCCCCGCCCCCTGACATGGCGAGTCCCCGCCCCCTGACATGGTGAGTCCCCGCCCCCTGTAATGGTGAGTCCTCGCCCCCTAACATGGTGAGTCCCCTCCCCCTGTAATGGTGAGTCCTCGCCCCACCCACCCTGTAATGGTGAGTCCTCGCGCCACCCCCCCCCCCATGTAATGGTGAGTCCTCGCCCCATCCCCCTGTAATGGTGAGTCCTCGCCCCATCCCCCCTGTAATGGTGAGTCTTCGCCCCCTGACATGGCAAGTCCTCGCCCCATCCCCGCCCCTTGACATGGTGAGTCCCCGCCCCCTGACATGGTGAGTCCCCGCCCCCTGACATGGTGAGTCCCCGCCCCCTGACATGGTGAGTCCCCGCCCCCTGACATGGTGAGTCCCCGCCCCCTGACATGGTGAGTCCCCGCCCCCTGACATGGCGAGTCCCCGCCCCCTGACATGGCGAGTCCCCGCCCCCTGACATGGCGAGTCCCCGCCCCCTGACATGGCGAGTCCCCGCCCCCTGACATGGCGAGTCCCCGCCCCCTGACATGGCGAGTCCCCGCCCCCTGACATGGCGAGTCCCCGCCCCCTGACATGGCGAGTCCCCGCCCCGTGACATGGCGAGTCCTCGCCCCCTGACATGGCGAGTCCTCGGCCCCCCCCCTGTAATGGTAAGTCCTCGGCCCCTGACATGGCGAGTTCCCCCCCCTGTAATGGTAAGTCCTCGCCCCCTGACATGGTGAGTCCCCCCCGTAATGGTGAGTCCCCGCCCCCTGACATGGCGAGTCCCCGCCCCCTGACATGGCGAGTCCCCGCCCCCTGACATGGTGAGTCCCCGCCCCCTGTAATGGTGAGTCCTCGCCCCCTAACATGGTGAGTCCCCTCCCCCTGTAATGGTGAGTCCTCGCCCCACCCACCCTGTAATGGTGAGTCCTCGCGCCACCCCCCCCATGTAATGGTGAGTCCTCGCCCCATCCCCCTGTAATGGTGAGTCCTCGCCCCATCCCCCCTGTAATGGTGAGTCTTCGCCCCATCCCCGCCCCTTGACAGGTGAGTCCCCGCCCCTTGACATGGTGAGTCCCCGCCCCTTGACATGGTGAGTCCCCGCCCCTTGACATGGTGAGTCCCCGCCCCCTGACATGGTGAGTCCCCGCCCCCTGACATGGTGAGTCCCCGCCGCCTGACATGGTGAGTCCCCGTCCCCTGTAATGGTGAGTCCCCGCCCCTTATAGTGGTGAGTCCCCGCCCCTTGTAGTGGTGAGCCCCGCCCCTTGTAGTGGTGAGTCCCGCCCCCTGTAGTGGTGAGTCCCGCCCCCTGTAGTGGTGAGTCCCCGCCCCCTGTAATGGTAAGTCCCCGCCCCCCCTGTAATGGTAAGTCCCCGCCCCCCCTGTAATGCCGAGTCCCCGCCCCCCCTGTAATGCCGAGTCCCCGCCCCCCCTGTAATGCCGAGTCCCCGCCCCCCCTGTAATGCCGAGTCCCCGCCCCCCCTGTAATGCCGAGTCCCCGCCCCCCCTGTAATGCCGAGTCCCCGCCCCCCTGTAATGCTGAGTCCCCGCCCCCCTGTAATGCTGAGTCCCCGCCCCCTGTAATGCTGAGTCCCCGCCCCCTGTAATGCTGAGTCCCCGCCCCCCCCTGTAATGCTGAGTCCCCGCCCCCCCCTGTAATGCTGAGTCCCCGCCCCCCCCTGTAATGCTGAGTCCCCGCCCCCCCCTGTAATGGTGAGTCCCCGCCCCCCCCCTGTAATGCTGAGTCCCCGCCCCCCCCTGTAATGCTGAGTCCCCGCCCCCCCCCTGTAATGCTGAGTCCCCGCCCCCCCCCTGTAATGCTGTGTCCCCGCCCCCCCCTGTAATGCTGAGTCCCCGCCCCCCCCTGTAATGCTGAGTCCCCGCCCCCCCCTGTAATGCTGAGTCCCCGCCCCCCCCTGTAATGCTGAGTCCCCGCCCCCCCCTGTAATGCTGAGTCCCCGCCCCCCCCTGTAATGCTGAGTCCCCGCCCCCCCCTGTAATGCTGAGTCCCCGCCCCCCCCTGTAATGCTGAGTCCCCGCCCCCCCCCTGTAATGCTGAGTCCCCGCCCCCCCTGTAATGCTGAGTCCCCGCCCCCCCCTGTAATGCTGAGTCCCCGCCCCCCCCTGTAATGCTGAGTCCCCGCCCCCCCCTGTAATGCTGAGTCCCCGCCCCCCCCTGTAATGCTGAGTCCCCGCCCCCCCTGTAATGCTGAGTCCCCGCCCCCCCCTGTAATGCTGAGTCCCCGCCCCCCCCTGTAATGCTGAGTCCCCGCCCCCCCTGTAATGCTGAGTCCCCGCCCCCCCTGTAATGCTGAGTCCCCGCCCCCCCCTGTAATGCTGAGTCCCCGCCCCCCCCTGTAATGCTGAGTCCCCGCCCCCCCCTGTAATGCTGAGTCCCCGCCCCCCCTGTAATGCTGAGTCCCCGCCCCCCCTGTAATGCTGAGTCCCCGCCCCCCCTGTAATGCTGAGTCCCCGCCCCCCCCTGTAATGCTGAGTCCCCGCCCCCCCCTGTAATGCTGAGTCCCCGCCCCCCCCTGTAATGCTGAGTCCCCGCCCCCCCCTGTAATGCTGAGTCCCCGCCCCCCCCTGTAATGCTGAGTCCCCGCCCCCCCCTGTAATGCTGAGTCCCCGCCCCCCCTGTAATGCTGAGTCCCCGCCCCCCCCTGTAATGCTGAGTCCCCGCCCCCCCTGTAATGCTGAGTCCCCGCCCCCCCTGTAATGCTGAGTCCCCGCCCCCCCCCTGTAATGCTGAGTCCCCGCCCCCCCTGTAATGCTGAGTCCCCGCCCCCCCCTGTAATGCTGAGTCCCCGCCCCCCCTGTAATGCTGAGTCCCCGCCCCCCCCTGTAATGCTGAGTCCCCGCCCCCCCTGTAATGCTGAGTCCCCGCCCCCCCCTGTAATGCTGAGTCCCCGCCCCCCCCTGTAATGCTGAGTCCCCGCCCCCCCCTGTAATGCTGAGTCCCCGCCCCCCCCTGTAATGCTGAGTCCCCGCCCCCCCCTGTAATGCTGAGTCCCCGCCCCCCCCTGTAATGCTGAGTCCCCGCCCCCCCTGTAATGCTGAGTCCCCGCCCCCCCCTGTAATGCTGAGTCCCCGCCCCCCCTGTAATGCTGAGTCCCCGCCCCCCCTGTAATGCTGAGTCCCCGCCCCCCCTGTAATGCTGAGTCCCCGCCCCCCCTGTAATGCTGAGTCCCCGCCCCCCCTGTAATGCTGAGTCCCCGCCCCCCCCTGTAATGCTGAGTCCCCGCCCCCCCCTGTAATGCTGAGTCCCCGCCCCCCCCTGTAATGCTGAGTCCCCGCCCCCCCCTGTAATGCTGAGTCCCCGCCCCCCCCTGTAATGCTGAGTCCCCGCCCCCCCCTGTAATGCTGAGTCCCCGCCCCCCCCTGTAATGCTGAGTCCCCGCCCCCCCCTGTAATGCTGAGTCCCCGCCCCCTGTAATGCTGAGTCCCCGCCCCCTGTAATGCTGAGTCCCCGCCCCCCTGTAGTCCCCGCCCCCCCTGTAATGCTGAGTCCCCGCCCCCCCTGTAATGCCGAGTCCCCGCCCCCCCTGTAATGCTGAGTCCCCGCCCCCCCCTGTAATGCTGAGTCCCCGCCCCCCCCTGTAATGCTGAGTCCCCGCCCCCCCCTGTAATGCTGAGTCCCCGCCCCCCCTGTAATGCTGAGTCCCCGCCCCCCCCTGTAATGCTGAGTCCCCGCCCCCCCTGTAATGCTGAGTCCCCGCCCCCCCCTGTAATGCTGAGTCCCCGCCCCCCCCTGTAATGCTGAGTCCCCGCCCCCCCTGTAATGCTGAGTCCCCGCCCCCCCTGTAATGCTGAGTCCCCGCCCCCCCTGTAATGCTGAGTCCCCGCCCCCCCCTGTAATGCTGAGTCCCCGCCCCCCCTGTAATGCTGAGTCCCCGCCCCCCCTGTAATGCTGAGTCCCCGCCCCCCCTGTAATGCTGAGTCCCCGCCCCCCCTGTAATGCTGAGTCCCCCGCCCCCCCTGTAATGCTGAGTCCCCGCCCCCCCTGTAATGCTGAGTCCCCGCCCCCCCTGTAATGCTGAGTCCCCGCCCCCCCTGTAATGCTGAGTCCCCGCCCCCCCTGTAATGCTGAGTCCCCGCCCCCCCCTGTAATGCTGAGTCCCCGCCCCCCCTGTAATGCTGAGTCCCCGCCCCCCCCTGTAATGCTGAGTCCCCGCCCCCCCTGTAATGCTGAGTCCCCGCCCCCCCCTGTAATGCTGAGTCCCCGCCCCCCCCTGTATTGCTGAGTCCCAGCCCCCCCTGTAATGCTGAGTCCCCGCCCCCCCTGTAATGCTGAGTCCCCGCCCCCCCTGTAATGCTGAGTCCCCGCCCCCCCTGTAATGCTGAGTCCCCGCCCCCCCTGTAATGCTGAGTCCCCGCCCCCCCTGTAATGCTGAGTCCCCGCCCCCCCTGTAATGCTGAGTCCCCGCCCCCCCCTGTAATGCTGAGTCCCCGCCCCCCCTGTAATGCTGAGTCCCCGCCCCCCCTGTAATGCTGAGTCCCCGCCCCCCCCTGTAATGCTGAGTCCCCGCCCCCCCTGTAATGCTGAGTCCCCGCCCCCCCTGTAATGCTGAGTCCCCGCCCCCCCCCTGTAATGCTGAGTCCCCGCCCCCCCCTGTAATGCTGAGTCCCCGCCCCCCCCTGTAATGCTGAGTCCCCGCCCCCCCTGTAATGCTGAGTCCCCGCCCCCCCCTGTAATGCTGAGTCCCCGCCCCCCCCTGTAATGCTGAGTCCCCGCCCCCCCCTGTAATGCTGAGTCCCCGCCCCCCCCTGTAATGCTGAGTCCCCGCCCCCCCTGTAATGCTGAGTCCCCGCCCCCCCCTGTAATGCTGAGTCCCCGCCCCCCCCTGTAATGCTGAGTCCCCGCCCCCCCCTGTAATGCTGAGTCCCCGCCCCCCCTGTAATGCTGAGTCCCCGCCCCCCCTGTAATGCTGAGTCCCCGCCCCCCCTGTAATGCTGAGTCCCCGCCCCCCCTGTAATGCTGAGTCCCCGCCCCCCCTGTAATGCTGAGTCCCCGCCCCCCCTGTAATGCTGAGTCCCCGCCCCCCCCTGTAATGCTGAGTCCCCGCCCCCCCCTGTAATGCTGAGTCCCCGCCCCCCCTGTAATGCTGAGTCCCCGCCCCCCCTGTAATGCTGAGTCCCCGCCCCCCCCTGTAATGCTGAGTCCCCGCCCCCCCCTGTAATGCTGAGTCCCCGCCCCCCCCTGTAATGCTGAGTCCCCGCCCCCCCCTGTAATGCTGAGTCCCCGCCCCCCCTGTAATGCTGAGTCCCCGCCCCCCCCTGTAATGCTGAGTCCCCGCCCCCCCTGTAATGCTGAGTCCCCGCCCCCCCCTGTAATGCTGAGTCCCCGCCCCCCCTGTAATGCTGAGTCCCCGCCCCCCCTGTAATGCTGAGTCCCCGCCCCCCCTGTAATGCTGAGTCCCCGCCCCCCCCTGTAATGCTGAGTCCCCGCCCCCCCCCTGTAATGCTGAGTCCCCGCCCCCCCCCTGTAATGCTGAGTCCCCGCCCCCCCCTGTAATGCTGAGTCCCCGCCCCCCCCTGTAATGCTGAGTCCCCGCCCCCCCCTGTAATGCTGAGTCCCCGCCCCCCCCTGTAATGCTGAGTCCCCGCCCCCCCCCTGTAATGCTGATCCCCGCCCCCCCCTGTAATGCTGAGTCCCCGCCCCCCCCTGTAATGCTGAGTCCCCGCCCCCCCCTGTAATGCTGAGTCCCCGCCCCCCCCTGTAATGCTGAGTCCCCGCCCCCCCCTGTAATGCTGAGTCCCCGCCCCCCCCTGTAATGCTGAGTCCCCGCCCCCCCCTGTAATGCTGAGTCCCCGCCCCCCCCTGTAATGCTGAGTCCCCGCCCCCCCCTGTAATGCTGAGTCCCCGCCCCCCCCCTGTAATGCTGAGTCCCCGCCCCCCCCTGTAATGCTGAGTCCCCGCCCCCCCCCTGTAATGCTGAGTCCCCGCCCCCCCCTGTAATGCTGAGTCCCCGCCCCCCCCTGTAATGCTGAGTCCCCGCCCCCCCCTGTAATGCTGAGTCCCCGCCCCCCCCTGTAATGCTGAGTCCCCGCCCCCCCCTGTATGCTGAGTCCCGCCCCCCCCTGTAATGCTGAGTCCCCGCCCCCCCCTGTAATGCTGAGTCCCCGCCCCCCCCTGTAATGCTGAGTCCCCGCCCCCCCCCTGTAATGCTGAGTCCCCGCCCCCCCCTGTAATGCTGAGTCCCCGCCCCCCCCTGTAATGCTGAGTCCCCGCCCCCCCTGTAATGCTGAGTCCCCGCCCCCCCCTGTAATGCTGAGTCCCCGCCCCCCCCCTGTAATGCTGAGTCCCCGCCCCCCCCCTGTAATGCTGAGTCCCCGCCCCCCCCCTGTAATGCTGAGTCCCCGCCCCCCCCCTGTAATGCTGAGTCCCCGCCCCCCCCCTGTAATGCTGAGTCCCCGCCCCCCCCTGTAATGCTGAGTCCCCGCCCCCCCCCTGTAATGCTGAGTCCCCGCCCCCCCCTGTAATGCTGAGTCCCCGCCCCCCCCCTGTAATGCTGAGTCCCCGCCCCCCCCCTGTAATGCTGAGTCCCCGCCCCCCCCCTGTAATGCTGAGTCCCCGCCCCCCCCCTGTAATGCTGAGTCCCCGCCCCCCCCCTGTAATGCTGAGTCCCCGCCCCCCCCCTGTAATGCTGAGTCCCCGCCCCCCCCCTGTAATGCTGAGTCCCCGCCCCCCCCCTGTAATGCTGAGTCCCCGCCCCCCCCTGTAATGCTGAGTCCCCGCCCCCCCCCTGTAATGCTGAGTCCCCGCCCCCCCCCTGTAATGCTGAGTCCCCGCCCCCCCCCCTGTAATGCTGAGTCCCCGCCCCCCCCCCTGTAATGCTGAGTCCCCGCCCCCCCCTGTAATGCTGAGTCCCCGCCCCCCCCCTGTAATGCTGAGTCCCCGCCCCCCCCCCTGTAATGCTGAGTCCCCGCCCCCCCCTGTAATGCTGAGTCCCCGCCCCCCCCTGTAATGCTGAGTCCCCGCCCCCCCCTGTAATGCTGAGTCCCCGCCCCCCCCCTGTAATGCTGAGTCCCCGCCCCCCCCCCTGTAATGCTGAGTCCCCGCCCCCCCCCTGTAATGCTGAGTCCCGCCCCCCCCCCTGTAATGCTGAGTCCCCGCCCCCCCCCTGTAATGCTGAGTCCCCGCCCCCCCCCTGTAATGCTGAGTCCCCGCCCCCCCCTGTAATGCTGAGTCCCCGCCCCCCCCTGTAATGCTGAGTCCCCGCCCCCCCCCTGTAATGCTGAGTCCCCGCCCCCCCCTGTAATGCTGAGTCCCCGCCCCCCCCTGTAATGCTGAGTCCCCGCCCCCCCCTGTAATGCTGAGTCCCCGCCCCCCCCCCTGTAATGCTGAGTCCCCGCCCCCCCCCTGTAATGCTGAGTCCCCGCCCCCCCCCTGTAATGCTGAGTCCCCGCCCCCCCCTGTAATGCTGAGTCCCCGCCCCCCCCCCTGTAATGCTGAGTCCCCGCCCCCCCCCCTGTAATGCTGAGTCCCCGCCCCCCCCCTGTAATGCTGAGTCCCCGCCCCCCCCCTGTAATGCTGAGTCCCCGCCCCCCCCCTGTAATGCTGAGTCCCCGCCCCCCCCCTGTAATGCTGAGTCCCCGCCCCCCCCCCTGTAATGCTGAGTCCCCGCCCCCCCCCTGTAATGCTGAGTCCCCGCCCCCCCCCTGTAATGCTGAGTCCCCGCCCCCCCCCCCTGTAATGCTGAGTCCCCGCCCCCCCCCCTGTAATGCTGAGTCCCCGCCCCCCCCCCCCCCCTGTAATGCTGAGTCCCCGCCCCCCCCCCCTGTAATGCTGAGTCCCCGCCCCCCCCCCCTGTAATGCTGAGTCCCCGCCCCCCCCCCCCTGTAATGCTGAGTCCCCGCCCCCCCCCCCTGTAATGCTGAGTCCCCGCCCCCCCCCCTGTAATGCTGAGTCCCCGCCCCCCCCCCCTGTAATGCTGAGTCCCCGCCCCCTGTAATGCTGAGTCCCCGCCCCCTGTAATGCTGAGTCCCCGCCCCCTGTAATGCTGAGTCCCCGCCCCCTGTAATGCTGAGTCCCCGCCCCCTGTAATGCTGAGTCCCCGCCCCCTGTAATGCTGAGTCCCCGCCCCCTGTAATGCTGAGTCCCCGCCCCCTGTAATGCTGAGTCCCCGCCCCCTGTAATGCTGAGTCCCCGCCCCCCTGTAATGCTGAGTCCCCGCCCCCTGTAATGCTGAGTCCCCGCCCCCTGTAATGCTGAGTCCCCGCCCCCTGACATGGCGAGTCCCCGCCCCCTGACATGGCGAGTCCCCGCCCCCTGACATGGCGAGTCCCCGCCCCCTGACATGGCGAGTCCCCGCCCCCTGTCAATGCGAGTCCCCGCCCCTGACATGCGAGTCCCCGCCCCCCTGACATGGCGAGGCCCCGCCCCCTGACATGGCTGAGTCCCCGCCCCCCTGACATGGCGAGTCCCCGCCCCCTGACATGGCGAGTCCCCGCCCCCCTGACATGGCGAGTCCCCGCCCCCCTGACATGGCGAGTCCCCGCCCCCCAGACATGGCGAGTCCCCGCCCCCTGACATGGCGAGTCCCCGCCCCCTGACATGGCGAGTCCCCGCCCCCTGACATGGCGAGTCCCCGCCCCCCTGACATGGCGAGTCCCCGCCCCCCTGACATGGCGAGTCCCCGCCCCCCTGACATGGCGAGTCCCCGCCCCCCTGACATGGCGAGTCCCCGCCCCCCTGACATGGCGAGTCCCCGCCCCCCTGTCATGGCGAGTCCCCGCCCCCCTGTCATGGCGAGTCCCCGCCCCCCTGTCATGGCGAGTCCCCGCCCCCTGACATGGCGAGTCCCCGCCCCCTGACATGGCGAGTCCCCGCCCCCTGACATGGCGAGTCCCCGCCCCCTGACATGGCGAGTCCCCGCCCCCCTGACATGGCGAGTCCCCGCCCCCCTGACATGGCGAGTCCCCGCCGCCCCCCTGACATGGCGAGTCCCCGCCCCCCCTGACATGGCGAGTCCCCGCCCCCCTGACATGGCGAGTCCCCGCCCCCCCCTGACATGGCGAGTCCCCGCCCCCCCCCTGACATGGCGAGTCCCCGCCCCCCCCCTGACATGGCGAGTCCCCGCCCCCCCCCCCCTGACATGGCGAGTCCCCCCCCCCCTGACATGGCGAGTCCCGCCCCCCCCCTGACATGGCGAGTCCCCGCCCCCCCCCTGACATGGCGAGTCCCCGCCCCCCTGACATGGCGAGTCCCCGCCCCCCTGACATGGCGAGTCCCCGCCCCCTGACGCGGTGAGTCCCCGCCTGACATGGCGAGTCCCCCGTCCACTGACTTCCTAGGGGCAGGTGTAGTAACAATATACAGTACTGTCCTAAGTGTAGGTCATGTTAGCAACCTGAATGACTCCCTACCAGGGTGTATTAAGTGTACTTAAGTGTATAGGTCGTATTACTGTGGACGACCTCCTACCTGGGGTGGTTGTATTAACACCGTACTAAGAGTAAGTCGTTTTACAGCCTGGACGACCTGCTACGGGCGGGCATCAACCTGGCGGAGAACGTGGTGGTGGTGAACAAGGAGCTCAACAACTCAGCGGAGGAAGACACCCTCTCTGACTGTAACACCATCGTCGCTGTCCAGACAATGTTCAAGTAAGACTCTCTCTCTCTCTCTCTCTCTCTCATGTTCTATCATACTGTTTGTGTATCTGTTGTGAATAAATAAATATATATATATATATATATATATATATATATATATATATATATATATATATATATAATCAACGACCTCACCAGCAAGGAATCGAACCCTCGACCTACTGGGTGTGACTAGGGAGTGCTTACCGGCTAGGCCACAAGGACACTAAAAGCAGTTCTAGACTCTGTTATATTTCACACAAAGCCTGTTCATCGAGCTGATGGCGCCGTGAACCTCAATGGGAAACTGCCCGTGCCTCGTATGTGGTGTCAGTAGCATTTTACCGAATCCAGCTGGTATGAAACGCGAGGTACAAATATATACTTCATTTTTAGTCCATTTAACACGCGGACTTTGAACATACAATCAACGACCTCACCAGCAAGGAATCGAACCCTCGACCTACTGGGTGTGACTAGGGAGCGCTTACCGGCTAGGCCACAAGGACACTAAAAGCAGTTCTAGACTCTGTTATATTTCACACAAAGCCTGTTCATCGAGCTGATGGCGCCGTGAACCTCAATGGGAAACTGCCCGTGCCTCGTATGTGGTGTCAGTAGCATTTTACCGAATCCAGCTGGTATGAAACGCGAGGTACATATATATACTTCATTTTTAGTCCATTTAACACGCGGACTTTGAACATACAATCAACGACCTCACCAGCAAGGAATCGAACCCTCGACCTACTGGGTGTGACTAGGGAGCGCTTACCGGCTAGGCCACAAGGACACTAAAAGCAGTTCTAGACTCTGTTATATTTCACACAAAGCCTGTTCATCGAGCTGATGGCGCCGTGAACCTCAATGGGAAACTGCCCGTGCCTCGTATGTGGTGTCAGTAGCATTTTACCGAATCCAGCTGGTATGAAACGCGAGGTACATATATATACTTCATTTTTAGTGGTGAGGTCGTTGATTGTATGTTCAAAGTCCGCGTGTTAAATGGACTAAAAATGAAGTATATATATATATATATATATATATATATATATATATATATATATATATATATATATATATACAGGTATATATATATATATATACAGGTATATATATAGTACAGGTATATATATATGCACTGTAAAGTAAGTTGATATAAATACCAGTTGTTGACACTAGACTACAGTATCTTACTACTTGAAGAGATAGTGATTACGCTGATACAAGGTGGAGACTGTACACGTACACATAAACCCTGGAGACTGTGTGTCATCAAAGAATATTTGCCTTAAATCACAAAAAACCCTTAAGGCATCCCCCTGGGTTATGGAAGGTATGTGTCCTAGAAAATTTGTCCGTAACGTGAAACCAATTTTCCCATTGACTTCCATTATATAATTGGAGATGCATTCCCAAGGAAATATTTTCGGCAAAAAGACGTAATACAAGCCCATTTTTTAATGAAAATATTTTTTTTTAACACACATTGATTATTTTATGATATAATAAGATAATAAATATACAAAACACTTGAATTTAACTTACCACAATCGATGTTGAGTGCTGCATTAGGTGAGGTGGTGAGGTCAGGTGGTGCAATCGAAGTTACTGGGAGGGAGACAGAGGGGCACTACTGACTCCTGCCTCGCCCTGTACAGTATTGTAGCAACCCCCAAAAACCCACACGAAATAAATTTTATAATGTCTGTGAATTATTTTATAATAATATTAAAAAAAAAAAATTGTACTTAGAAATTTACCTAATTTCCGTATGGGCGATTTCTTTGTCCGTATCCCGAATTTATTGGTCATACTGTAATATACAAAATCCGTAAGAGTGAATTTCCTAACCGGGGGATTCCTGTACGTACACTAAAGTCTGCTGGTATTATTTTGTAAAGTACACGACTCCATTATTCATTAGGCTATAGTTTTCCAGACAATTCATTCTTTGAATATGCACTTTGATGTCACTCACAAGTGTGGTAGGTTTCATACAGCCATAACTCCAATTTCCATTAACACTAAGATATCAGCGAAGGACTGGGGAAACATACAGCTTAATGAAATATATGAATGACAATTAATAAACAACAAAAGGACAATTCTTTGAGACATGTTTAGTCAATATCAGAATTACTTAGTGAAAGTTGCTGTGCAGTAGAGACTAGAAATAACCACAGTGGGTTTGAAACTTTGGTGACACATTTACAGCTTCACACACACATATCCAGGTTTTGTACTGGAGTATATACTTTAACCATAAATCTTTACCGTGTCAAGTGCAGCCACCAGCAATAATGTTGTACGTGAAGGACTTAAGGATGGAACTCATGACTGTGTGCTAATGATGGGCGGTGTTGTTGAGGTACTGACATATAGTATAGTCGGGCAACTTCTCTCCTTGAATAAAAAATATTTTTATATGTACTTGACTGTTTGTGTGCGAAGCGGTGATGTTGTGCCTTAGATTTGAAGAGCTGCAGGTTTTAGGTAGATGACCGGATGCACAAAAAAAAAGGAATTCTAGTACCGAGAATTGTGAAACTTGCGCAAAGGAGGAGAGGCTTGATGAGGCATGAGGTGTGACAGCTTGGGTTTAAATGGATGGATCGATGGACTGGATTACATTAACACACTGACCATGGAGGGACACATCATTAGAAACGAGAAGGTGGGGAGGAGAATCACCTGTCAAGGATGGGAGGTATGAAAGAGCTGAGGAATTGATTGTTGTTCAGACGAATTTAGACTATTTTGGCTAATGGTGATAAGTAAGACTGTGAATGTCTCCTCCCACACGTGAGAAAGTGTACCTGGTTGCTGTAACGAGTAAGAAGTATTCAAGTGTCAAAATACACACAAATCCAAAAATGGAGGTGTTGTTGTGTAGAGTATTGTGGAGAGACATACTTGATATACGCTCTCATAAACTCCACAACTAACACAATAATAAGCTTCACTTGTTTCATTATATAACATCCGTGTAGTGTTACAGCACCAAGCTTGGGGACCTGACATCTGCATCACTCTCGAACATCATATTGATCAGGCTTTCTTGTTTGGCATTTAGGTTTATACAGAAAATCTGAAATAGTGATCTTACACAGTACTATAGTCTGTAATCCTTTATGTATTGTGAATAGTATTTAACCATTATATACAGGGTGTTACGTAAATACCTTTCATAAATCAGGGGGTATATTCCCGAGACATAAATAAAGATGAATGACGTAATGACCAAATTGTCAATTCTCAATAGTTGCAGAGTTACAGCACATGACAGGTTTGGTAAGAATGTGATGAAACCTACAGTCACCAGAAATAAATCTCCTTGATTTCTACCTCTGGTGCCACATAAAAAGTAAGGTGTATGTTATAGAGGTCCCAAACCGCAAGGAATTGTGGCGCCGTGTGCAGGAAAAGTGTGACAAACATTCGTAACACCCCTGGGGGTCTTGGAACGTGTGCGACACTCATTTGTGCGATGGGCTGAGGCCTGCATTGACCAAGAGGGGCAGAACTTTGAACATTTGCTCTAAATGTTAATCCTAATACAAATCATATGGCATTATTATTGTTAATAAGCGACACTAACAGCAGTGGATGTTTCATTTACACCCCTTAGACTGTCATGTGCTGTAATTCCGAAACTATTGAGAATTGACGATTTGCTCATTTAGTCATTTATCTTTATTTAAGTCTCAGGAATATACCCCCTGATTTATGAAAAGTATTTATATAACACCCTGTATTTCTGATGCTATATCTGAGCAGCATATTATACTGTTGGATTGTGTGGAGGTGTTATATTAAATTATAGTTAACAGGATACCATAACTGTACAATATGGAGGTGTTAGTCAAGTGTTGACTTCATACAACTGTATAGTGTGGAGGCATGAAGGTGAGTAGTGTACAGGGTACCAGGCTACTTTATATAATTTGCTATGTGGATGTATTAAAGTAAGAAAAGTTATTTTGCAGGTTCTTCCCCAACATCAAGATCATCACGGAGTTGTCGCAGTCATCCAACATGCGGTTCATGCAGTTCCGTGCCCGGGACGCGTATGCCCTCCACCTGTCTAAGATGGAAAAGGTACAACTCTCCCCACATGACCGTATTGATGGACCTGAGCAGATAAACGAATCATTGTCACCGGTAACGATCTCGCTGTTGCTGTCATTAGTGTTTGGTCTAGTGTCCATTTGTCGTCCCAACCCACCTTAGTCGACCTGACCCAGACCAGCCACGCGTAGCAGCCCATTGCCATAGGCGGCGGCGTACGTCGCCTGCACCAGTGTCACACTGCTGCCTGGCCACCGGATGGCCCTCTTACTCAACACCAACACCAGTCAATATCAATACAGGGAGCATGATATACACACATCTTCATGTATTGTCTACTCTGAGTCATTATAACAATAATTTCATTGTACAGTATCTTAATTCAAAAAGTCTTTTGGTTTATCATTGTATCACTTGTAGTTAATACAGTGCAGTTAATTTTTGTCATATGTAAGTGTAATCAGTCCGACATAAGGTCTGGAGAGTAAGTGTATCAGTGCTATGTTGAGCGTGACCACAGTGTCCCGAGGTGGGGGTAGTAGCCTGCAGGAGGGTGGAGCAAGTGGTGTTATGTTGAACGGCTCCACCCCCCGGCTCCTGTGTAGTCTGTGTGGTGCTTGTGGCCGACTCCTGGTAGTGTCTCTCACGCTGCCTCACATCACAACACCTTAGAGGGACACTCGCTAGACAACAGATAGAGACGCCTTATAGTTCTGGACGTTGTAGCCAACTTGTGGGTAAACCTTCAGTTTTCTCCTCATAAAGTGAACTTAAAATACAGTATTGTATACAAATATTTACTGCTGATGATTTTCATGAATAATAACTGAAGTTTTGCTCATATACAGCTAGCCAAATAGGCTAAAACATTGTGCTCCAGCAGCTTATTAATTTTAAAATAACTAAGAGTAATACTGGCAAATGACAAATTTTGTTTTAGTATGTAATGAGGCCATTATGTAGTTTATGAGTAAAGGTTTGCTGTGGCCTGGTATTGTGACTGTAGTGTGTAAAGCTGCAAGACCACAGTGAGGCTAGAGAGTGGTAGAGTTAGCTGGCAGTGGTGGGTGGGGGGGGGGGGCATGGCGGTGCCTGCCACTGCCTCCCTCACACACCTCCACTACAGGCCCGGGATGCATGAGACTAAGTGTCTTCAGTCATGTGTCCATCTTTGTGTGTCTTTGTCATGCTTCCTTCCTGTATGAATTTAGTTGCAATGACAGTTAAGTTTCCACCCGTGGAGGTGAGGGATGCCTGGCGGGCCCACAGATCTCTTAAGGTTTCCTCCTCCAAGGGGTGTGTTGGGGGCGGGGAGTGAGATGCTCATCCTGCTGACAACAAGAAGGGTGGCAGGTACACCGCTGCCTCGCTCACCTTCAACTCAAGTGTCTGTCTCGTGAAAGTTACGTCACTGTACAGGAGATTATTTTCCTGTTGGTGTCTCCCTTCTGATGTACTTCCCTAAGGCTCTCGCTGATGTTTGGTGAAGCAGAGTAATTATTATTATGGCTTTCTTACAGAAGAGAAAAAGTTGTTTATATTGTGACTGATGACTGACAGACTGTGAGTGTAAGTTAATGACCAAGTGATATTGTTTGGCTACCTGGTGTATAACACAATTTATTATATATTACACACACACGCAAAAATGTGTGTGTGTGTGTGTGTGTGTGTGTGTGTGTGTGTGTATATAGTACTGTGCTGTACAGTACAGTATATACACATAGAGCTTTTCAGAACACAAAATATGTTTAAGTTCAGAAGAAGTATTATATGGCAGAGGCTAAAACAGGTGACTCATGATGTATATTGTACATCTAAATCCTTTTATCTCGTGAGTACTTATGTTTATTTTCAGTTATTCATCTATAGATATTCATAAAATCGTCATACAAGTTAGATGTTTAGAGACAGTCCTCCCCAACACAGTTCTTGAGAGTCTCAGTTTCATAGAAGACAATACATGAGTGTTGAGTGTGTATACAGTTTATTGATTTATTGCTTTATTGAATAACTGATCAGTTTGAATACATTTTGATGATCATTGTAGACATTGCATTAAATCTTGAGATATTCTTGCATGACTGTGAGTGATAACACGATAAATTCTTCTCTCTCATTTACATTTTCATTAATTGCTCCTAACTACTGGTATTATTAATTCAAATCGAAGTACAGTATTACTGTACTTTTATCAGAATTAAAGTTCTGATCAAGTTTAAGCTTCAGGAGTTTCTTAAATTGATCTGTAATGAAAAATATGTAGATTTTCTTAAGATTCAAAACTGTTCATGTAGTTCAGTCGAAATTGTTCCTTCGCTTACTGTCTCTTATTTTCACTCACTCAAAGAGGCCGGTCAAGTTAGGTTTCTGACTGATTTTGGTTGGTTATGCTAATCCATCCAGTGGATATTATTTTTGAACTTGTGACTTTCTGCCAACTTTTTGTGTTTGGAACAGCTCTAGGGTATACTATACTATACTGTACTGTGCATGTGTATGAAAAAGAGAGAGAGGTAATCTGTCTGAAAGAGAAGAGCTGTCTGTAAAAGAAAGAAAAGCAGTCTGGGAGAGTAAAAGAAAGAGTGAGAGAGGCAGTCTGAGAGAGAGAGAGAGGGGGGAGGAGGTAGGTATTCAGAGAGAGAGAGAGGCGGTCATAGAGAAACTGTAATCATGTTTCATTAATAAGCCTTGCTGTGACCCTCTTCATCATTTGTTTGGAAGCCTTTCTAGTACCTATAATAAGATTTCTTATTTCTTGAGGGAACCAAAATATATAGTCTGTACAAGTTTCGATTAGTTGGAGTTATGCAGTGTTACTGCAGATCGACAGAATACCCCACAAGTGCAGAAGTATCGGTTGTGCTTGCGTGCGTGCTTGCTTGTTTGTCTGTGTGTGCGTGCGTGCGCACACAGTGATTCAATTTGCTGTACTGGCTTCCTGTTGGTTAGTGGAAAGAGCTGCAGAAGGTTATCGTCTTTTCTGATCTTCCGAGTGGTGGTGGTGGTCATCTTTATGTCGCATACTTGTAAGAGCTTCTGTGATGTGGAGCCGTTTGGTGTCTTCAACATGTCTCTAAGTATCTGTGTAGATCTCGCCAGTTATTGTCTGGTTAGGGTAAAACTCATGATCCTGTCTCATTGTTGGAGTCCTCATGCACACTCCTGCACGGTCTTTACTCAATAATTATTTTCACCAATTTCTACTGACCTTATATCACTCCAGATGTCAGGATGGATATACTGTAGAATCAAACTTTCAGACTTGGTGACCTCATCTTTAGGTTCCCCTGTGAGTCAAGAAAACACTTCCATTTATTAGAAAATTTTTACAAGCAGCTTATAAAACAATACATTGAGGCCTTTCATATAATGTTCTTAAGAAAAACAATCCATCTTCCACTATGGCTCTGTGTGTCTAAAGTATGTCCAGCCCACTTCCCATCTACAGTCTCTCGTTCTCTTTCAATTATACATAATATTAACTAATCTCTCACCACATTTCTTTCTTTCACTTTGTTTATATCATCTTGTTTCTTGTTCTTTGCACCACATTCAAACTTACATCTTCTCTTGTGCATGATCTTCTTTATCACCTTTCACACAGTTCTGTTTTTCTCTCCTATTCCTTCAGTTCATTATCCATTAACCCATTTGCTGATACATCCATGATTCTGTCTCCTTTCAAAGTTGTGTTCATGTCTTCTCATCTTCCTTATCTATTTATTTCCATATGAAAAATAAATGATGAGAGGCTGGCTGTACTATTTAATGTTGATAAAAACATATGAGCATCAGGTAAAAGTAGTGAATGATGATAGTAAATAATTTCATTAAATTTGTGAATGCTCTTTTGTTTATGTGAAGTCGTCGTAAATCGTGGTTGTGTGGACGGGGTTGTAGGTTAGCTAACATTAAGATTAGGATATTTGAACACCCAAGTACACATCACGCTATACAATAAAACACACACACACACACACAGGATTAAACTACTGTATCTCTCTGTTGATATGGGTGTTTCTGTGGTGAGTTTGTTCGTTGTATGGACAGTGGGTGATGTGTGACAATGGAAGCAAATGGGTGATTGTGTGTGACGGTGAGTAGCAGTAGAAGTAACAACGTATGACGGTGTGTGACAATATGTGACAGTGGGTGACAGCGGAAGGATGACAGTGATTGATGGTGGGCAGCAACAGGAGTAGGTTTGGTTTGGTTTGTCGTGTTGTCATGCCATTTAACTTGAGAACTTCAGTGCATCTCTGGTAGTCTGAATAGAATCAACTTAGAATCAACTTCATATTTTAGAGAAACATTCTTTATGCTTGACAAACTTTGTGTCTATCTCTCTTACTCGGTACTTTTCAAAATCATACTGTGAGGAATAATATAAAACAAGGTTAGAAAATCTCAAATCAATATTTTTTTATTTTATGATTATTTAAGCATTTGTGGGTAGATGCTCACACAGGTGGAATTACCAGCCACAAACCTTTTGAATTTCAGTTATTTTGCTCTATGATAAACACTATATTCTTAATCCTCTTGCAACAGGTTAAATTTTTTGTGTGTTATAGAAATTTATCAAAATTTTATAGCTAACTGTGCTTTTAAAAGATTCAAATTATTTATACTTTAAAAATTAGAACACACTTTCACGCTTATGATAAATCCCCTTGTACAATCTTTTTTATGAATCTATGCCTTATTAATGAATCATTGAAGGTGTTGACAGAGAGGTGAAGTACAAGATGACAACGCCAGTAAGTGCAGCAGTTGTCACCAAAAGGTGTTGACTCACATGACCACTTGGCCGCTTGATAGGTTACTGTCGGTGGTAGGGCATGTAGAGGTTAATGTGGGATGAGGCATGAGTTACTGGGGATGTCTGATGTTATTGATGGGGTTGGGACATTCAGTGGTTCATGCTGGGACATACGAGGTTATTGACACTGTTGGGACATCAAGGGGTTAATGTTTGGGCATGTGCTGTCATTGAGTGTGTTGGGACATCCAGAGGATGAAGGGCTCTTGTTGGTCAGGGTAAGAATGAAGAGCTCTTGTTGGTCAGGGTAAGGATGAAGGGCTCTTATTGGTCAGGGTAAAGATGAAGGGCTCTTGTTGGTCAGGGTAAAGATGAAGGGCTCTTGTTGGTCAAGGCAAGGATGAAGGGCTCCTGTTGGTCAGGGTAAGGATGAAGGGTCTTGAAATAAGATAAAGAACAAATAAGAAAGGGAAGGAGGAGAGCCTTGATAGGATGAAGGATGGAAAAGTAAGGTTGCATCATCCTATTCATCACCAGCTGGGAACAGAACACTACTGATGAGGTTCTATGTGTGTAAAGTATAAGACATTTAAGTTGGGTAGCTGTGAGAGAGGCAGCGGCTGGAACCTTGGTAGGGGTGGGATGGCTGGTGAAAGATGGTGAGGGATTCGGTGGGTGGAGTGAGAGTGGTGGTGGTGTCTGACGGCGACTGTGTTGTGTGTAACCTGCAGGGTAGCCAGACTCAGGTCCCTGGGGGTCGCCCTGCGTCTCGTCGGTCCCGGTCCCGCTCATTCCGGCGGCGACCTCCGCCTCAACGACCGATTTACTACTCTGAAGTCATTAATCAGCTGGAACGGGTAACCTTCCTGCCGCGTCGCTGCGGCCACAACACTTTACTGACTTTTCGGATTTCTTGGCTTTTTTCTGAGAAATCACGGACACGCACGGCAAAGGTTATGGTGTACGAGCACAGTCCTCACTGACCGGCCTTCTGGCCTTCCTGGTCGTACCATGGATCACCCTGACCATGCTGCACTGCGCTCCCTGATTTCTCAATTGTGAAGTTTGACTTTGCCTTCTCAGTAACACCCTGAGGCTTGCTGCATCCCGGCGGTCTGCTTGATGCTTGGTACGGCGAGCTCTAGAGTGACGTCTCATTTTGAAATGTTGATATTTTCCGACTCGCCCCTACCTTTTTACTTAACATTGAAAAATAATAATATGAATGGTACACTTAACACTTCCACCTTTTTTAAATGTTTGACATTAAAATGTAGTTAACATTCATAAATCCTTAAGACAATTTTAAATCGTCTTCTGCTAGGAGGAGACCTTGTGAGACACCACCATCTCCCTTTTTCTTATGACCACTTCAGACTGAGAGTCGTGAGTCTCTTTAGTGCCGGCATGATCACCTCCCTCACCGGCCTCACCTTCACCTCCACACATCCTCAGTATGTTCCTCACTAACCATTTTAGGGTGTTAGAAGTTGCTCTGGAGTGAACCGTGTGTTGTCATGTGTTCTAAGGCCCTAGGGATACCTCTTAACTTTTGTATAAATTCCCTTAAAAATTAATTTACAGTATTAACCTTTCATTTTGTTGCTGTTGATACCAGATTTTTTTTGTTAGAGTTGAAGATGTTTTTGATTTCCCCAGGACAGAACCACAGTTCTCAGAATAGCTGGGGTCATTGTTCAAGTGTCCTGCCATGTTTGTGTTGCTTAAATATTCCCTGAATAAATACAGTTATAGAGCAATCCATAAAGCACAACACTGCAGGAAGCTACAGGGCTTTACGGGTTTTTTAAAAGCATAATACGTAGTAGTTGATGATGGTGTAGGAGTGGAGGTTGTGGCCGGGAACAGCACCATCTGCAGCTCCCACACAGATCAAGTCTACCTCGCTCTTCTTCACACATCTGCTGCTCAAAACAAATCAATGTTGATGGTTTAACTATTAATTTGGGGGTAATTTTGCAGTAATGAAGAAAACTGTACAAATGTAAGCTTTAAATATTTATAATAATGTAGAGTTAAAGAGCAGATGGAGGATAATATGTGTCGGCTCCGGGTGAACAACACACTCTTTAGCATGCACTTGTCGTGGCCTGTATTTTGCATTATTGTCATGCTGTCATGCTCTGGGCTGTGCGCATGGTAGCACCTTGTATACTGCATGATTTGTTTTTGTTAATGTCGTCTCAACCATCTAAACCCATATATTGTGTGTGTGTGAGAGTGTTGACACAATTTCAATGTGTTTTTTTTAACTTCGTAATAATTTTAAAACATTTTCTTAGAATAATTCAAGAGGACGTGGAATGTTAGTTTTTTAAAGCCCATCGTGGATAACACTGAGTCTCATGGTGTCACTACAGTAGATTGTACATCAAAAGGTATGGAAATTTGTTGTATGATTTTCATCATTTTACGCACTTCTTCACAAAAAACACAACATTGACTAGGATCGAAAATGTTTGTTTATTGTTATTAGTAATGATTTATAAACATAGCTTATGGAAGCCTCTGATTTAGTGTTTACTGGGGCGTTCTGTAGACACAGCCATTGTGCTGCTCATGTTACCTCCTCACAGGTGGGAGGAATAGTTTCACATTCTGATGTTTGGTGCGCAGTTAACTGGGATTTCTGATAGGGCAATAGCGAGTACTTCAACACCTATTTTTCTCGCTACATTCAATAAACTGTATAATTCCACTTGTAAGGTAGTTTATAGTGTACTCCTGACAGCTACAAACACTCCTCTCAAGACACTGAGGAGGCTGTGTAGGAGCCACCCAGGTGTATATCAGAACACACACATTGTTCATCAGTGGACACTTTTTCAATGCTTGATAACATAGACAAAGGTTGAAGGTTCATAACATGTTATACCGGCATTTTAGTTAAATGTCCAAAAGAACTTGTATCTTTGTTTAGAGAAAATGACTAATACATTGTCTTCATATAATTTTTCTCAAATATATTTTCTTTTGCATTAACTTTCAATGTTTTTATCACTTTAGATTTACATTCATCATGCGATTATAACTTCAGTAGATTTTCTAACTAAATGTTTCTGATTACTAAGTGTACATTCACAGGGCTCCTGCCGGTAACATTTAGTTTAAGTTCACGTGTTTCTGCTATTTATAATATGTTCATTGATAGGGTCACAGTCTTAGTAAGTTTACATAATTTTAAAATGTTTATATGTCAACTTAATAAAAAACAAAATAAAACAGCAGTGAATGCTATATGTGACTGGAGCAGCGCGGGGGGAGGGAAGGGTCGCACCTCTAGGTATGGGCAGAGTACAACATTTCCACGTCCTCTACGCGATGGCACCATCATGAAATACTCTAGATCCAACTCAGTATTTAATGCACAAGTTGATAACAAAATGGTAACAAGAAAAGGCAGGTGTAGGGCTTATTGTAATGCCACATTCCTCACACAGCGAGAGAAGGAGCGTGGGTCACACATCTCTTACATGTTCCGGCTGCCCTTCGCTGCTGGGAGCGTCTTCTCCGCCAGTATGCTCGACACACTCCTCTACCAGGCCTTCGTCAAGGACTACCTCATCACCTTCGTCAGGTTGCTGCTGGGGGTCGACCAGGCGCCAGGCTCGGGTTTCCTCACCTCGGTAGGCCGGGACAGGAGAGCTGGGGAGCTTGGCACTGTGCTTGACCTATGACATGGAGTAGATGGACTTACAATACACTCAGGAGTTTGTGGAGTGTCATACCCAGAGCCGTCATTTTTTTTTTTTTTATTTAGTTAATAATGGTACACAATTTAAGATATGCAATCGTATCATAAAAGGTGGGATTTAAATTATTTATCCAAAACATACATATGTAAAGTGATCTGCACACATGCATGACACCTGCACACACACACACACACACACACACATACCATATTCACGAACACGAATGTCCTCTATGTATCCATAGCCTCACGCAATGACAAATGTGGTGTTTGTTATACAGATTTACGATTCATTTTACAGTCTTATACATTGTAATCTGTGATCCAATAAAGCTTTGTATCTGGCCAGGTCTTGGATATAAAGCTTTGCTAGTAATTTTGTTGTTCCTACTGTTGTCTTGGTAGTAGTTGTTGTTAAGGGTGGTATGTGCACACATTCACTCACATAGACATGCATTCTTTAGAATAATAAGCAATACTGTAATGAGTCATTACCTAGTGGTGTACTGACAACCCTCCTCGCTCATGACAACCCTCATCTCCCTTTTGTGTAAGTGTGTGGTGATGATGTTGATCTTGATCATGATGATCATCATGAGCATGATCATGAAGGGGAGTAACAATGAATGACGGCGACAGTTTGGTCCACATTATTAAATACTTCGTTCGTAGACAATCTCCACTAACCCTTTCGTTACAGGGACGCCATTTTTATTTTTTATTTGGCTGACGCTAGACAATTTCCTTCAGTTCAGAGGGGTCCCCGTACACAAGGGGTTAAATTCAATAAGTGACCTGTTGTTGATGTGGTCTCATGCTTCAGTGCCTCTCCAGATTTTGTCTAAGATGTATACTAACCAATATGTGGTTGACAATTCTCCCAAATTACCAAACTGAATGTCACCAAGAATTTATTTAACTTCACATTCTTTTAATACTTAACCAAAGTCAGGATTTTAGGATACTGGTCATAGTTGACATAGCTAAACAGAGGTACATTAGATAAGGTATTATTATGGTCGCTTGTTTACACGCAATGTAGCTAAACTTTTGTAAGGTTGATGTAGGTCTCATTGGCAAAGTCTTTGATCAGATGCTATACAGTACTTGTGTGTGTGTGTGTCCAGGCATGAACATGGGTATCATCCTATGAATAATAATTAGGTCATGGTCATATGCTGGCAACATCAGGTAGTCACATAACATGTGTGTCTGCAGATGAAGATTGGAAAGCAGGACTTGTGGATCCGTACATACGGGCGACTGTACCAGAAGCTGTGCTCCACCACCTGTGAGATCCCCATCGGCATCTACCGCACCATAGACACGAGCAACATGGAGCCTGGCAACAACGTAGGTGCACCTCCGCCTCTCATTATGTTGATATTTACTCCTCAGCGGGGCCGTGGTCGTGGGGAGGCGTGTGTACCTCGCTCCTACCTTTAGAGTCATCATAGGGCTTTACCTCACCATACAGGTTTATACTGTACAAAGATTTTTCAACTTATTCAGTAGTTTCAGTATACCAGTGATAATAATAATCTCTGGAAAATTAAATGTTTAATAATCACTGTTGCAGTGGATTAATATATTTCACTGTGAGGTAAAGTTAGCGACCACAGCCTATACATCCAAAGATTCATCATATAAATTTTACTCGTAGCTGTTGGTGGTAGTGAGAACCACACTGCAGTAGTTCCTCAAGATAAAACTTTGTGTTAATAACGTTCTAAAATGACGTCAGAATTCCACTAACAAGATGTGTTCTCTCAATTTTAGTTACGTGAGAAAGAATTATCTTAGGAGTGTTTGAGAATGTTAGGAGTGAAGGTGACTGAGGTACACAGGGACTCACCCGGGAATGTGGCCATCATTAAGTTTGGCTTTCATTATTTGCAATGTTTATAACTTTTTTTACAGTATATAAATTTATAAGTTATTCAGTGATTATAAGTTACTTTTGTTTAAATTGAGTCTTTTATATTTTTGCAAAGTGAAATTTGTTTAATTTATTCTGGAGCCTTAACGCTGAGGGTGGAGAGTGCTGGAGAGTGTGAGACTGGCCACACAACTTTGCTGCAGAGCCTGATCACACGCCTGGTCATACTTCCTGAGCATACGGCTGGCCACACTTCCTGAGTCTGGCCACACTTCTTGATCATACAGCCTAGCCACATTTCCTGATCATACAGCCTGGCCACACTTTTCATGGCAGTCTGCCTACACGACCTGGCCAAGCAGCATAGCCACATAGCCTGGTCATACTGTCTGGTTATATGACCATGCAGTTTGGCCATACAATTAGGCCTCCCTACCATACCTGGCCACATAGTGCCACAGCCTCATCACATAATCTGACCACACACAGTCTGGCCATACAGTAAGTCATGTCACATTACATGGGCCACACAAGTCTGATCACATATTCTTGCAGCAGTGTCTGGCCACACTTCCTGACCATACACAACTTGCCCCTCGTCAAAGGGTCTGGCTACACGTCCCAGCCATAAGGTCTGACCACATATACCAGATGCACTTATTACTCCACAACCTTAGCCACAGAGCCAGCCACACATTGCCAACAGTGTTTTGACCTTCCAATGAATCTTGATCCCCAATCTTAGTGGGCAGGAGGGTGTGGTCAGAAGTGATGACCTCCACCCTGTGTGGCCAGGAGTGATGACCCTCACCCTGTGTGGCCAGGAGTGAAATCCAGCCTGTGTGGCCAGGAGTGATGACCCTCGCCCTGTGTGACCAGGAGTGGTGACCTCCGCCCTGTGTGGAATGCCTGGCTGTACCACGACACCCACCTGGTGGTCTGTGTCATACCTCCTCCTGTGTCACCTGACACCTGGTCCAGTGTGCGTCATCCTCATCCTGTGTGATGGCTTCTAGTGAACTCTCACTAGTGTGTCAATGTTGTCAGTACCTAAGCAGGGAGTAATGTTACCCAGCACATGACACCCTCAGTGTAAGCATGCATGGCTTTTGATACACTTGCCTTATATATAGATACATATTTATTTTCATATATGTTAATATATACGTATACACACACTTTTATAATTATATCATATATATTATAATGTGTGTGTGTGTTTGTGAATATTTATATTCATGCAAATATCATACAGCTTAAGTTAACAGATCTCGGCCGTACACTTGTATAGTAAACATTAGTCGGTTGTAACAGTCAGATAAACACAGCTCTATTTCTCTTATTTTCTTGCAACTTTCTCCTGGCCTAACCTTGACCACACCCTTGACCCACCTTTGTTTACCACACCTTTGGCCAACCCCTGCTGTCCACACCCTTGACCCATCCTTTTGACCACACCTTTGACCCACCCCTTGCTGAACACACCCTTGACCTACCCCTGCTGACCACACCCTTGACCCACCCCTTTTGACCACACCCTTGACCCACCCCTTTTGACCACACCCTTGACCCCACCCCTTTTGACCATTTTGTCTCCTAGGTTCCCAGGTTGCCCTCATTTCAGATCTACCCTGTTAGTGTCCCTCCTAGCCAGTCACAACTAAGACCTGTGTTCCATGTTGAGAGGTCGCATGTCCTGCGTGTTACTCTGTCCACCACACAGTGTCTGCCTGTAATAGTTCATTGACATAACATCTGTGTACTCTGGACTTTATTAGTAAAAAAAATCATCCAACATTGATATTCCTCTTTGTAAGGTATCTTCATGTTCAAGTGACCAAAGCTACTCTTAGTAGTACTAAATCCTGCGCCGAGACTGAATTTGGGTTCGTAGATTATTAATGCAACTTGTCAATCATTTTTCGGCATCCTGAACGTAAACATTGGCTTCTGGGAGATGTGCACCACAGGTCTTAACTGCCACACTCCTTTTTAATTTGAAAAACATTTGTTACTAAAACTTCGGAAAAGCTATAATGTAGTTTTCTGTAGTATGTTGGAACTACAGTATGTTATAGTTTCTCTGTTATATATCTGGTGTATGTTTGTCTTGATATACAGTACTTACGGCTGGACATTTTAAACGTCACTGCACAAAATTTTTAATTACTTTAGCTCCTCAGTTTTTGTGCCAACCATGATTAATAAGATTAATTCATGGGTTACTTTTGGGAAGAAAACTGATTCATCACAAAATCCTTGATCCAAGGGTCGTGAAACTCTTATAAAGAACTTGAGTGTTGAGACTAACTCATACAGTACAGTGAATAATAGATCACACAACAACAGTTCCTGGCGCTGTTTGCTTCACGTCTTTCGAGCTCACCAGTCTGTACTCGTAAACTCTCCACTCGGTCAGTGATGTAGTCGTTTCCTCTATTCTTCTGGCTAACTCTGTCTCCTCACCGACCTCTTTCACATTCCCTCACCTCACTATCATTAATTTACCGGTGATTAGCACCTCACCTGCCTACAGTACTCTAACAGATGACTTTCTACAACAGAAACAAGTCCTTATTTAGTATATCCACAATGACCCAGAAACACCAAAATCTACCATAAAATCAGGTGACGTGTAATTAGCGTTGCAAAATTATTTAAAATTTCCGAGTTGTTGGGATAAGTACGGTAACTGCACAAATTCCTACCTTTTGATCCTCGAACCTAAGTGTATGTTGAGGAGTACTTACAGTATATTGAGATCTTGAACAAGGCAAAACAAATTATGACTGAAACGGTTAGTCTTACCCCTTGGTGTCTTCTGACAAAAAAAAAAATTGGAATTTGAAATTTACACTTCACATCAGTCCGTTACCTTCATAAACATCAACATATCTTGGGACCCCTCTCAACTTAGAAACATTAGCTTAAACTGTGTTGTCTGACAGCCTATAAGGTGTTGGCAGCCACACAAGGAACACAGCCCTGGTAGTTACCTCTCCCTACACGTTCACACCATGTACTGTTCTACCCACCCACCAGTCCTGACTACACCAACTTCTTATCCTGTATTTAGGAGCAATGTTCACAAACCAGATGTCATTTAACTTTGCTTAGTATGTGGAGAACCAGTGAAGGATGATAAAGTTTTGTAGATAAATTCCAGTTTTTAGTTTTGTTGAGCGTGTTGACGTGTAATAACTGAGCACCACGTGCATCCCGGCCAAGCATGTGTGGTGGTGCGCGTGATGTGTGTACTGTACTGTATGTGTGCCCGTGCCTGCCAGCACCTCTCACTCCCATCAACCACTCACTTGCTGTTCTCCTCACCCCTGTCCATCTTTGTTCATATAACATTAAGAAAAATTGTATGTACAGTGTATATATATATATATATATATATATATATATATATATATATATATATATATATATATATATATATATATATATATATATATATATCTTGATAAAATCACACAGGGAAAAGGGAAACAATGGAGCATCTTAGCTTTCGTCTTTATTCAAGACATCTTCAGAGTTACATAGACAGAGAAAGGCTAAAGTACACAGAGTCACCTTACTAAACATGTGGTCAGGTCATAAACATGACATCCACTAATCCGCACACCAACACCACCACACCCTGTGTGATTTTATCAAGATTTATCTTATCCACGTTTTCATTGTGGATCTACATGAAATATATATATATATATATATATATATACTGTATATATATATATATATATATATATATATATATATATATATATATATATATATATATATATATATATATATATATATATATACTATCAATTTATGAATTATTGCAACACTAGAATGTAATTTTCAGAAACAAGTGACATTTACAGGTGAAATAATTGCATCGACACAGAACCATAGGAAATAAAGGTAATATGGTGACTGTCGCCCAGGTGTGCTAGTCTGTGACTGTTGGGGAGACACTGTACCTGTAGGGAAGACACTGTAGCTGTAGGGGGGACACTGTAACGGTAGAGGAGACATTGTAACGGTAGGGGAGACACTGTAACTGTAGAGGAAACACTGTAACTGTAGGGGAGACACTGTAGCTGTAGGGGAGACGGTGTAACTGTAGGGGAGACACTGTAATTGAAGGGGAGACACTGTAACTAAAGGGGAAACACTGGAACTGAGGGGAGACACTGTAGGGGAGACACTGTAACTGTAGGGAATATACTGTAACTGAAGGGGAGACACTGTAACTAAAGGGGAGACACTGTAACTGTAGGTGAGACACTGTAGCTGTAGGGGAGACACTGTAGCTGTAGGGGAGACACTGTAACTGTAGAGGAGATACTGTAACTGTAGGGAAGACACTGTAAATGTAGGAAAGACACTGTAAATGTAGGAAAGACACTGTAGCCATAGGGGAGACACTGTAACTGTAGGGGAGACACTGTAACTGTAGGGGATATACTGTAACTGAGAGGGAGACATTGTAACTGAAGGGGAGACACTGTAACTGAAGGGGAGACACTGTAACTGTAGGGGATATACTGTAACTGAAGGGGATATAGGGTAACTGAAGGGGAGACACTGTAACTGTAGGGGAGACACTGTAACTGTAGGGGATATACTGTAACTGAAGGGGATATACTGTAACTGTAGGGGAGACACTGTAACTGTAGGGGAGACACTGTAATTGAAGGGGAGACACTGTAACTAAAGGGGAAACACTGGAACTGGGGGGAGACACTGTAGGGGAGACACTGTAACTGTAGGGAATATACTGTAACTGAAGGGGAGACACTGTAACTGTAGGTGAGACACTGTAGCTGTAGGGGAGACACTGTAAATGTAGGAAAGACACTGTAGCCATAGGGGAGACACTGTAACTGTAGGAGAGACACTGTAACTGTAGGGGAGACACTGTAACTGAGAGGGAGACATTGTAACTGAAGGGGAGACACTGTAACTGTAGGGGATATACTGTAACAAAGGGAGACACTGTAACTGAAGGGGAGACATTGTAACTGAAGGGGAGACACTGTAGCTGAAGGGGAGACACTGTAACTGAAGGGGAGACACTGTAACTGAAAGGGAAGACACTGTAACTGAAGGGGAGGCACTGTAAGTGAGGGGGAGGCACTGTAACTGAGGGGGAGGCACTGTAACTGAGGGGGAGGCACTGTAGCTGTAGGGGAGACACAGTAACTGTAGGGGATATACTGTAACTGAAAGGGAGACACTGTAACTAAAGGGGAGACACTGTAACTGAAGGGGAGGCACTGTAACTGAGGGGGAGACACTGTAAGTGTAGGGGATATACTGTAACTGAAAGGAAGACACTGTAACTAAAGGGGAGACACTGTAGGGGAGACACTGTAACTGTAGGGGATATACTGTAGCTGAAGGGGGGAGACTGTAGCTAAAGGGGAGACACTGTAACTGAAGGGGAGACACTGTAACTGTAGGTGAGACACTGTAGCTGTAGGGGAGACACTGTAGCTGTAGGGGAGACACAGTAACTGTAGGGGATATACTCTAACTGAAAGGGAGACACTGTAACTAAAGGGGAGACACTGTAACTGAAGGGGAGGCACTGTAACTGAAGGGGAGACACTGTAACTGTAGGAGAGACACTGTAACTGTAGGTGAGACACTGTAGCTGTAGGGGAGACACTGTAACTGTACTGTAGAGATACTGTAACTGAAGGGGAGACATTGTAACTGAAGGGGAGACATTGTAACTGGGGGATATACTGTAACTGAAGGGGAGACACTGTAGCTGTAGGGGAGACACTGTAGCTGTAGGGGAGACACTGTAACTGAAGGGGAGACACTGTAACTGTAGGGGAAATACTGTAACTGAAAGGGAGACACTGTAACTGAAGGGGAGACACTGCATCTGAGACACTGTAACTGAAGGGGATATACTGTAACTAAAAGGGAGACTCTGTAACTGAAGGGGAAACACTGTAACTGAAGGAGACACTATAACAGTAGGGGAGACACTGTAACTAAAGGGGAGACACTGTAACTGTAGGCGAGACACCGTAGCTGTAGGGGAGACACTGTAACTGTCGAGGAGATACTGTAACTGTCGAGGAGATACTGTAACTAGGGAAGACACTGTAACTGTAGGAAAGACACTGTAGCCATAGGGGAGACACTGTAACTGGAGGGGAGACACTGTAACTGGAGGGGAGACACTGTAACTGAAGGGGATATACTGTAACTGAAGGGGAGACACTGTAACTGAAGGGGAGACACTGTAACTGAAGGGGAGACACTGTAACTGTAGGGGAGGGTAGACACTGTATCTGAAGGGGAGACACTATAGCTGTAGGGGAGACACTGTAACTGTAGGGGAGACACTGTAACTGTAGGGGAGACACTATAACTAAAGGGGAGACACTGTAACTAGCAGAGACACTGTAACTGTAGGGGAGGGGAGACACTGTAACTGAAGGGGAAACACTGTAACTGAAGGGAAGACACTGTAACTGAAGGGACGACGCTGTAACTAAAGGGGAGACACTGTAACTAAAGGGGAGACACTGTAACTGTAGGGGAGGGGAGACACTGTAACTGTAGGGGAGACACTGTAACTGTAGGGGAGACACTGTCTCTGTAGGGGAGACACTGTCACTGTAGGGGAGACACTGTCACTGTAGGGGACACACTGTAATTGAAGGGGAGACACTGTAACTAAAGGGGAAACACTGGAACTGAGGGGAGACACTGTAAGGGAGACACTGTAACTGTAGGGAATATACTGTAACTGAAAGGGAGGCACTGTAACTGTAGGGGAGACACTGTAACTGTAGAGGAGACACTGTAACTCTAGAGGAGATACTGTAACTGTAGGGAAGACACTGTAAATGTAGGAAAGACACTGTAAATGTAGGGGAGACATTGTAACTGTAGGGGAGACACTGTAACTGTAGGGTATATACTGTAACTGAGAGGGAGACATTGTAACTGAAGGGGAGACACTGTAACTGTAGGGGATATACTGTATCTGAAAGGGAGACACTGTAACTGAAGGGAAAACACTGTAACTGAAGGGGAGACACAGTAACTATAGGGGATATACTGTAACTGAAAGGGAGGCACTGTAACTAAAGGGGAGACACTGTAGCTGAAGGGGAGGCACTGTAACTGAGGGGGAGACACTGTAAGTGTAGGGGATATACTGTAACTGAAAGGGAGACACTGTAACTAAAGGGGAGACACTGTAGGGGAGACACTGTAACTGTAGGGGATATACTGTAACTGAAGGGGGGAGACTGTAACTAAAGGGGAGACACTGTAACTGAAGGGGAGACACTGTAGCTGTAGGTGAGACACTGTAGCTGTAGGGGAGACACAGTAACTGTAGGGGATATAGTGTAACTGAAAGGGAGACACTGTAACTGAAGGGGATATACTGTAACTGAAGGGGAGACACTGTAACTCTAGAGGAGATACTGTAACTGTAGGGAAGACACTGTAAATGTAGGAAAGACACTGTAAATGTAGGGGAGACATTGTAACTGTAGGGGAGACACTGTAACTGTAGGAGAGACACTGTAACTGTAGGGTATATACTGTAACTGAAGGGGAGACACTGTAACTGTAGGGGATATACTGTATCTGAAAGGGAGACACTGTAACTGAAGGGAAAACACTGTAACTGAAGGGGAGACACAGTAACTGTAGGGGATATACTGTAACTGAAAGGGAGGCACTGTAACTAAAGGGGAGACACTGTAGCTGAAGGGGAGGCACTGTAACTGAGGGGGAGACACTGTAAGTGTAGGGGATATACTGTAACTGAAAGGGAGACACTGTAGCTAAAGGGGAGACACTGTAGGGGAGACACTGTAACTGTAGGGGATATACTGTAACTGAAGGGGGGAGACTGTAACTAAAGGGGAGACACTGTAACTGAAGGGGAGACACTGTAGCTGTAGGTGAGACACTGTAGCTGTAGGGGAGACACAGTAACTGTAGGGGATATACTGTAACTGAAAGGGAGACACTGTAACTGAAGGGGAGACACTGTAACTGTGGAGATACTGTAGCTGAAGGGGGGGATACTGTAACTGTAGGGGATACACTGTAACTGAAAGGGAGACACTGTAACTGAAGGGGATATACTGTAACTGAAGGGGAGACACTGTAACTGTAGGGGATATACTGTATGAGAAAGGGAGACACTGTACCTGAAGGGGAGACATTGTAACTGAAGGGGAGACACTGTAACTGTAGGGGATATACTGTAACTGAAAGGGAGACACTGTAACTGAAGGGGAGACACTGTAGCTGAAGGGGAGACACTGTAGCTGAAGGGGAGACACTGTAGCTGAAGGGGAGACACTGCAACTGAAGGGGAGACACTGTAACAGAAGGGGAGACACTGTAACTGTAGGGGATATACTGTAACTGATAGGGAGACACAGTAACTGAAGGGGAAACACTGTAACTGAAGGGGAGACACTGTAACCGAAGGGGATATACTGTAACAAAGGGAGATACTGTAACTCAAGGGCAGACACTGTAACTGGAGGGGAGACACACTAACTGTAGGGGATATACTGTAACTGAAAGGGAGACACTGTAACTAAAGGGGAGACACTGTAACTGAAGGGGAGACACTGTAACTGAAGGGGAGGCACTGTAAGTGTAGGGGATATACTGTAACTGAAAGGGAGACACTGTAACTCAAGGGAGACACTGTAACTAAAGGGAGACTCTGTAACTAAAGGGAGACACTGTAACTGAAGGGGAGACTCTGTAACTGAAAGAGACACCATAACTGTAGGGGAGACACTGTAACTGTAGGGGACACACTTTAACTGGGGGATATACTGTAACAGAAGGGGAGACACTGTAACTAATGGGGAGACACTGTAACTGAAGGGGAGACACTGTAACTGTAGGTGAGACACTGTAGCTGTAGGGGAGACACTGTAACTGTAGGGAAGACACTGTAACTGTAGAAAAGACATTGTAACTCGAGGGAAGACATTGTAGCTATAGGGGAGACACTGTAACTGTAGGGGAGACACTGTAACTAGGGGAAACACTGTAACTGTTGAGGAGACACTGTAGGGGAGACACTGTAATTGTAGGAAATATACCGTAACTGAAGGGGAGACACTGTAACTAAAGGGGAGACACTGTAACTGTGACTCTGTTGCTGTAGGGGAGACACTGTAACTGTAGAGGAGGTACTGTAACTGTAGGGAAGACACTGTAACTGTAGGGAAGACACTGTAGCCATAGGGGAGACACTGTAACTGTAGGAGAGACACTGTAAATGTAGGGGAGACATTGTAGCTGTAGGCGAGACACTGTTACTGTAAGGGATATACTGTAACTGAAAGGGAGACGCTGTAACTTAAGGGGAGACACTGTAACTGAAGGGGAGACATTGTAACTGTAGGGGATATATTATAACTGAAGGGGAGACACTGTAACTGAAGTGGAGACACTGTAACTGAAGTGGAGACACTGTAACTGAAGGGGATATACTGTAACTGAAAGGGAGACACTGTGACTGAAGGGGAGACACAGTAACTGTAGAGGATATACTGTAACTGAAAGGGAGACACTGTAACTAAAGGGGAGGCACTGTAGCTGAAGGGGAGGCACTGTAACTGTAGGAGAGACACTGTAGCTGTAGGTGAGACACTGTAGCTGTAGGGGAGACACTGTAACTGTAGAAATACTGTAACTGTAGGGAAGACCCTGTAACTGTAGGAAAGACACTGTAGCCATAGGGGAGACACTGTAGCTGTAGGAGACACTGTAAATGTAGGGGAGGCACTGTAACTGACGGGGAGACACTGTAACTGAAGGGAAGACACTGTAACTGTAGGGGATATACTGTAACTGAAGGGGAGACACTGTAACTGAAGTGGAAACACTGTAACTGAAGGGGAGACACTGTAACAAAGGGAAACACTAACTCGAGGGGAGACACTGTAACTGTACGGGATATACTGTAACTGAAAGGGAGACACTGTAACTAAATGGTGACACTGTAACTAAAGGGGAGACACTGTAACTGAAGGGGAGACGCTGTAACTGAAAGGGAGACGCTGTAACTGAAAGGGAGACGCCATAACTGTAGGGTAGACACTGTAACTGTAGGGGACACACTGTAACTAGGGGATATACTGTAACAGAAGGGGAGACACTGTAACTAAAGAGGAAACACTGTAAGTGTAGGGGATATACTGTAACTAAAGGGGAGACACTGTAGGGGATATACTGTAACTGAAGGGGGAGACTGTAACTAAAGGGGAGACACTGTAACTAAAGGGGAGACACTGTAACTGATGGGGAGACACTGTAGCTGTAGGGGAGACACTGTAACTGTAGGGGAATCACTGTAACTTGGGGAGACACTGTAACTGTATGGGAGACACTGTAGCTGTAGGGAAGACACTGAAACTGTAGGGGAGACACTGTAACTGTAGGGGAGACACTGTAACTGTAGGGGAAACACTACAGTTGTAGGGGAGACAGTGTAACTGTAGGGGAGGCACTGTAACTGTAGGGGAGACACTGTAACTGTAGGAGAGAGACTGTAACTGAATGGGAGACACTGTAATTGTAGGGGAGACACTGTAACTGTAGGGGAGACACTGTAACTGTAGGAGAGACACTGTAACTGTAGGGGAGGGTAGACACTGTAACTGAAGGGGAGACACTGTAACTGAAGGGGAGACACTGTAACTGTTGGGAAGACACTGTACCTAAAGGGGAGACACTGTAAGTGAAGGGGAGACACTGTAAGTAAAGGGGAGACACTGTAACTGTAGGGGAGACACTGTAAGTGAAGGGGAGACACAGTAACTGTAGGGGAGACACTGTAACTGTAGGGGAGACACTGTAACTGTAGGGGAGGGTAGACACTGTATCTGAATGGGAGACACTGTAACTGAAGGGGAGACGCCGTAAATGAAGGGGAGATGCTGTAACTGTAGGGGAGACATTGTAACTGAAGGGGAGATGCTGTAACTGTAGGAGAGACATTGTAGCTGTAGGGGAGACACTGTAACTGTAGGGGGAGACAGTGTAACTGAAGGGGAGACACTGTAACTGTAGGGGAGACACTGTAACTAAAGGGGAGACACTGTAACTGTAGGTGAGGGTAGACACTGTATCTGAAGGGGAGACACTGTAACTGAAGGGGAGACACTGTAGCTGTAGGGGAGACACTAACTGTAGGGGATATACTGTAACTGTAGGGGAGACACTGTAACTAAAGGGGAGACACTAACTAAAGGGGAGACACTGTAGCAGAGACACTGTAACTGAAGGGGAGACACTGTAACTGTAGGGGAGACACTGTAACTGTAGGGGAGACACTGTAACTGAAGGGGAGACACTGTAACTGAAGGGGAGACACTGTAACTGTAGGGGATATACTGTAACTGAAGGGGAGACACTGTAGCTGTAGGGAAGACGCTGTAACTAAAGGGGAGACACTGTAACTGTTGGGGAGACACTGTAATTGAAGGGGAGACACTGTAACTAAAGGGGAAACACTGGAACTGAAGGGGAGACACTGTAAGGGAGACACTGTAACTGTAGGGGATATACTGTAACTGAAGGGGAGACACTGTAACTGTAGGGAAGACGCTGTAACTAAAGGGGAGACACTGTAACTGTTGGGGAGACACTGTAATTGAAGGGGAGACACTGTAACTAATGGGGAAACACTGGAACTGAAGGGGAGACACTGTAACTGTACGGGATATACTGTAACTGAAGGGGAGACACTGTAGCTGTAGGCGAGACACTGTAGCTGTAGGGGAGACACTGTAACTGTCGAGGAGATACTGTAACTAGGGAAGACACTGTAACTGTAGGAAAGACACTGTAGCCATAGGGGAGACACTGTAACTATGAGAGACACTTTAAATGTAGGGGAGGCACTGTAACTGAAGGGGAGACACTGTAACTGTAGGGGATATACTGTAACTGAAGGGGAGACACTGTAACTGAAGGGGAGACACTGTAACTGTAGGGGAGACACTGTAGCTGTAGGGGGGATATACTGTAACTGAAAGGGAGACACTGTAACTGAAGGGGAGACACTGTAAGTGTAGGGGATATACTGTAACTGAAAGTGAGACACTGTAACTAAAGGGGAGACACTGTAGGGGAGACACTGCAACTGTAGAGGATATACTGTAACTGAAGGGGAGACACTGTAACTAAAGGGTAAACACTGTAGCAGTAGGGGAGACACTGTAACTGTAGAGGAGATACTGTAACTAGGGAACACACTGTAACTGTAGGAAAGACACTGTAGCCATAGGGGAGACACTGTAACTGTAGGAGAGACACTGTAACTGAAGGGGAGGCACTGTAACTGAAGCGGAGACACTGTAACTGAAGTGGAGACACTGTAACTTTAGGGGAGACACTGTAACTTTAGGGGAGACACTGTAACTGAAAGGGAGACACTGTAACTGTAGGGGATACACTGTAACTGTAGGGGATACACTGTAACTGTAGGGGAGACACTGTAACTGAAGGGGAGACACAGTAACTGTAGGGGATATACTGTAACTGAAGGGGAGACACTGTAACTGAAGGGGAGACACTGTAACTGAAGGGGAGACACTGTAGCTGAAGGGGAGGCACTATAACTGAAGGGGAGGCACTATAACTGAAGGGGAGACACTGTAACTGAAGGGAGACACCGTAACTGTAGGGGACATACTGTAACAGAAGGGGATACACTGTAACTGTAGGGGAGACACTGTAACTAAAGGGGAGACACTGTAACTGTAAGGGAGACACCGTAACTGTAGGGGACATACTGTAACTGTAGGTGAGACACTGTAGCTGTAGGGGAGACACTGTAGCTGTAAGGGAGACACTGTAGCTATCGGGGACACACTGTAACTGTAGGAGAGACACTGTAAATGTAGGGGAGACACTGTAACTCCGGGGAGACACTGTGACTGTAGGAGAGGCACTGTAACTGTAGGAGAGACTAAATGTAGGAGAGACACTGTAAATGTAGGAGAGACACTGTAAATGTAGGGGAGACACTTTAACTGTCGGGGAGACACTGTAACTGTCGGGGAAACACTGTAACTGTAGGAGAGAGACTGTAACTGTAGGGGAGACAGTGTAACTGTAGGGCAGACACTGTAACTGTTGGGCAGACACTGTAACTGTTGGGCAGACACTAACTGTAGGGAAGACACTGTAACTGTAGGAGAGAGACTGTAACTGTAGGAGAGACACTGTAACTGTAGGGGAGACACTGTAACTGTAGGGGAGACACTGTAACTGTAGGGGAGACACTATCTGTCGGTGAAACACTGTAACTGTAGGGGAGACTGTAACTGTAGGGGAGGCACTGTAACTGTAGGGGAGACACTGTAACTGTAGGAGAGATCCTGTAACTGTAGGAGACACACTAACTGTAGGAGAGATCCTGTAACTGTAGGAGACACACTAACTGTAGGAGAGAGACTGTAACTGTAGGAGAGATACTGTAACTGTAGGGGAGACACTGTAGCTGTAGGGGAGACACTGTAACTGTGACACTATCTGTCGGTGAAACACTGTAACTGTAGGGGAGGCACTGTAACTGTAGGGGAGACACTGTAACTGTCGAGGAGACACTGTAACTGTAGGGGAGACACTGTAACTGTAGGGGAGACTGTAACTGTAGGGGAGGCACTGTAACTGTCGGGGAAACACTGTAAATGTAGGGTAGACACTGTCACTGTAGGGGAGACACTGTAACTGTTGGAGAAGACACAGTTAAGTATATACAGTGCTGCTAGGGAGATACAGTACTGCTAGTGGGATACAGTGCTGCTAGGGAGATACATTACTGCTAGTGGGATACAGTGCTGCTAGGGAGATACAGTACTGCTAGTGGGATACAGTGCTGCTAGGGAGATACAGTACTGCTAGTGGGATACAGTGCTGCTAGGGAGATACAGTGCTGCTAGGGAGATACAGTACTGCTAGGGAGATACAGTTCTGCTAGTGGGATACAGTGCTGCTAGGGAGATACAGTGCTGCTAGTGGGATACAGTGCTGCTAGGGAGATACAGTGCTGCTTTGGAGATACAGTACTGCTAGTGGGATACAGTGCTGCTAGTGGGATACAGTGCTGCTAGGGAGATACAGTACTGCTAGTGGGATACAGTGCTGCTAGGGAGATACAGTACTGCTAGTGGGATACAGTGCTGCTAGGGAGATACAGTACTGCTAGTGGGATACAGTGCTGCTAGTGGGATACAGTGCTGCTAGGGAGATACAGTACTGCTAGTGGGATACAGTGCTGCTAGGGAGATACAGTACTGCTAGTGGGATACAGTGCTGCTAGGGAGATACAGTGCTGCTAGTGGGATACAGTGCTGCTAGGGAGATACAGTGCTGCTAGGGAGATACAGTGCTGCTAGGGAGATAGTGCTGCTAGGGAGATGCAGTACTGCTAGTGGGATACAGTGCTGCTAGGGAGATACAGTGCTGCTAGGGAGATACAGTGCTGCTAGGGAGATACAGTACTGCTAGTGGGATACAGTACTGCTAGTGGGATACAGTGCTGCTAGGGAGATACAGTACTGCTAGTGGGATACAGTGCTGCTAGGGAGATACAGTGCTGCTAGGGAGATACAGTACTGCTAGGGAGATACAGTACTGCTTGTGGGATACAGTGCTGCTAGGGAGATACAGTACTGCTAGTGGGATACAGTGCTGCTAGGGAGATACAGTACTGCTAGGGAGATACAGTACTGCTAGGGAGATACATTGCTGCTAGGGAGATACAGTGCTGCTAGGGAGATACAGTACTGCTAGTGGGATACAGTGCTGCTAGGGAGATACAGTGCTGCTAGTGGGATACAGTGCCGCTAGTGGGATACAGTACTGCTAGGGAGATACATTGCTGCTAGGGAGATACGGTACTGCTAGTGGGATACAGTGCTGCTAGGGAGATACAGTGCTGCTAGGGAGATACAGTGCTGCTAGTGGGATACAGTGCTGCTAGTGGGATACAGTACTGCTAGGGAGATACATTGCTGCTAGGGAGATACGGTACTGCTAGTGGGATACAGTACTGCTAGGGAGATGCAGTGCTGCTAGTGGGATACAGTGCTGCTAGGGAGATACAGTACTGCTAGGGAGATACAGTGCTGCTAGTGGGATACAGTGCTGCTAGTGGGATACAGTGCTGCTAGGGAGATACGGTATTGCTAGGGAGATACATTGAAAAAGTAGGGACAGGAGAAACAGCCGTGGTGTGGTAGATGTGGTGTGATATAGGTGTGGCGTGATATAGGTGTGGCGTGGCATAGGTGTGGCGTGGCTTGGTAGATATTGTGTTGAATGTGGTGTGGTAGATGTGGCGTTAAATTTGGTATGGTGGATGTGGTGTTGAGTGTGGTGTGGTAGATGTGATGTTGTGTGCGTGGTGTAGTGTGAGAGATAGTGTGGTTGGTGTGGTGTAGTGTGGTGGGAGACATGTAGTGTGGTTGGTGTGTAAGCAGGTCACAGCACAGCCTCACAACAGCTCACAACTTCCCCCTTTCACCGACCCAGGACGGAGAAGCCTCGGGCATTGGCCATTCCTATTCTCACTTGTACGACACCACTTCTTGTTTTCTATGCCAGAGCGACAAAAACTCGATGGTAAGTTGTACTCAGCATCAAAAAGCCAGCTGGCAGCCCGGCTTACACTGGCCACTGTTGTGATATGAAGGATTTTCACCAACCAGTCACTGACACTTTATTGAAAAGCCTTCCATCATTGTGCGCGATATAAGTCACAGTATTCCCTCAATTATCAAAGGTGGCCACAGTGTAGTGGGGCTCCCAAATGGTCTCCATAAACTACCTTCCTGCTGGAGCAATGATGCAGGTCTGCACTACTAGTATCGTCAGGTGCCCGTCTTCCTGCTCCTTGTCTTCTTGTTTCTCTGGTTATGTCCCGCCGCTCCGAAGTACCATGAGTCGGGGCCCACAACAGTGCCATGTGTTAGTTTTTTGTAGACCAGTGTTGTGCTGCACTACCCATTCTCTTGTCACTAAGCAACGACTATCCTTACAGTAAGTTAAGTAATGTTTTTCATAAGTGAAGATTATTCGTTTTTATTTATACGGGACTTGTGTGTAAAGAGTACGAAGAGGACTGGACTGGGGAGTATTGACAGTGTACAAAGTGGTGTGGGCGAGGTGAAGGTACAGCAGGTGGGGCGACGGGGCGTGTGCCCATTGGTAGGACTTGCTTTCTTTATTATGCATGTTGACTCCTCGTTCCTACAGCCTGACTGCTTTTCAGGTATAATCTTTCTTCTTAGATCTGTCACTGTGAGTTCTTTAACTCCTAAGAGCTGTGTTTATGCTCAGAGTTAATCAGGTGTTTAACTTCATGTAAAGGTAAGGCCCGGCAGGCCGGCGGAGCTTGGTGCGTGGAGCGAGGCTGAGGCCCGGCCCACCACACGCTCCCTACCTGGGCCACACTTCACTCTTATCATTTGTTGGGTCTTTACTTTCAGTTATGTTCCGTGTTTCCTGCATTATGGAAATCGGCTGAAGCCTTTTCAAATTTTCCATTTGCGAGTCTCAACCCGGAGGTAATGATGAGTTTATAGCATTTTCTAGATAGCTTTTGTAGGATCATATATTAGCTGGGTTCTCCGGACTTTGGTAAGGCTTCATAATAACCTAAGACTTAATGTGTTACTTTCTATAATCAACTCAAGTAACCAGCTAACCATTGAAGGTGGGAGGTGTTGCTTTTATCTTACCAAGTCTAAGGAAGGATCAAGCTGGGGACGCTCACGGCTGGGGACTCCGGCGTGCAGTGTTCAGTGGCGTCCTTCCTGGGAACCGACCAGTTAGTGGCGGCGTAGCGCTTCTTGGGGTCCCGCTCACCACGTAGACCTTGTAGCCCACAGGCTTGTTTAACCCACGGCCCGCCCACACTATAGTCATCAGACTACTGCACAGTCTTCCAGACCGTCACCAGCTGGCCCAGCTGAGCGGCAGCAGGGCACTGTGCAACTGTAACAGTAGTCATGTAGTTAAAGCCCGTGGCAACACTTGTTACCATTAATGCTAACATTCATAACCAGGCAACTTGGCTCCAGTCATCATAAATAAGATGATCAGAGTATCAATCTATGCGTACATAGATGCACCGTTGCCACCACACACTGCTGTAAGTTTTGATATACCACAATACTATAATGTAACATCCATTGACGAGGGCAGGTAGCGGACCTTACCCTGACCTAAACCTGAGGGGCCCTGGTTACCATGTTCCCATACCAGCTTCCTCACTCCCATAATCCCTCGCATAACTCTAGTCCCTATCTGATGGTGTATGTCTTGTGTTCTCGTCACCCTCCCCCTCACCCCCACGGCAACTCGACCACCAACACACTGCCTCACACCTGCACCCCACACACTGCCTCACACCTGCACCCCACACACTGCCTCACACCTGCACCCCACACACTGCCTCACACCTGCACCCCACACACTGCCTCACACCTGCACCCCACACACTGCCTCCCACCTGCACCCCACACACTGCCTCCCACCTGCACCCCACACACTGCCTCCCACCTGCACCCCACACACTGCCTCCCACCTGCACCCCACACACTGCCTCACACCTGCACCCCACACACTGCCTCACACCTGCACCCCACACACTGCCTCACACCTGCACCCCACACACTGCCTCACACCTGCACCCCACACACTGCCTCACACCTGCACCCCACACACTGCCTCACACCTGCACCCCACACACTGCCTCACACCTGCACCCCACACACTGCCTCACACCTGCACCCCACACACTGCCTCACACCTGCACCCCACACACTGCCTCACACCTGCACCCCACACACTGCCTCACACCTGCACCCCACACACTGGCTCACACCTGCACCCCACACACTGCCTCACACCTGCACCCCACACACTGCCTCACACCTGCACCCCACACACTGCCTCACACCTGCACCCCACACCTGCACCCCACACACTGCCTCACACCTGCACCCCACACACTGCCTCCCACCTGCACCCCCACACACTGCCTCCCACCTGCACCCCCACACACTGCCTCCCACCTGCACCCCACACACTGCCTCCCACCTGCACCCCACACACTGCTCCCCTGCACCCCCACTGCCTCCCACCTGCACCCCACACACTGCCTCCCACCTGCACCCCACACACTGCCTCCCACCTGCACCCCACACACTGCCTCCCACCTGCACCCCACACACTGCCTCCCACCTGCACCCCACACACTGCCTCACACCTGCACCCCACACACTGCCTCACACCTGCACCCCACACACTGCCTCACACCTGCACCCCACACACTGCCTCACACCTGCACCCCACCATCTGCCTCACACCTGCACCCCACACACTGCCTCACACCTGCACCCCACACTGCCACACACCTGCACCCACACACTGCCTCACACCTGCACCCCACACACTGCCTCACACCTGCACCCCACACACTGCCTCACACCTGCACCCCACACACTGCCTCACACCTGCACCCCACACACTGCCTCACACCTGCACCCCACACACTGCCTCACACCTGCACCCCACACACTGCCTCACACCTGCACCCACACACTGCCTCACACCTGCACCCCACACACTGCCTCACACCTGCACCCCACACACTGCCTCACACCTGCACCCCACACACTGCCTCACACCTGCACCCCACACACTGCCTCACACCTGCACCCCACACACTGCCTCACACCTGCACCCCACACACTGCCTCACACCTGCACCCCACACACTGCCTCACACCTGCACCCCACACACTGCCTCACACCTGCACCCCACACACTGCCTCACACCTGCACCCCACACACTGCCTCACACCTGCACCCCACACACTGCCTCACACCTGCACCCCACACACTGCCTCCCACCTGCACCCCACACACTGCCTCCCACCTGCACCCCACACACTGCCTCCCACCTGCACCCCACACACTGCCTCCCACCTGCACCCCACACACTGCCTCCCACCTGCACCCCACACACTGCCTCCCACCTGCACCCCACACACTGCCTCCCACCTGCACCCCACACACTGCCTCCCACCTGCACCCCACACACTGCCTCCCACCTGCACCCCACACACTGCCTCCCACCTGCACCCCACACACTGCCTCCCACCTGCACCCCACACACTGCCTCCCACCTGCACCCCACACACTGCCTCCCACCTGCACCCCACACACTGCCTCCCACCTGCACCCCACACACTGCCTCCCACCTGCACCCCACACACTGCCTCCCACCTGCACCCCACACACTGCCTCCCACCTGCACCCCACACACTGCCTCCCACCTGCACCCCACACACTGCCTCCCACCTGCACCCCACACACTGCCTCCCACCTGCACCCCACACACTGCCTCCCACCTGCACCCCACACACTGCCTCCCGCCTGCACCCCACACACTGCCTCCCGCCTGCACCCCACACACTGCCTCCCGCCGGCACCCCACACACTGCCTCCCGCCGGCACCCCACACACTGCCTCCCGCCTGCACCCCACACACTGCCTCCCGCCTGCACCCCACACACTGCCTCCCGCCTGCACCCCACACACTTCCTCGCGCCCGCACCCCCCACACACACACACACACACACACTTCCTCGCGCCCGCACCCCCCACACACACACACACACACACTTCCTCGCGCCCGCACCCCCCCCACACACACACACACTTCCTCGCGCCCGCACCCCACACACACACACACACTTCCTCGCGCCCGCACCCCACACACACACACACTTCCTCGCGCCCGCACCCCACACACACACACTTCCTCGCGCCCGCACCCCACACACACACACACTTCCTCGCGCCCGCACCCCACACACACACACACACACTTCCTCGCGCCCGCACCCCACACACACACACACTTCCTCGCGCCCGCACCCCACACACACACACACTTCCTCGCGCCCGCACCCCACACACACACACACTTCCTCGCGCCCGCACCCCACACACACACACACTTCCTCGCGCCCGCACCCCACACACACACACACTTCCTCGCGCCCGCACCCCACACACACACACACTTCCTCGCGCCCGCACCCCACACACACACACACTTCCTCGCGCCCGCACCCCACACACACACACACTTCCTCGCGCCCGCACCCCACACACACACACTTCCTCGCGCCCGCACCCCACACACACACACACTTCCTCGCGCCCGCACCCCACACACACACACACTTCCTCGCGCCCGCACCCCACACACACACACACACTTCCTCGCGCCCGCACCCCACACACACACACACACTTCCTCGCGCCCGCACCCCACACACACACTTCCTCGCGCCCGCACCCCCCACACACACACACTTCCTCGCGCCCGCACCCCACACACACACACACACACACTTCCTCGCGCCCGCACCCCCACACACACACACACACTTCCTCGCGCCCGCACCCCACACACACACACTTCCTCGCGCCCGCACCCCCCACACACACACACTTCCTCGCGCCCGCACCCCCCACACACACACACTTCCTCGCGCCCGCACCCCCCACACACACACACTTCCTCGCGCCCGCACCCCCCACACACACACTTCCTCGCGCCCGCACCCCCCCACACACACACTTCCTCGCGCCCGCACCCCCCACACACACACTTCCTCGCGCCCGCACCCCCCACACACACACTTCCTCGCGCCCGCACCCCCCACACACACACTTCCTCGCGCCCGCACCCCCCACACACACACTTCCTCGCGCCCGCACCCCCCACACACACACTTCCTCGCGCCCGCACCCCCCACACACACACTTCCTCGCGCCCGCACCCCCCACACACACACTTCCTCGCGCCCGCACCCCCCCACACACACACTTCCTCGCGCCCGCACCCCCCCCACACACACACTTCCTCGCGCCCGCACCCCCCACACACACACTTCCTCGCGCCCGCACCCCCCCCACACACACACTTCCTCGCGCCCGCACCCCCCCCCACACACACTTCCTCGCGCCCGCACCCCCCCACACACACACTTCCTCGCGCCCGCACCCCCCACACACACACTTCCTCGCGCCCGCACCCCCCACACACACACTTCCTCGCGCCCGCACCCCCCACACACACACTTCCTCGCGCCCGCACCCCCCACACACACACTTCCTCGCGCCCGCACCCCCCCCACACACACACTTCCTCGCGCCCGCACCCCCCCACACACACACTTCCTCGCGCCCGCACCCCCCCACACACACTTCCTCGCGCCCGCACCCCCCACACACACACTTCCTCGCGCCCGCACCCCCCACACACACACTTCCTCGCGCCCGCACCCCCCACACACACTTCCTCGCGCCCGCACCCCCCACACACACACTTCCTCGCGCCCGCACCCCCCACACACACACACTTCCTCGCGCCCGCACCCCACACACACACACTTCCTCGCGCCCGCACCCCACACACATACACTTCCTCGCGCCCGCACCCCCACACACACACACACACACACACTTCCTCGCGCCCGCACCCCACACACACACACACACACACACACACACTTCCTCGCGCCCGCACCCCACACACACACACACACACACACACACACACACTTCCTCGCGCCCGCACCCCACACACACACACACACACACACACTTCCTCGCGCCCGCACCCCACACACACACACACACACACTTCCTCGCGCCCGCACCCCACACACACACACACACACACACACACTTCCTCGCGCCCGCACCCCACACACACACACACACACACACACACTTCCTCGCGCCCGCACCCCACACACACACACTTCCTCACACCTGCACCCTACACACACTGCCTCACACCTGCACCCCACACACACACACTGCCTCACACCTGCACCGCACACACACTGCCTCACACCTGCACCGCACACACACTGCCTCACACCTGCACCGCACACACACTGCCTCACACCTGCACCGACACACACTCTGCCTCACACCTGCACCGCACACACACACTTCCTCACACCTGCACCGCACACACACACTGCCTCACACCTGCACCCCACACACACACACTGCCTCACACACACACACACACACACAAACTGCCTCACACACACACACATCTGCACCTCCATAGAACCTTCATAACATAGGGATTAATTTATGTACAATAATCACTAGGTCATTTATCTTGGATAGTGTTGGTTTAACCAGAATTAATAATAACAATAATTGATAATGAAGGACTGTGATGGTTTATTATTATTACAGGATGTCCCATGTATATCTAACACATTTTTAATATGAATATCTAAGAAATATCTTTATATTTAAATATCATTTTTCAGTGTTACAGGTGAATCCCTGAAGATTTGAACTATGGAACGCACGATGTACTAACATGGATTTTGTATAACCATAGAAGATATTTGCGGAGTATACGCCAGAGACCACCACCATTTTCTGTTGAAGGTGACGTCGTCTCCGGACTTCGGCAAATTGCTGTAGCTACGGCAACTTCTGTCTCTTGTGTTCTCATTGTACGACGTCTCACTTGCTTAGATGGACACACACTACCTTCTTCATAAAATATGTTGATAGAGAAAATAGTGTTATGACACAGGGCATCTCTGCATCGAAATACCCTTTCTAATGTTCTCTGACTTTCAACAATAGAGATGTATGTAATACAGTATAGAGTTCTAGTATAATAATCTATGATCCACGTTGCCACAAATTTACGCTCCACAGTTCAATTCTTCTGAGATTCACCTGTAACACTAAAAATTAATGTTTAGATATACAGATATTTCGTTGATAGATGTACAATAAGAATGCGTCAGACATAAATGGATAACCCTGTATTTATTATTATTACTGATGAAGTTCCCAATTTTAGTAGAGTAGATCATGAAAAACAAAGAGTATATTTGTCACGTGATCTTGGAGAGAGACAGCTGTGATCTCGGTATTTGAAGGTAACTTTGGGGAGGGAATGCGCCCCCCCCCCCCCTGCCTCCCATGTTGATGGTTGTTTTGTACCCCAGGAGCAGGTGGTACACGCCTACACCACACCCACGCCTCCTTCACCATCACTACCATGGCCACACACCACACCCATGCCTCCTTTACCATCACTACCATGGCCACACGCCACACCCACGCCTCCTTCACCATCACTACCATGGCTACACACCACACCCACGCCTCCTTCACCATTACTACCATGGCCACACACCACACCCACGCCTCCTTTACCATCACTACCATGGCTACACGCCACACCCACGCCTCCTTCACCATCACCACCATGGCCGCACACCACACCCACGCCTCCTTCACCATCACTACCATGGCCGCACACCACACCCACGCCTCCTTCACCATCACTACCATGGCCACACACCACAACCCACGCCTCATTCACCATCACTACCATGGCCACACACCACAACCCACGCCTCCTTCACCATCACTACCATGGCCGCACACCACACCCACGCCTCCTTCACCGTCACTACCATGGCCACACACCACACCCACGCCTCCTTCACCATCACTACCATGGCCACACACCACACCCACGCCTCCTTCACCATCACTACCATGGCCACACACCACACCCATGCCTCCTTCACCATCACTACCATGGCCACACACCACACCCATGCCTCCTTCACCATCACTACCATGGCCACACACCATACCCACGCCTCCTTCACCATCACTACCATTGCCACACACCACACCCACGCCTCCTTCACCATCACTACCATGGCTACACACCACACCCACGCCTCCTTCACCATCACTACCATGGCCAAACACCACACCCATGCCTCCTTCACCATCACTACCATGGCCACACACCACACCCACGCCTCCTTCACCATCACTACCATGGCCAAACACCACACCCATGGCTCCTTCACCATCACTACCATGGCCACACACCACACCCACGCCTCCCTACCATCACTGCCACATGCACATCACACATTCACCATCACTCAACCATCCTCACAATCATCTACAGTCATCAGCTCACTTTCTCACCATAGGCATGTTTTCACTATCAATATTTACAGTGACGAACCCAATGTCACCATCACTTCCGGTCATTACCAACCGAGTTATCACTATTACTCTTTAATGCTAGGTCACTATGGCACAATGTGAATCACTGTACCTTCACTATCACTTCACAAGTTTACATCATCACATTGTTTCCTTACATTTACTACAGTACCACACCGTAACATTCATCATCACACCATACCCTCACGGTCACTCTCCCACCATGCTGTCAGTCACTATCCCACCATACTGTCAGTCACTATCCCACCATGCTGTCAGTCACTATCCCACCATGCTGTCAGTCACTATCCCACCATACTGTCAGTCACTATACCACCATGCTGTTAGTCACTATCCCACCATACTGTCAGTCACTATACCACCATGCTCTCAGTCACCTTCCCACCATACTGTCAGTCACTATCACACCATACTATCAGTCACTATCACACCATACCATCAGTCACTATCCCACCATACCGTCAGTCACTATACCACCATACCGCCAGGCATTGTCATACCATACCGTTACCCCCATGATAACACCATATACACTGCAAAACACCTACACCAGCTACACCTCCTAACACCTACACCAGCTACACCTCCTAACACCTACACCAGCTACACCTCCTAACACCTACACCAGCTACACCTCCTAACACCTACACCAGCTACACCTCCTAACACCTACACCAGCTACACCTCCTAACACCTACACCAGCTACACCTCCTAACACCTACACCAGCTACACCTCCTAACACCTACACCAGCTACACCTCCTAACACCTACACCAGCTACACCTCCTAACACCTACACCAGCTACACCTCCTAACACCTACACCTCCTAACACCTACACCAGCTACACCTCCTAACACCTACACCAGCTACACCTCCTAACACCTACACCAGCTACACCTCCTAACACCTACACCAGCTACACCTCCTAACACCTACACCAGCTACACCTCCTAACACCTACACCAGCTACACCTCCTAACACCTACACCAGCTACACCTCCTAACACCTACACCAGCTACACCTCCTAACACCTACACCAGCTACACCTCCTAACACCTACACCAGCTACACCTCCTAACACCTACACCAGCTACACCTCATAACACCTACACCTACACCAGCTACACCTCATAACACTTACACCAGCTACACCTCATAACACCTACACCAGCTACACCTCATAACACCTACACCAGCTACACCTCCTAACACCTACACCAGCTACACCTCCTAACACCTACACCAGCTACACCTCCTAACACCTACACCAGCTACACCTCCTAACACCTACACCAGCTACACCTCCTAACACCTACACCAGCTACACCTCCTAACACCTACACCAGCTACACCTCCTAACACCTACACCAGCTACACCTCATAACACCTACACCAGCTACACCTCATAACACCTACACCAGCTACACCTCATAACACCTACACCAGCTACACCTCATAACACCTACACCAGCTACACCTCATAACACCTATACCTCCTAACACCTACACCAGCTACACCTCATAACACCTATACCTCCTAACACCTACACCAGCTACACCTCATAACACCTACACCTACACCAGCTACACCTCATAACACTTACACCAGCTACACCTCCTAACACCTACACCAGCTACACCTCCTAACACTTACACCAGCTACACCTCATAACACTTACACCAGCTACACCTCATAACACTTACACCAGCTACACCTCATAACACTTACGCCAGCTACACCTCATAACACCTACGCCAGCTACACCTCATAACACCTACGCCAGCTACACCTCATAACACCTACGCCAGCTACACCTCATAACACCTACGCCAGCTACACCTCATAACACCTACGCCAGCTACACCTCATAACACCTACGCCAGCTACACCTCATAACACCTACGCCAGCTACACCTCATAACACCTACGCCAGCTACACCTCATAACACCTACGCCAGCTACACCTCATAACACCTACGCCAGCTACACCTCATAACACTTACGCCAGCTACACCTCATAACACCTACGCCAGCTACACCTCATAACACCTATACCTCCTAACACCTACACCAGCTACACCTCATAACACCTACGCCAGCTACACCTCAAAACACCTATACCTCCTAACACCTACACCAGCTACACCTACACCAGCTACACCTCCTAACACCTACACCAGCTACACCTCATAACACCAACACCATCTATGTACCATGATAACAAGTGCTGATCCTCTGTGGTAACACTACATTCCAATTAAATACCTGTTACACCCGTCAAGTAACAGCAGCTATAGCTTTAAAATAACTTAGGCTACATCTCCATAATGACACCTTCTACACCCCAGGTAACACCTTGAACAATTAATGTAAACTCCTGCTACACCCCATGTAACACCAGCTCCACCTCCATGGTATCACCCGCTACACTTCCATGGTAACACTTTGTACACCCCCTGAGTAACACGTGCTACACTCGCGGCCTGACACAGCTGCTTGCCTCAGTCTTGCCCTGGACAACCCTAGAGTCACACCCGTGAAGGGCATCCCGTTCATGAGAATGTCGGAGACGATGCATCCAATCTTGTCAATATATCCGAGGCCACCTTCGGCTCGACGCACTACTTGTGTGGTGTATGATATACCATTTTTCTCTCAGTTTACCCCCGTGTATGATAAACCATTTTCTCTCATTATAAGTTAGAGGTAAGCCTTGCCCTGTGCACGTTGCTCAATGTGTGTGCACTTTACAGCTATACGTTGTAGTGTTTTGAAGTAGCGTAAAGTATGATTGCCGTAGTGTATAGTGCTTGGTCGTCACCACGGTGTAGTGCCCGTGGCTCTCGTGTGTATATTGCTGCCTGGCTGGTCTTGAATTGCAGGTGTGACTATCTTCCTCATCCTTGTCAGTATAGTTTAACACACCATAATCTAGTATCCCTGTTTTCAAGTGAAAGAATAAAGTAAATTTTATGTACATATAGAAATAACTTTCCATGCAAGAGCGTGATAAACTGCAAGTGTGTAAATAAAAAATGACATATCAAAGTTGGAGTGGCCGACTTCTAGGGTTGGAGCGTGTAGTAGTGTCTTGGGTTATGTTTCAGTTTTCGCTGAACATCTCCGACGACCCCAAGGAGGGCCACAGCAACCTCATCGAGCGGGCCGAGATCGCGCAGCTGGTCCGTTCCCGCATGCAGAGTCTAGGTAAGTTTTGGGCGAAGTTCTCAGTGCTACCCTGCGGCGCCCTCACTACCCAGCTGCAGGGGGATTTAGGTTGATCATTAGTCGCCTCATAGTGTTCTCTTGGACACATCCATCATCCACCCCAACCACAAGATAGACTCTCGGGTATAGAACTCATAAGGCTTTCATATTCCATACTAAAGAAATCATCCTCCACTTTTATCCAGGAAGGGATAGTTACTTATATTTTTTGTTGTTAGGATGCTAAACAGTAAATCTATCTACCTAAATTCTTGGCAATATATTTTTCATAACTCTTAATTATTAGGTTCAGATTCATCACAAAAGTAGCTCGTGCTAAAACTAAGGCACTCATCCTTAGCAGATTATGTTGACAGATGATGAGTGTTCACTGTGATCTACTGTGACTCTAATGTTAAATATCAAGTGGCTTAGTTTTCCCTCTTAATTTCTGATGTGGATTTATGTTTTTTCACGTGTTCAAACCTTTTCACATACAAAGAAAGGGGATTTCTTCTTTAAGGAATTCACATGAACCCCAGAGTTGGAAATTCTCACAAGTAACTCAGATGAGTGAATACTTCCTCTGTTTATTATCCCCTGCAGCACTTGGTTGTTCTTTAGCTATCATAACTCAGCTGGTGTCCACCCACAGCCCTGCCACCTGAGGACTATGACGATGTGTCTGAGAAGCGCAACTCTTTGTCTTTTGTCATCATCAACCCCTCGTGCGACCTCAAGCTGGAGGAAGGCGACATTGTGTAAGTTGTCCCGGGCTCATGATTATATGGTTATCTTCTGTATATTATTAACAATACTGTAGATTGGATTTCATGCTTGTAGACTTTTGGTTTAAAAGAATCATTGATATAAATAATAAATTTTGAAACTTTTTAGGGCTGGAATGAAAATGTCACACAGGATGAAACACATTAAGATTACTGGAACTCAAAGGGCTTTATGAATTTTTGTAATAGTAAAGTAGGTGTTGACGGCCTACCCTTCCCACCTGTGTGTGAGTTGCCATTTTCACATGCGCTGTCACCTGACGTTGTGAACAGCCTATGAGCATGGTATGATTATGGTCGCTGGGAGGACTGGATATCAACTTGAAAACTCTCACTCAGACCTCACGTGTGAATGCCAGTCTCTTGTTAGCGTGTGCGAGACTGAAAAAGTATAAATATAATAACAAAAATACAGTAAAGGATAATATTATACCAGCATTGTGTGGAACAGCCTAATCTCTGCACCAGGGAGTGTGTCTTTTCAAGCTCTCATTCGCTTTTGTGGTCACAAGGGATTTGCATCTACATTTGGGTCGAATTCAAGTATGAGTAGACCTTAGCTCCATAGATCATGAGTTGTCAAGTTTGTCGTGCCTAAGAAATGTATCATATGCCATAGAAATCGATATTGTAGAAGTAAGACTCAAAAAAGATAATCTGGGTTTCATCCTTATGTGGAACCTACAATATCAGCTCAGCCGGTGGTTGAGTGTGGGTCTAAGTTAACCTGAAATATGTCATATTTGTTTATTTTCTCTATACTCACAGGCACAGATATGAATAAATATAAGAGAATGAGCATTGTATTGCGAGGTCGTGCATGCAGACCAAACAGGAGGATGTTTAGGAGGATAATTGAACTAACAATAACAAGACTTCTCCTGGATGGGTTTAAAATCCACAAACCTACTCCAAATGTGGAAAGACTAGCACACTAGTTCCTTATGCATGTGTGACAGAAGCGCACGGAAAATGAAAACGTTTTAGAAAATTTAAACGATAAAATGGCGGAAAAAGTGCTATACAAAGAAAACTAGTCGTCAGTCTTAACCGTGTTTGTCAGTTGTAAACAGAAAATGATGCTGTATGCCTTCCTCTTCATTTTATTTGCTGTATTTATCGTCCCTTTGGTCCCACGGCAACGTTGAGATCTAATATTTTCATGTACAGTATTCTTCAGACAGGCGTGTCCACACAGGAATAGATAGAGAGGCCGTGACGAAGTTGATCACAGGCTCAATGTAAACACACACATGAGAAATACTTACAAGTTTAAACAAAAATAAAAAATTCACTTTAGTAATTTATTAGGAATGCAATATGTATTGAATAATTTAAAAACTAAATTTAGTTATTTTACGTGGTTCGATATTTTATATATAAATATCCTCATTGTTGACTATAGTAGATCTTTACCATAGAAATTGGCCTAAGTCGGTCAGGCAGAAACGACACATTTCATCTAAGTGAGATGGGTTGGAAAAATTGACAGTTCTTGGAAAAAATTACTGAAACGGGGAAAGTTGACGGAAAAGTGCTGGTGACGGCGCCTTCACCCCTACGCCCTGCTTGACGTTCCAGAATGTTCATCTAGGTGCGCCCAGGTTGACGTTCCAGAATGAGCCCTCCTTTTCGCGGGATTGTTTGAATGCCCAGCGCGGATTATCAGATTCCAGTGTAACGGGCCGAGTTCTTCTCATTTTATAATTTACCATCCAGATATTCTTTTCTGTTAGTATTCTTATTTATTCATATACTTATATGTTCTTTGTAGCATTCTTTTCAATGAGTATCCTGTTTTATAGTTATCCTTGTTCAGTTCTTTATACATATACTTATTCTTATAGATTCTTGCTTATATTCTTTATCTTTATATACCTTATATTTTTATATATTCTTATATAAGTAACTCTAATGTTTCTCTGTTTATATTTTCCAAGTCAGTGTTCTTCCTTTTCATTTTCTTTCATATATATTATATTATCTTCCATATGTTTTGTTCTAGTTGTATTCTAAACCATGGATTAACCTGGAAACCATGTCTTCCTTATTACCACACTTATTATACTTACAACGGTAGACCTGCCACCACCCAGAATTTTATTAGAATATAACATAATCTTAGTGAACTGTTAGGTAGCGAGCTTCTAGGCACGTGAGTAAGTATTATTTTCTGGGAACCAATGTTCAGAAGGAGTAGAGAGGTGATACTCATAGATTACTAATTCAATATTTATTAACACAGTGAGAGGATGAGATGTGACTTAAATTCACCCAGACAAAACTGGACTCTCAGGTCTTACTGTACCATTGATCAAATAAATCCATAATTACTCATTAATTCATTAAACACTTCAAGTACTTATTACCTCATTAAACAACTCCAAGTACCTGGTATATCATTTGACTATTTCAATACTCATTACTTCATGACAACGGTGGTATTATTTCTGACAAATGAGATTCAGGAGTTACTACACACGGTCAGAGAACACTGGACCCTCTGGTCGTCCTTTTATAAGTAACCTATTACCTCTTCAATTCTTGGTTATAACATTTAACAAGCATTACATTATTCCATTGTCACTACAGATGATTATATGACACTTGACAATATCCCAAATCAACTTATCTCGTCACATTCTATCGGCATGAACAACATGATACTTTTCCTTCAGTTCATGTACCCAACTCACATAACATATATCCTGGTAATATCAACATTTATGTGTTCACTACTTAACCTGGGATTTCCATATTTCTGTTAGTTAATCCCTCAATCACGATACCATAATACTTAGGCCCATGTAACTATGAGGAGTGCCCCAGGGTATATATGCCGGGTGTCTCCATAACAAATGACGATCGCTGTTAGGGGGTCGGTTGTAAACCGACACACTCCAGGGGAGCTGGGGCCTGATTTGCAGGACTTTACTGTTTGATCCTGTCGAATTAACAGCATCGTCCAACCTGGCTACCGACCCACGGTAGCCGATGAGTATTCAGCTCAACACACTGGCCTGGAGATACGTTGAGGAAGAGTCACGAGTGCATAAATGTCTAACTTCAACTATACAAAACATACGTCTGGCAACGGTTCAGACGACTCTTACTTTCTATAAATCCTTTCAGTGGGTAAATGAAAATTTCACTGTTACAACATGAACACTGATATTCACAAAATTGACTAAGTTAAACTGAATTAATAGGCGGCGGGGAACACACGTTAACATACCTGGAGAGACGTTGAGGAAGAGTCACGAATGCGTGATTCTCCCTCGTGTAGAGGTATATACGTGCACCCGTGGGGCAGCTTGGGCCTCCGTATTCATACCAGAAAGGTCGATCTTACCAACAACATACCTTCTCTACCATTTTGGATCACCGTATACTTAGTTATGAACTCCTGTGTTCGTGATCAGGGTAATTTCCTATGTCTATTCATATAATCTAATCAGAGGTTGAGCTTGTCAGGAAAAGGTGGAATATACACGTTGGTAACATTAATTCTGCAAGCTCAGGGCTGAGGCGAACAAGGAGCTATTCACGGGGAGACGTTAGATCTTGGAGATTATACCGTTCGACAGAATAATTCAGGAAATTAATGACTATCTTAAATAGACAACTGACAAACTCTAAACTACAACCATCATATTCTCTGATGTTTGGGCAACAAAATAATCTGGCTTCAGTAGCAATTGGAAACTCATGGTCAGTCTTAGGGAACGAAACCGCGGGCATCGTTTGTCCTGGCAGACTCAACACTCACTTACCTACCCAATGTTACTAACAAAGACAGTTAAAGCGTTCAACATCGCTCGCAAAGGATCTTGTCTGCTTTAACTGTAATCAAACATATCTAAGTTGACTCAAAACAAGGGTGTTCTCTCTCACATTCAAATTCATTTTATAGAGAGGTTGGTTTCAGTAAGTCAGAGAAAATGGGATAACGGAGGACTGAGGTGTCTTGAAGTAATGAGAAAACGGACTCCTCAGACGGAGGGCTCAAACGAAAGCAGAGTTATATGTTTTGTGGGCTATTGAGCGTAATATGAATCGTTTGATTTTGGTGCTAACTGACGTGTATGACCGTGGTCGTTACACCAGCATGACTTTTTGTCTCAAGCCACTCGCTCCCCCCATACAGATTTTTTCAGGGCCGAAACAAATCGTAATATAAGCAATTTTGTTCAAAATTTCAGTATAGGTACTCCTGAGCATGCCGATTCTGAATCTATTATTGAAAGCTCAATTGTGTTTTAATTAGTGGTCGTAATGATGCTTAAAATATTATAATGACATTTTTCTCAATGCTTATTTCAGTACTCGCCAACTATTGGTTTCCAAGGTGATTGGCTGACATTGTTGTTTTTCTGGATGTACTTAATCACTGAAATTAATCCCATTCAAGTCTGACAGAAAATCATTTTTAGGTGAAAAAACACGTAAGGGTCCCCCCCTTACAGATTTTTTCAGGTCCAAAACAAATCGCGATATATGCGATTTTGTTCAAAATCTCAGTATAGGTACTCCTGAGCATGGCGATTCCGAATCTATTATCGGCAGTTTGATTGCGGAATAATTAGTGGTCGAAATGACACTTGGAATATTTAAATGACATTTTTCTCAAGGCTTATTTCAGTACTGCACATCTATTGCCTTCCGAGGTGATTGGTTGGTGTTTTTATGTAGTTTTGGATGTACTTAGTTACTGAAATTAATCCCACCAAATATCAAGTCTGACAGAAAATCATTTTTGGTTGAAAAAACACGTAAGGGTCAGCCACAGAGAAGCTTATGGAATGTACTGTAATTACTTACTTTTGTTTGTTTCATTTTCATTGTTTGTCCATTTTATCATGTTGTATCAAAGTAATATTGTTAAAAGTAGTGTAGTTGTATTGTAGTGTAGTATTATAGGTACTGGAAAATAATGCCATGATTATGTTATAAATGTATTTTTTGTGGGATTATTATTCTGATAATTATTTCTATGCATTACTTGCTCTCCCAAACACAAAGACAGCCAGACAACCTGGCGACAGACTGCGTGTGTCGCCGAGCACTTTTTATGTAAAATAATGCAGATAAAATAAATTCTAAATGAAATATTTATGGGAAATAAATATTATGATCAGTAAATATATGCATTACAGGCCATCCCGGATACATAAGAACATAAGAATGGAAGAAACTGCAGCGGGCCTATTGGCCCATACTGGGCAATCCCGTTTACACCCAACCCCTATTGCTCATATGAGCATCCAACCTATGTTTGAAGCAATTCAGCATATTCGAGTTAATGATGATATTTGGTAACTTGTTCCATTCATCCACTACTCTGTTTCCAAACCAGTGTTTACCTATTTCACGCCTAAATCTAAATTTGTCTAATTTAAAACCATTGTTACGAGTTCGCTCCTGGTTGGATAGTTTGAGTACCTTTGTAATGTCCCCTTTGTTTAGCCCTGCCTTCCACTTATACACCTATATCAGGTCGCCCCTCGCTCTACGTCTCTCAAAGGAGTGCAAATTAAGATGCTTTAACCTGTCTCTATACTCAAGGTTCCTAATGCCCGGGATTAGTCTTGTCATTCTCCTCTGAATTCTTTCCAATGATTCTATATCCATTCTGTAATACGGTGACCAGAACTGAACTGCGTAATCCAGGTGTGGTCTTACAAGAGCAAGATACAGTTTTAGGATGACCTAGCTAGTCTTGTAACTAACACTCCTTTGTATGAGCCCAAGTACTTTATTAGCCTTGTTGCGAGCAAAAACACATTGTTTACTTGGCTTAAGGTTCCTACTTATCATTACTCCTAAATCTCTCTCGCAGTCGGATTTCTCTATGGCATCGTTGTTCATCTGGTATCTGGTTTCCCTGTTTACATCTCCTATACTGAGTAATTTACATTTGTCGACGTTGAATTTCATCTGCCATTTTTCAGACCATTCGAAAAATTTGTTTAGATCTTCCTGTAGTTTTGCCGAGTCCTCGTCAGATTTGATAACACGTCCTATTTTAGTGTCATCAGCAAATTTACTTATGTTGCTGTCTATGCCGATATGTATGTCGTTTATGTATATAATAAACAATAATGGTCCAAGTACTGAGCCTTGGGGAACTCCACTTGTGACGTTGCTCCAATGGGACTTAGTGCCATTAATACTCACTCGCTGTTTCCTGTCCTGTAACCACGCCCTAATCCATTTAAGGATGTCACCTTTGACGCCATGAGCTTCTACCTTTCTAATTAGTCTTTCGTGGGGGACTCTGTCGGAGGCTTTACTTCGAGATATACCACATCATAATTGTGCCCCTCGTCCACCCATTCGAAAACTGATGAAAAGAATGTTAATAGATTAGTTAGGCAAGAACGTCCGCAAGCACAAAATGGTCGTTAAGTGTGGAGTGACCACGAGTCAAACAACACAGTCCCCTTACCTCCCTCCCCTCTCCCTCCCTCAGCACTGCCAGGGAAGTTTCTAGAGGATCAATATATAGTTTTTCTTACTTCTTTTTTATTGTTTCGTCTTTTAAAAGGTTAAATATTGCTTTTGGAAAAGTTGATTTTACTCGATTTATCCTGCGTGGGGGTTACAGCCAGCGGCACCCTAGCCCGGGGCATAAGGGTTAAGTTTGTTTGATTTATTTGTAATACTATAATGTCAGCAGCAAGATAAAGTTGGTTTAAGTGGGTATCATTGACATTTAAAGTTGTCTTCCACTCAGTGAATAACAAACAAACTACTGCTGTTGGAACTTCAGAAAAATGTTTTCCTTGCTATTTGTAGTTAGGATTGGCTAACTGTACAAATAGCACTCCCTCACATCTCGCTAATAAAGTTCATATAGATTTCTTCAGTAGCCACCTTTCTTGAGGCATTTAAAATGTAATAACTATATCAACAAAACCTAAAATTTGCAGTAATACTTATCCATTGCATCTTTACAATATTTCTTGGAAAACCTGTAATTTGTAAATGGTGTGTGATACTGTAATTGCCTTTAAGCCTTGCCTGTACTCCCTGTTGATTAAGATTCTTGTAAGATATTCATTGGTAAGTATATCTTTTTATATAATGTATCATGTAGAAGGCTAATAAGTCTAAAAATTATTCAAATTTTATCATTTCCTTTATTTTTTAATCAAAATTCAAACATTAGACCAAATTTCTGCATCTTTTCTTTCCTTGATACATATTGTGTGCAAGAACTTCTCTAAGCTCTCCTCCGCTATTGTGGATATTAATCAGTAATCCATCTTCTGGTGCTTGCTATTGTTTACATTCTTTTATTGTGTTTTGTAGAGCTCTGTATATACAGGAAACCCTCGCTTTACGCGGTTTTACTTTACGCGTTTCCACGTTTACGCGGTACCCTGCCGAACACGGAATGCTCACTTTCCTGCGGTGTGTGTACCCTTTTGCGCGGAGAGCTGCTGGCGGTCCTCTCGCGCAGCGCCATTTTTGGATCCAAACCTCCCTCCATCCGCCATGTTGTGTAAGCAGCACGAGTAGGTTGCGCAGTGTATGTCTTTGTTGCGTTATTGGTGATGTCATATGACATATTGGACTGTGATTGGGCAAAGCATCCTTACCTCCCTCCCCGCTAGCTGTGATTGGTTTAATGTATTATGACATGCCCCGCCGCAGTAGCATTCAAGCCTCTTGACCTACCCGCGTCAGTTACACCCCTCCCGGCTACACCGTGTATATCCGTATCCATTGTTCCATAAGAATGGCTTCCACCGGACCACCACCACCACAAAGAAACCTTGCATTACCTGGACCCAGCCGCCCTAAGCCAAAGAAGACACGACGTTCCTTAAGCTACGAAATTAAATATAAGATCTTACAATAGTTGGAGAAAGGAACAAGACAGGTTGATCTCGCGCTCCAGCATGGTGTTAACGAGTCTACGATCAGGACAATTAAGAAGGATGCAGCCAAGATAAAGGAGCACATGAACATCACAAAGTCTACAGGTGCTTCTATGATCAAGTATTTCCACAACCAGGTGCCTCTCAAGACTGAAAAATTACTTGTGAGCTACCTGGTTCGTCAGGCGCGACAGAACATGGCGGTGGACACGCGCTCAGTTAAGGAGTACGCACGTGAACTGTATGCTGCAGTGTTACGAAAGATGGGAATTGCAGAGCCCAAACCCATTAAAGCTTCCTCTGGGTGGTTACAGAGGTTTAAGAAGAGGAACAAGATCACCAATATCAACATTGGTGGTGAAGAAGCTAGTGCTGACCGTGTTGCGGCTAGGGTATTTCCTCCGTTTTTACGTGAGATTATGGAGGAAGGACAGTACACCGACGACCAGGTATTTAACATGGACGAATCTGATCTTTTTTGGAAAAAGCTACCTTCCGAGAACTTCGTTGTGAAGAATGCCAGCAAGTGTCGGGGCCGGAAGTTGCAGAAGGAGCGCATCACCGTCCTGTTTACCACCAATGCCTCCTGTACCTGTAAGCTCAAGTTATCGGTGATCCACACAGCACGCAAGCCGCACGCCTACAAGAGCATGGACATGACCAAGCTAAATGTCCACTGACTGACCACACGTAAGGCGTGGATGTTCTCTACTCTGTCCCTATCCTGGTCTGATGACTGTTACATTCCTGACGTTAAGAAATTCTGTGAGCAACACAATGTTCCATTCAAGATTTTGTTGCTGCTTGACAACGCACCAGGACACTCGCCCCTACTGTTAGATTGTCACCCCAATGTAAAAGTGGTCTTCCTTCCTCCCAACACTACGTCTATAATACAGCCCATGGACCAAGAATTGATCTGTAATGTAAAAGCTGCATTCTCTGTCAAAAAATTCAAGCTCCTGAACGACTACACCAACACCAAGGAAAAGTTGCATAACCTGAGTGACACCAACACCGATAGCAAGAGCGAAGACGACGAGGATCAACAGTTGGCAGTGCAAGAAGTACTTGAGACAATTTTGGAGAACATTCAACGTCAAGAAAGCTATGGACTTCTTGGTGGAGGCATGGGATCAGCTGTCTGTAGCAACTGTTCGTCACGCATGGAGACATGTGTTGCAAGGTATTCCGGGTGTTAGGCAGAGTAAATCTGTGACTGGTGAGGTTCAGACTGTTGCAGTAGCAGTGAACCTTGCCAGAGAAGCTGTGCAGAGTGTTACAGCTGCAGGCTTCTCCGAGACCACCAACGACGACATCCTGGAGGTGATAAGGGATCCTGATGTGACTACCGATGAGATGGTAGATGATGATGACGTCAGTGAAGAGGCAGGTGGTGCGTCATCCCAAGAAGAACACCAGTTATCCCATAGTCATGTAAGGGGTGCCATCGAGTGTGTTGAGAAAGTCAAGCTCCTCCTTTCCGACGACCCTGATGCTAACAGGTATGAAATCTTCACTACCCAGCTGTTGCAGACTATGGAGCCCTACATCAAGGTTTATCACGACAACATAAACACCAGCTGTCAGCAAGGCATAACCGAGTTCTTTGCCCACAACCCACCACAGCCAGCCCAAGCCAGTGATAGTGACAGAGACAGTGATGATGACTTTGAGGGATTTGTCAGGGAGGCACTAGTAAGTGTGGATGACAGCGATGAAGTCTCACCTGAGGGCCAGTAGCCTGCCCTCTGCCTCGGAACCAGCCTCCATTCCCCTACGCCGACCCATCTCTTCTACTAACGTAAGTGTTAACCCCCAACCTTGTATTTTTCTAACCTAACCTTCAGTTTATTATTCTCTTATTGATTGTTCCCTTCTATATTATGTGTGTGTGAATACCATCACAAAGTTAAGATGTTATTTTTAGTAAAACGTACGTATTGTGTCGGGAAAAAGTGGAGTTTGGGGGTCGACCCAGTCTCTATTTCAATTAATCCCATATGTTATGTTGTTCACTTTACGCGTTTCTCACTTTACGCGGGCCGCCGTGGGTTCAATTAACCGCGTAAAGTGAGGGTTCACTGTAATTACATTTTTGGGCCAATGGGATTTTTTATACAGTACAGGTATTTCCATGACATTGAGTGACAACTATGATGTTTTGCTTTTACATGTTAGTCTTCATTTTTAGAGTTGTTCTCCATTGGTTTTCCCACCATAATACAGGTAACCTAGTGTGATATCCTTCTTGAGACATTTCCTAACTCTTTGATCAAGCTAAAAGATTTAATTCTTCCTTGTCATAGTATTTTCACGTTTGATTTGTATTCAACAAACGCTTTGCACTCACACCAGATGATACTTAGATTACAGCATAGGTCAGAATTCAGAAGGGAAGAGAAATTCCTTAGGAGTTTGAATACAGCCAGATTCTACTCCACCGTTGCCCGAAAACCTGGGTACATTTGCCGGCGTCAACGCCCTGATTGTTCAGTGCGCAGTGTCGGCGTTCTGATGAACGATTCATCACTGGCCGATGCGATCATTTCCAGCATGAATCATGATCAGCATCACAACAGGAAGGAGAAGCTGCCAGACGTAAGAGGTTACTCCGGCACTCCACATCTACGGCAACCACATATATCAGAAATACGTGACAATAATTCGCTTCAGTTTCACATCGAGCAAGCTGTTATTGGTCTTTTTAAACCAGTTCAAGCTTTTTTTCTACCTCATTAGTTTTACACGATCACTTCCTGTATTGAATAATTTCAGATCTCATACCTCATGAAATATTTATATATGTAATTCCATTAGCACCTTCTGTTGTCCTTGTCAGGAAGTAAATTCATGACAGTCTTATTTTGCAATGCATTAATATTTCAAACTTGTAATAATTCAAACAGTTACTTCAGATTTTCCTATAGTTATGTATGCAAATTAATGTAATATTTTTTTTTATTAAAATGTAGGAAGAAATAGTAGCGGATTTTATAATACTCTCTTCATTCTGCCAACACATTTTTTGAATATTTCATCCTTGACGACTAGGACGAAATATTCTAGTTGTACGTAGCCATACTGTAGTTTATCCCGTCACACCCTAAAACAGCAATGAGGGTATATGTAGCCCTCCTCAGCTTTCATGCTTATCTGCTCGCTGTTTTGAACAGGGAAGGAGGATGGTGATGTGTATCATACTGGTAGAGGTGACCCATGAAACAGCACACTTGCGTGAGGCGGGTTGATTTACACCATCAATTTTCAGCCTCTTGCACTGTGATTTCGTGATATGGTTGAAATTTCTAAGGTCTAAACATTATTACATAAAGTTCACAAAAGTAAAAATCATACCACATCATCTCATGCTCGTACAGTTGAGTGTACTCTGCGAATCTCATTTTCTATTTATCAGCTCATTTGGCCTTGTGCAATTCGTTGTAAATATATATTCCACACCAACGCAAAGCCTTTACTTTACATGAACTCTGAGAATTTCCTCCCAGATATCTCATCCGGCCAAGTCCGTTCTCGGCTCAGAAGACGTTCGAGAGGCACAACTCCCGGCGGAAGTCAAACATATCTCTGTGTGATACCAGAAGGCGCAGTACCACCTTCACTCGCCCTCCGCCACTCACCTCAGCTCCCAAGTCTAATTCTCTCAGCCTTCCAGACAGCCCACAGATTTCCCCTGGTGAGTATAATCCTCTGAACTGACTGCCCCAGCTGCTACTTTAACTGCACCTTACTCATATCGGTAATAGTGCCAACGAAGACCTATCTGCAAACTTTGAAACTCGTATCAGAATCTGCACACTTTTTCTTCTCGTTTTTTCATCTAACAGAGACTAATTCTTCCTCCAATTCCCTATTCCTTCAGCTCCCGTCCTGGGTTCCCTTGTAGAGTCCCTTCACGTCCCCATGTCCCCTCCAACAGGATATGTTCGTGGCCGCTCCAATTCCCTTCGCGTGGACGATATCCTCATGCGGCGATCCAACTCATTACGCTTTGGTTTGGAAGGAACCCGCAAGATCAACAGCTTTGAGGAGCTGGGCATCAGCCCTCTCACCCCCCTCACCAGGGACGAGCGCACGGGCTCCATCAAAATCCCTACCAATGGCTCCATTGGCTTAGAGGTAAGCAACACTTGTTTTAATATCTCTCTCTCTCTCTCCTATTTAAATTCATAATTTATTGTTTTTAATAAAAAGTATACTGTAATGTAAAAGCGTCTTTTGTGTCAGGTATACATTTAATGAAACCCCTTCTGTGTAATGGGGAATATTTTGTACCTTTCAAACAAATTGTCTTCGTTATTTTTTTTTGGCAATACACTTCACTGGAAGTGATGTTATAACCAACCTCGTTAACATTAGAGAAGTGACTGATCCAATGTTTTTCTTGACGTTTGTAGTTTATTTGTGTGCCGCAGGTAACGCCACCTGAAGAGTGTGGATCTGAAGCCTCCGTCCCTTCCATCCAGCTACAAGGTACCATTGTCTGACCACCGCCATCGCCTCGGCCTGCGCGCGTTTGGTTCCACATGAGTGGGGCCCGTGGGCTGACTCGCGCTCGCTCTCCACGTCTCTGACGGCCAGCGGCCTCCTTCACTTCCCGGCCAGCCCTGGGGCCCGTGCCCTGGCCACATTCACAGTGAGAGGAGGTCGATAAGACTGATGTGATGTTGAGCAGGCTGGCAAACCAGCTGAGTCTCGGTTGGGTTTCTAGTGATGCCATAAGTGCTTGTTTAGAGTGCAATTCATCCCAGTTATGTCCAATACTGGACGTTCTGCGAACCTTGGGTACAAACGTAGATGAATTCTAATTTTGGAATGAAACTTTATCGAACTTTTCACCCGTGAAAGAGTGATTTAAGGTTAAAGTGATATATTGGTTTTTTTTTACATCTGAGAAACACAAACTGACTCAATGGAATCTGAGCATTACAGTATGAACCGAAGAGACAGTCTTCACTTGTGCTTTACCGCCACCGCGGCTTACCTTCCATGAAGGGTTTGTTGTTTTATAAGCGAGTGCTGCATCGCGGAAAGAGAGCCCCTCTACCACCCAGGAGTGGGCAACACTGTGCCTATTAAGGAAGTACAGTATGGAAGTGTCTTGCACACATTACAATGCTAAAAGACCAGAGTTGGCTATAGTGATCTTGGATATATACTGCAGGTGTTACCAGGCTCTACCAGCTTCCTGCAAGTGTCATCTGTTCCATTCAGGTCCAAGTAATGAAAGGTGGTTCTATCATTAAGATCCTTCAAGTTTAAACAGGTATTTGTTACTTGTTAGTGTCAACTGATGAAGAAGTGTCAAATGATAGGCAGTTCACCAAGTCACTGTAAATAACAATGATGTCAGCTACTTTTCTTAAGTCCTGGCAAGTCTCTCCAAATATCAGCAAATTCCTGCGAGAGAGAGAGAGAGAGAGAGAGAGAGAGAGAGGATTCGGTGGTGAGGGTAAGGGGCAGGAGAGGGTGAGGGAGGCTGTGTTGGGCTGAAGGGTCTCCAGCCAGCCACTCCCACTGCAGCATTTTATTATATATCCTCACTAGCGGTGTTTTCATTGTTTTGAAACATTTGCATTTTAATTATTTGTTAATAGTTGTGATTTTTCCAATTTATTACATTATATATATATATATATATATATATATATATATATATATATATATATATATATATATATATATATATATATATATATATATAATCATTATGTCATTATGCGCATACATATTTGTACAGACATATAACATTGTGATAAATCACTCATAATATTACATAATATACAGTACATGTACATGAGTCATCATCACATGATGTACGTGAGTCATCATCACATGATGTACACGAGTCATCATCACATGATGTAGATAAGTCATGTACATGGAATGAAAAGCTAGTCATAATCCAGCATAATCTTTATTTTATTATTACATATACAGTATATAGTTACTAATTACCGCATAGCACATGTGTAGTATTAAGGACAGATGCTGGAGGTGGTGTCGGGCGCCGTCTTCATTGTCACAACAAATACACACCTAAAACAGTCCTCATCCTGGCCTTCATTACCCTTCTCGTGGAGGTGGTGTATGGGCGTTGTGTTGCTTCTACAATATTTGTTTTAACATATATGATCCATTTATAATTGTTTTCAACTGCCAGTATGTGTGCCAAGATGATAAATGTTTTTTGGGAAGTCATAAATCTTATAGGTTACTGTAAACTGGGGAATTTCTTGGGCAATCGCACCTTCTGTTTGGCTTTAGGAAATTATTTTGTTTCACTATAGTCAAGTTCGCTATATATTTTCGTCGGAAATTTTTGGAGACTTAGCAAGACTATACATTTTTGTAAACGTTATGAAATAAAGGATTGAAAACCAATGTTGCCATTTGCACAGACACATATACCTGTATAGCCACCATATTGGAGTTTCAAAATGGCCACCCTTTACATGTTTTCCAATATCTCTGTTACTAATCGATCCATAAACTTCATTTCTTAGTGTAATCCTATGTTTTCAGAATCAATTAATCAACATTTAGCATCGAGAAACTCATAATCCTAACCAAAGCTTCATTTTCAGGTAATATTCTAGCTGTGAAAACTTCTCAGTTATAAAACCGCTATATGAAACTTACGTTGCTGAGCGTATAAATGGAGACGTCAGTCTATGGGCACCAGCCAAAAAGCAGAACAACATGATGTATATGTCTGGCAACAGAAAACAATCAGTGAAGATCTGCAACCAGACGGTTGATCTAAAAGATACCAAAGATCTGTACGGTCACTTAATGGTGCTTGCCAGGTCAAGCAGGGATATCGACTTGAGAAATGCGATTGGAGGCTACGAATTCACACTGACTCCGAGGGCACTGTTTGCACCTGATGGGTCAATTCTACCATGCACTAACAAGTCTAAGCTGATACACTGCCTTGAGAAGTTAGTTGAACTTCCACTAGACACAGAAGATGAGAAGAATGAGAGTATAGAATCTGAAACATCATTTGCAACATCCTTCACAAGCAAAAGTATCACTGTAGTTGATGGAATGGTGATTGTCCAGAAGATGACGAAGAAACTTGGGACAATCAAACAGTGAAAGATCTCGGTCAGTTTTTCAATGACAGGATTACGAGTTTGACAGCAAGCTTTGATGAAGTTATCGTTGTCTTCGACACATACAAGGCAGACTCACTGAAGCAGAAAACCAGAGAGAAACGACAAGGAAAAGATCCCATTCATTACCGGATTACAGATAATATGAACATAACATACAATCCGATGAGGCGCTTCTTCTCGCACGAAAATACAAAAGTTGACCTGACAAAGTACCTTGCTGAAGCATCTCAAAATTATAACAGAGATTCACATAAGTTCGTCATCACACGGACATCAAGTCACACCAGAAGTAACAACCAGTACATGCAGTTTGAAGATAATTCGCACGAAGAGGGCGACATACTGATATGATTGGCAGAAGTTACATCACAATGGTACCCTAATGCACAGCTAGTGTTTTTCACTCCAGACAGATGTCCTAGTTCTAGTAGTTGCACACTATGACGTGTTGTGCGAAAAGACAACAATTTCAATGGCAACAAGACAAGTTAGAATAGAACCAATTTGAAGAGTGTTAGGCAAAGAAAAGGCAAAAGTTTTGCTGGTCTTTCACTCTTTCACTGGAACTGGCAACGTCAGGAGATTCTCAGGAATAAGCAAAGCAAGATGGTTTCAGCAGAACATGAAAGCTGAAGGTGGCATTATTGAAGCAATGATGAAATTACCCGAAGAAGGTGACCTAACGCTGGAGGTGAAGGACATATTGGCCAAATTTGTCTGCTCGGCATGCTGCCCAAGAGGTATTTTTATCAAGTAATACTCACTGTTTTGAATAAGGGTTATGAAAGGGACGTGAGGAGTATGTAAATTACAGTATTCCCTTTAAAGCTTGCGTCCCTCGGAAACTCACGGATTGCCATGGAAAATAAATAAAATAAATCTGAGGCTGTGTTCCAGGGATCAAGAGATGTCAACACTACAGGACAGTACAGAGCACCATATTTCCCAGGTCATAAGATGCACCCTATAATTAGCAAGGTGTATTTTGGAAAATTAAATTTTGCATATTTAATAGCCTACTGTACTGGCAAAGCCAAGTCATTGGCTATATGCTATCATGTTTCTTACTATCACAGCCCACGATCACTTTATGGACCTATTATGAAACATTTGTTGGTATTAATAAAATTTACCTAATTTAATACAAAAGGATATAATTATACGTACAGTGAGTTCTGCTATAATGCGTGTTTTGACAACACGAATTGGCTCTAACGAGATTTATGAATAGAGGAACGATATTTGTATAACGCGAACGCTTGTTTGCTGTAACGCGATTTTTGCTTACTATTTCTCCAACTTTGTAGTATTAACTGTGAATATGGTAAAGAAGAATATCTCCAAGAAGCGTTCTGGTGATCGCATTCCCGGTGATGATCGTAAAAGAAAGGATATAACACTTGAAGAGAAGCTCGATGTTATCAACCTCAAAATCACCCTTCTCCCCCATCAAGTTACATTCATATTTTTTCAAGGTAAAGTGTTACGTTTACTGTATCATTTCATTATTAGATATGAATGTAACCTTTATTTAGACTGTGCTATCCTTTGTGTTAGGCTAACTACTAAATTTTTTCGATTTCGAGTAATCTGCCCCTAACCCTATTTTCTCCATAAGCCCTGTTATTTCTATTACGCGATTTTCTATAACACGATATTTTACAAGAACACAATTATCTCGTTTTAGCAGAACTACCTGTACTTTGACATTTTATGCATATCATACCAGGTGCAATTTTTGCTTTTGTTTTTAAGTAACTTTATTTGAATAAATATTTTCGAAACAAACATTTCATCAATTGTTGATTTTATTTGTCATCGGTGTAAAAGTCCTGGTGTGAAATTTATCATCAAAATACAATCATTTTTAATAGTTATTTATTTTTTGTATGCATTTCTGATCACTATTATTGTAGTTTCATTGGATTTCTCGACTTTGAAAAACATATGATAAGACTATTAAATGAAGTGTATGAGTCTATTAGAAGCAGAGATAATGGAAAATATGGCAACATTGCTTTCAGATTGTTTATGTTATAAGGTTTCCAAAAATGTTTAAGGTTTGCTTATCCAAAAATTTCCGATGAACAGTTAAATTGTTACATAATGAACCTGAACATTGGTTTAGTAACTCCGTACTTAAAACAAGAAATCAATGTTTATTACTCGGTTTCTGTTAGTCTGGAGCTGTTAAACAAAGTAATGTAAAAATTGATCGAAATGGAGGATTAAAGTGTGCCGTGTTCTTATGTTCATTACAGTGCAAATTAAAGCTGCTGTGTGTATACACTGAAGTATTTATTGATTTTGCACAATTACAGCTTGAACTACACCTTTTCACATATCCGTTGAGACATTGTTACATAACTATTTGACAAATTTCATAACCGAATGACAGAACACATATCGAATGACAATCCAAAATAACTGTTCTATCATGCTAACGGAAATAATTGACATAAGTTATGAAGTTGACAGACGTGAACAATAAACCGACAGTCTACATATAGTTTGAGAATGTAACAATTGGAGAATGACATACCACCAACAGTTATTTTAGATTGTCATTCGATATGTGTTCTGTCATTCGGTTATGAAATTTGTCAAATAGTTATGTAACAATGTCTCAACGGATATGTGAAATGGTGTACTGCATTTTTTTCTTTTTTTTTTTTCTTTTTTTGCAAAAGTGTTGTAAAAATGTCGGCAATTTTTTGCAAATAATGTCCAAATATGTTGCAAAAAATGTGTATATAGATGAAAACGTACGTGTGTGTATCAAAACACAAATTGTGGTTAGATACTGTTATCTTTCTTAATTTCCTAGGTGTGCTACGTGTCTTTGAATTGTTGCTATTATTTTTAAATTAGGTAATTCACACAGGCAGCAATGCTGAGTACACCATACACTGGTGAGAGTTACCTAATGTAGCATAGCTTTCAGTATGAGATGGCCTGAAATGTCTTTTTGCATCACGTAACAACTTTGGAAGGTCAAATATTGTTTTTGATTTTTTTTTCATTTTCCTGCTTTTCCTTCGCACTGGGGGTACAGATATCTACTTCGGCTTCACATCAAAAGGGTTAACTTTCTACAGTTAGTTCTGCTATTGCACGACGATTGTATTAAGGAACACGTTTTATACAACTTGAATGTGAATTGGGTAAAACGCAATTGATGTCACGTAAGTAGGAAGCAGTTGTGCAACTGCCTCGGCGTAGCGTGACACAAGGGGGGATGCTGGTGGATGCTTCTAGGTGCTGCCTATGACTGTAATTTGTTAATGAACAGTACATTTGGTAAAGAATGAAAATTATTTCTTATGAATAAATTCACAGTCAACATGTACAGGTATGATCATAAGTGATGATTCCACTCCTGTATGATTGAATTATTAAATTCAAATCCCATGTGACAAGGGTGAAAAAAGGTTCAGAAAGACAACAAATGGATGGAAATGAGTAGTAGGAGTAGAAATGGAAATAGAAATAGATGCCGCGGCTTAACACAGCATGTCGGATTGTTATAGGATTGTAATAAGGGACCTCCAAGCACGACTGATGTGACAAGACCCCCCACAGATCAAACTCAGAACCCCAGTAGGTCCAGGGAAGAATTAGGTTAACAGATGTAGAGTTGTTTGGTGCCAAAGATGGCACAGAGCTAGTACTGATTCAGTGTAAACAACTTTGCCAATTAGGCTAATTAGACTAATTGTTATTTATCGTAATGTAAAAATGATTTACTGTATTGTATGCTAAAAAAATCTTGGTATTGGAGCACTTGTTTTGTAATGAATCTCGAGGGATCTGGTAAACACTAGAAAACCAGGACCCATATACTTAAGACGTTTTAGATGCACGGAATAGCTAACGTGTTAGCTATACTGTCTGTGCAGACACTTCTGTTGAGTTGTGTGCATGACACCTTAGGAGGGAAAAGCAAATGCCTTGATCAAGTGTTAGCCTTGTGCAGTAGGGTGTGTCAATTTAGGGGGTGAACTGGCTAAATTGAAAATCGAGTAATTTTGTAGCAATTTATTGTAGTCTTTAAGCATGCAAAACAATATTCTGGCATAAATTTTTTTTTATAATAAGTCCTACCTACATCAAATGGATTTTTAAATGTACATATTTGTGAATTTATAACATAACCAGCGTTTGCACACATGTTACTGTTTCAAGTTTCAAATTATTATATTTTATTATCCGTAGTCTATTTGAAAGTAACCAATGCCTTCATACTCTCTTTGCTTTGGTTTCTTGTCATCAGTAGTCTGCTTGCTATTTGTGCTTTGATGTAACCTTCTCGCCTCTCGTGGCTGTAAACATGGCCCGCTGCTTCTGTGACCATTTTCACACATCTCTCCACACTTTGAGTGTGGGAAGGCCACTTCGGCACCTGCATTGGAGTCTCTTTAAGGTTTCTCAATTCTTGGCTAGTTAGACTTGTTGTCAATGGTGGCTCTAAGACTTCCAAACTCAAGTCAACCAATTCTGACAATTTGGTGGCATTGACGTTTATTGGGGGAACTTTTCTTGAATGAAACGAACAGTCTCCCAACTGGTCGTCATCTATTAGCGTTCCTCTAATCTTTAGAATGACTTCTACAGCCTCGGTTCGGAGATTGGTACATTGACTGCAAAGCATTGCTTGCAAAACTGCTTCTGATCGAGCATACCAAGCGGACCTTCTTGCCACAGGTAACACGATGTCCCTCACTACCTTCCTCTGTGTTCTTACTAGCTGCAATTGAAACAAAAGGTGATTGGGCCCATCCACCCACATAGGATTAAGTTTCACACTAAACCACTGGGGAAGATAAACTCCAATAATAAATTCAACAATTAACCTCAAATTCTTCAGCACTTTGCCCTTCAATTCGTGTTTGGAAATCCAAATCCTGCAGAAACGAAGAGCTGTAGTTAACCAACGGCTGTGACTGACAGGTCCAATCTCCAAGAGAGCCAATGACTGAGGCACTTCTCCTGATCTTATTGCTTGGGCAATACGATAAGCATAGGATTGATCTGTGCTGAGATCTTTGATGACTCCTTCAGACAACGCCGGAAGGGGAGGGCCAACTTCGACCTTTGGAAAGGTTGTATTTATTTCTAGTTGTGTTGCTTCATCCAGCATGATGCCAAGGGGACCTGACCACTTGTTGTTGCTCTTTGTAGGACCATCAAGTTCCTGGTTGAGATGACGAAGAGGTAGCTCGCCTGTATGTAAATCACATACAATCCAAACAAGTCTTCTTCCTAGTTTTTTCTCTAAATGCGTCATTACACCCCCCTGCCATCCGGTGTTCACTGCAGTTGAATCTCCACCAACAGCCTGCAGTGAACTGCCAAGTCCTCTCTCCTGAACCCAACATAAAATATGATCAGCAATGACCTCTGCATGTTTCTTCCCTTCTACTTCAGTTTCGGGAGCAAAGTGAAACAAAAACCGACCACCAGGCTCAGAACAGACAGAGTAGTGTTCTTCTTTGATGAGACCTGGAAACTTTCTGTTCACTCCCTCTACTTCTAGCAAAACTTTTGTGTCATCTATTCTTCCATCAAACAAAAGACAGGAGAGCCCTCCCTCGCTTAAATCTTTTTCATGCTGATCAGATATTTCCTTCATTATTTTTTCTTGTGCTCTTCTAATTTTATTATGATCTATCACCAAAGATACATCCTCTCGGCTGATGAGGCCTGCATCTATCCAAGCGGCAGTTGCAATTTCTGCAGCCTCACGAAGTCCAGCATGGTGGCGAATACTAGCTAAAGCAATGTTTGAAATATTTCTTGTGTTGTATTTCATTTTCTTTGGTAAAGGTTCAGATGGCTCTTTGGAACTATCATCTGATGTTGCTTCCTGTTCATCAGAAGAACTATCAAAGAAGTGATAAACATCTTGACACAGCTCTTCCTCTCTTTGGATGGCTTCTTCACTCTTCATTTTCTTCTTTTGTTCCCTCTCTCGGATTTGTTCTCTCTTCTTGGCATTAGCAATCTGCTTCTTTGTTTCTGAATAATCTATTGAACCCATTTGCATACTTCCTTGGCCTTCTGCCTTTGTCCTCTGTGCCTTTATAAATTCAAGCTCTAAAACAGGGATCTTCTTTTCACGAGGACAACCACAATCAATGTGGGAATTATTTTCTCTCTTACCTGAGTGAGAACAGTTGGATTCAGAACATAATTGTATGGAGCACTTGCAGGTCAAAATGTCAAACAGAGTATCAAGTGTGTGCAGAAATTCATTTTTCCTGGCCAAGTTTCCTTTACCAAGTGATGTTTCAACTGCTTTGTGCCATAATTTCGTTAGTTTTAACTCAATAGTTCGACACTGATTAATCACAGGTGGTTTGAATAGTGCATTAGCTTTTGTCCATTGATGCAGAAGAGGGACTATCATGTCATTTATGAGTTCTTTATCTGTATAGTTCCTTCTGTCCTTTATTTTTTTCTCGAAGGAGTAACCCTAATCATAGCATGTCTCTCACTGTTGGAAGTTCTGATACAGGAAGCTCCTTCCCTTTACCAACTAGCAGGCTCAAGTGGGTTGACAACTGACTTCTTGTCTTCAATTTTGACATCTTCACACTATCTGACAAATAGAAAAATATTTCAATGTTTCATAATTCAATTGTTGTTTCAAAAAATATCAATTTGTTTATCAAAAATGCTGTAACAGAAATAACATAATAATTTCTTAGAACATAATGTTTTATACAATGATATAAGTAACTGCGACAATCAATATGCCCTACTTACAATAATTAAAATGTAAAATTCGTCTGGTAGAGTAGGTGCAAGTGCAATGAGAGCAAACCACCGTCTATGATATCTAGGAGAGTGAGCCGGGCGCCTTATCCTCACGCTTGGTACAAGTCAAAACAAGAATTAAACTGTCCCACACGGAGAGCCTGTTCATGTTCATGTTCTGACATGCATATTGTACACAAGCTATAGAACCATAAAATACTCCATAATCCATATGCTTACATGAGATTAGTTAATATCAAGTGAATAATTCTAATCGAGTCTCATTAATTTGTTGAAATACTGATATTTGAAACTTTAAGGTATAATTGATGTAGGTGAGGGTTATTTCAATTCATTTTTGTTTGCTAATCTCAAGTTTAGACATAAAGAGGCACAATATTTTGACTACCAAATTTGATTTTTAACATGTTGACAAAATTGACACACCCTATTGTGCAGTGCCCTAGCGACCCGAATAGCTAACAATCAATCAGCGATTTCTCCCACTGAAAATACGCTGATCATGGCCGCTCATGGAGAATATTTTGATTAACATTGAAGAGTTGGGGAGCATGTAAGGCAATAAAAAACTGTGATATAATAATAAAAATAATTCTATATACTAGTATATGGTAGTATAATGGATAGGACCTAAAACAAACCGTATGGCGTGAAAGAATTGCAAAGGATTGAGCCCAGTTGAAACCTGTTTTGGCTCCGCCCGTTTTTTGTGGGTGCTGTCCGATTTCATTAGCCTTTGGTATAACAATATTGATAATTACTCAAATATGATTGAAACCTTTATATCATTACTCATTAGATGAACAAGTTGATTACAGTTCTGTAAGTGCAAAAATTAAGACTTACGCGAACCTGAAATTCGTCGCATTTCATGTATAAATATGTGAACTCCATACTGCGAGAGACAGATGGTCCTTGGTAGTGTGGTTTCAGAGTCCGGGAGAAATTACCTTTACAACGAGCCCGAGTTTTTGTTTTATTCTTTTTTTTTGTCGAGTGATTGACTTTTTTTCCTATTTTGTCTTTCCATAATTTTCCATGTATTTTCTTCACTATTTCTTTCCGTATTGTGTCCAAATAACAGTTCTCCTAATTTTCTTGTTTTCTGAAGACTGTGTTGTACAACAGTTATTCCCAAGACGCGGTACAATGTCGTATTTCTTAATGACAGTCCGGGAATAGCTAACGCGTTAACTATTCCGTGCATCCAAACCGCCTTACAATAAATGCCTACAAAGTACCTCGGTCATGTCCAGCCTGCATACGTTACAAGTGTGTTACCGTGGACTGTGCTTCACCCTATATTATTTGTCTCCCAAACATTTCTATAAGTTTACAGGGTATTTACATTTTTTTATGGTTATAAATGCTCTTGGTTACAGTATTTTTTTTTTATTAAAAGCTGTTAAGTCACACTCCACTAATTTCGTCCTGGGAATATTAATAATAATAGTAATATAAAGATAATAAAACACATCTAAATCTTACCAAAATCAAATTGGGGGGGGGGGGGGGCCAGGGATTGCTGTGAAAATTGACGAGCCTCTTATTTGTAACAAAGTTTGACACTGGTAGAATTTTAAGCCAAATATGGCTTTTTGGTGGTGTTCAACGTGACAGTAAAGAAGTTCTTTGTGCCTCTAGTCTGTCAA
>CAUDMG010000593.1:2500-30000 GCA_958450375.1 Homarus gammarus
TTTGGCATAACGCTCATAATTTTGATCCATGTCATCAAACATTTGCATTCCTTTATTAATTGTAGCAAATGCCTCTGCCATATGTTTCACTGAAAACTTTTTGGGGGGTGCAGGCTCTTCTTCAACATTTTGTCTCTCTTCTTCCTCTGCAACTTTCTGTGCATCTAGTTCAATAAGATCCTCGTTACTGAGCTCTTCTGCTACACTTTCAACCAACTGTCCAACATCTTCAGTATCAATTTCTAACTCCAGCTGTTTACCTAACTCCACTATCTTGTTACTAATATCCAAAATAACTTCATTTTCATTAAATCCTTTGAAACTATGCACATATCTTTTCAGGATTTTCTTCCATATTCCATTCATGCAATGTTTTGTAACCTGATCCCATGCTGTACTAATGTTCTTTATACATGACAAAATGTTGTACTCCTTCCAAAACTCTCTGAGCGTTTTCTCACCTTCAGTAGCAGCAACAGCCTGAGCGAAGGTCATGCGTAAATAATACGCTTTAAAGGCAGCAATAGCACCTTGATCCATGGGTTGGATGATAGAGGTAGTGTTAGGTGGAATGAACACTACCTTAACATCAGGGTGCATGTCGTCCAGGTGTGGTGGGTGTCCCGGAGCATTATCCAAAATCAGTAAAATCTTGAATGGAATCCTTTGTTGCAGACAATACTCCTTGGCTCGTGGAATGAAATAAGTCATGAACCAATCCTCAAACAATACTAGGGTCATCCAGGCTTTCTTGTTACTGCGATAAAACACTGGCAGTGTGTGCTTGCTGACATGTTTACAAGCCCTGGGGTTCTCTGAATGATAGATCATGAAGGGCTTTAGCTTGAAACCAGCAACATTCCCCCCCAACAGAAGTGTAATTCTGTCCTTGAATGCCTTGAATCCGGGCATTTTTTTTGCCTCTTTGTGGATGTATGTCCGCTCAGGCATGCGTTTCCACAATAATCCAGTCTCATCCACATTGAATATTTGCTCAGGCAAATAATTCCCTTCCACAATCACATCATCGAACTCCTCCTTAAAAGCTTCGGCAGCACCAACATCGGCACTAGCTGCCTCTCCACTCACCTTAACATTGTGTAGACTAGCGTTTTTTAAATCTATCAAACCACCCATGACTTCCTGTAAAGGTTTGATCACATTCATCTCCTGCCTGCTCCTTCAGGCTTTGGAACAGGCTTCTTGCTTTAGCCTGTATGGTTAAAACACTTAAGGGTACACGCTTCTGTATCTGGTCTTCTATTCATATCACCAATAATTTTTCCATATCCTGGATAGGACCTTGTCTTTTCTTTGATATTATAGTTCCCTTTATAGGTGTTGTTCCTTTCACTACTTCACGAATACGTTCCTTGTCCTTCAGAATAGTGGATATAGTCGAGTGTGAGAAACCTAGGTCGCGGGAGATTGTTGCTACTGTTTTTCCATTCTCATACTGTGTTATTATCTTCAGTTTCATCTCACTTTTACGCTTTCCAGTCATTATAAAGTCAATTAAATACGATAATAACGAAAGTTCACAGCGCGATCAGTATAGGATACGATAGCCAAACACAAACAAAGCGCTCCACTGAGTGAGTGTACCCACGAGGCGACCCAAGACACCCCTCCCTCTCGCCCGGGACGGAAACGTTTCGGTATAGAAAATGCGCGCGTCATTTAAAAAAATTTTTGGTCACGACGGTCGCAGTCGTATGTCCCGTATGGACGTACGGTCAAAGCAGGTCGTAAGTACCAATGGACGTAAGTCCACGTAGTCGTAAGTCGGGGTCTAGGTGTATATATATATATATATATATATATATATATATATATATATATATATATATATATATATATATATATATATATATGCTGATAACCACCAGGAAAGAAGAAAACACGAAGTTCCCAAGCGCTTTCGTGTAATTCACATCTTCAGGGGTGAGTCTGTACTCACCCCTGAAGATGTGAATTACACGAAAGCGCTTGGGAACTTCGTGTTTTCTTCTTTCCTGGTGGTTATCAGCATATACCTAGATCACGCGCACCTACAGTGATTTACTTGCATATATATATATATATATATATATATATATATATATATATATATATATATATATATATATATATATATATATATATATATATATATAACCCAGAAGCAACTCAATTTACAGGGAGTGAGAGGCTTATATACAATGGGTGACCTTTACATAACATCAGGTCAGGTCAATAACATGGGCTCTACTAATCCACACACCACCTCCACCACAAACAAAAGAATAGCATATAAAAGCTGGGGGACACAACAAGTCAGGTCAAAAACATGAGACCCACTAATCATCTACCCTACATCCACCTCAAAAGCTTTCAAAGCATTTTTAACCTTAGGCCACTGACAAATAAATTGATGTAACATATAATCAGCTTTGTACTGACCATCACTGAGGTTTATGAAGTCCGTAGATCTCTGGCAATACTTATGGCATTAATCACCTGCTGCGTTATGTTAGGTACAATTTGACCACTCTGCTGTAGGTCCACAATCTCACTGAAGGCTGATGCTGACAGAGGGCTGTTAAGGAGGTAAACATTTGAATATTAGTAACTAGATTATGTTACACTTTATGTCAATAAAAGTTCAGAGAACCTGACGAGAGAGACTGCAAGAGACCCTATAGCACAGAGAGCTACCATCGGGTAATCACGGCTAACCCGTACAATTGTGGAAAATGGCAGAAAAATGCTGTTGCTCAAAATGGCAGTGACTTATCTAGCAAAAGTATTACATCAATTTACTGGACGAACACTCAGGCAGGCTTATTCTACATAAAAAAAGACCATCCTCATTGAGAACAAGAAGCTTATACGCACAATATTTCTCTTAATATCAATCTGAGATGGTCACACACAACTATGAAATGGAACAAACTAAGAAACAAATCTACATAACTCTGTGATATTGAACAAATGTTTTACATCTAAGGGTGTTTAAAATGACATTATTTAGGAACTTGAACCATCCTGGACAGTGAACAGACACACATTTGAAAGTGGATCATTCAAAGGTTTTTTACTTACTAAACACAAGCAACAATGTACAGTGTTCTGGTATACCATAAAAAAAAGTTGGTCATGTCGTAGTCAACACACCAACTGGGTACATCAACAGCTACAGTAATACTGCTTCATGGTTGCACATGTTAACCAGTAACCTGTGCCAATTTTTCTGTAAATGCTTTCTTACTTCATGAAAAGCCTAAAAATGGTAAGGGATAAGTTGGATGTTTTTCACCTTGATTTTACCTGGTGATTTAAAATTAAAGCTCCTCCTCGTTTACCATTGTCAAAATCCCTAAACACTGAAACTCATTAATAAAGTCTCTGCTAATTGTGTGGAAAAGTGATGCACAGATTTTTATCATCACTTACTTTCCCAGAGTCAACAGCATTAAAGGAACCACTGCCATCACCTCCAGCTCCTGGGAGTTACTGGAGTGAGCTAGTGTCATCACCAGAGGTCCAGGAAATCTCCTCAGAGTGTGACAAGTCACCTCCATCCTCCCCAATGTAACCAGTCATCACCCACACCAACTAACAGTAAGCAAAGCAACAACAGTTGTATGGACACCTTTATTGTAGGTGAAAGTTTAATACTATATAACCAAAGTTTTCCGAGGCAGTTCTTGTGCTGTGCTGAAGTGTAAGGTGCTGCACAGTAGACACTTGCCATTGACCACCCCCCCCCCCCCCCAAAATTATATATATATATATATATGCAAGTAAATCACTGTAGGTGCGCGTGATCTAGGTATATGCTGATAACCACCAGGAAAGAAGAAAAACACGAAGTTCCCAAGCGCTTTCGTGTAATTCACATCTTCAGGGGTGAGTAAGTATATATATATATATATATATATATATATATATATATATATATATATATATATATATATATATATATATATATATATATACAGTGGGGTATGCTATAACGAACGGATCCTACTACGAATATTCCTATAACGAACGGTTTTACCTATAAAATTGAGAATGCTATAACGAACGAAACTCCTACAACGAACGCGGATGAATACGGGACTACTTCACCTGGCGCATGAATATTGTTGTACCGCGACCAACAACAAGAGCGTCAGGCGCCATCTTTGTCTCATTGTGCACCGCTGTTATTGTTGAAATTTCGTCTTTTGATGTGGAAATTCGCGTTATTTGTAAAACTATTTTGTTATACAAGTATACAATTGTAACAATGAGTCGTCCAAAGCGAGTGAGAAAGCTAATAACCCTTGAAACTAAGAAAGAAATTATAAAGAAACGTGAGAATGGAAGAAGCATTGCGAAACTTAGTGATGAATATGGGATGGCTAAATCGACTAATGTACGATTTTGAAGAATAAAGAGGAGTTAAAAACTGTGCAAGTGGCTAAGGGAATCTTTAGACTTAGCAAAGCAAAGTGTAATGTGATTGAAGAAATGGAAAATTTACTCTTAGTGTGGATAAAGGAGAAAGAAATGGCAGGTGGTAACATTAGTGAAGCTATAATTTGTGAGAAGGCCAGACAACTGTTTGAGGACCTTAAAGCCAAGACTCCCAGTGGAAGTGTTAGTGATGTGCCAGTGTTTAGGGGTACCGGCATGCTGAATAACACTAAGGTAAGATAAAGTACCGTATTTTATACATTTTCCACAAAATTTTTTCAGTGTTAAGTGGTTGTATTTGGGGGCCTGGAACGGATTAATCCTATAACGAACGAATGCTATAACGAACGAGGTTCTGGAACCAATTACGTTCGTTATAGCATACCCCACTGTATATATATATATATATATATATATATATATATATATATATATATATATTATATAGATATATATATATATATATATATATATATATATACTTCATTTTTAGTCCATTTAACACGCGGACTTTGAACATATAATCAACGACCTCACCAGCAAGGAATCGAACCCTCGACCTACTGGGTGTGACTAGGGAACGCTTACCGGCTAGGCCACAAGGACACTAAAAGCAGTTCTAGACTCTGTTATATTTCACACAAAGCCTGTTCATCGAGCTGATGGCGCCGTGAACCTCAATGGGAAACTGCCCGTGCCACTTATGTGGTGTCAGTAGCATTTTAGCGAATCCAGCTGGTATGAAACGCGAGGTACATATATATACTTCATTTTTAGTCCATTTAACACGTGAACTTTGAACATATAATCAACGACCTCACCAGCAAGGAATCGAACCCTCGACCTACTGGGTGTGACTAGGGAATGCTTACCGGCTAGGCCACAAGGACACTAAAAGCAGTTCTAGACTCTGTTATATTTCACACAAAGCCTGTTCATCGAGCTGATGGCGCCGTGAACATCAATGTTAAACTGCCCGTGCCACTTATGTGGTGTCAGTAGCATTTTACAGGTATATATATATATATATATATATATATATATATATATATATATATATATATATATATATATATATATATATATATATATATATATATGCAAGTAAATCACTGTAGGTGCGCGTGATCTAGGTATATGCTGATAACCACAAGGAAAGAAGAAAACATGAAGTTCCCAAGCGCTTTCGTGTAATTCACATCTTCAGGGGTGAGTACAGACTAGAGAGAGAAATACAAACCAAGGTGTATATATACAGAGGAGGGTGAGACCAGATCCACAATGGTCAGGTGTTAGGTAATGACCCTACTAATCTTTAAATAGCACACAATGGTTGGTGGTCAGGTCAGATGGTCAGGTGACCCGGCCTTCTCACCTGGTTACAAATCTTCTTAATTACAAAATTGTCCAGCTTGTACATGCCATTACTAAAATTCATGCTGAATGCTTCTGTATGTTTAATAAGACTAGATTCTATGATGTTCCAACTATCAATTGAATTACATGGTAATATTGAGGAGTCATTATCCCAGTCAATGCAATGCTCGTTATCCCTCAAATGAACAAACAGAGCATTGGATTCCTGGCCTGTCCTAACACTGTATTTGTGTTGTTTAATTCTAGTTGCAAGATCTTTTCCTGTCTGGCCTAAGTAAAACATATTACATTCCTTGCAAGGAACTTTATAAATGCAACCAATTGTGTTGGTGGGGGAGTTCTTGATTAACATTTGTTTAACAGTGCATGAGTTTTTAAATGCCACATTGACGTTCCAGGTTTTTAGTTGTGAAGGAATGTGTGAGAAATTTTTGTGAAATGGTAATATTAAGATATTCTTATGGTCATGGGTGGGCTTGGGATCAGTTCTATAAAAAGTTTTCTTAGTGATGTTTAGGCATTTGTCTATGAAAGATCTAGGGTATTTAAGGTTTGAGCCAATATTATATATATATTTGTATTCCTCATCAATGAATTCCGGACTGCAAATTCTCAAGGCACGTAAAAACATTGTTGAAAATACTGACTGTTTGACTTTATTATGGTGGGCAGAATAATAGTGAATGTATGAACACACATTAGTTGGTTTTCTATAAATACTGAACTTAAAAGTGTTACCTATTCTGTGTATCAGACAGTCTAGGAATGGCAATTTACAGTCTTGCTCTAATTCCACAGTGAATTTGATCGAGGGGGCTAAGTTGTTAAGTTGTGGCAGGAAAGCTTTTAGGTCCTCATTATATGGCCAGAGACATAATACATCATCAACATATCTAAACCAGACTGCTGAGGGTGGTAAAATATCACTTAATAGTTTCTTTTCAAAGAATTCCATATATAGGTTGCTTAATACAGGTGAGAGTGGATTACCCATTGCCATACCAAATTTTTGAGCATAATATTCTCCACTGAATTGGAATTTGCAATCCTTAATACATAGTTTGATGAGTTCGATGTAGTCGTCTTTCGAGACGGGCAGTGAAATATCATCCAGGGAATCTATGAGGAACTCTAGTAAATCATCAACTGGGACCTTTGTAAAGAGTGATGTTACATCAAAACTGACCAGTTTAAAATCATAATTAATGTGTAAGTTATTGAGTTTATCAACCAGATCCATATTATTCTTGATATTGGAATTAGAAATGTTGCCAACTAGGGGATTTAGTAAAGAAACTAACCATTTAGATAGTTTATAAGAGATTGACCCAACTGAGCTAATGATGGGTCTTGCTGGGTTATTGGGCTTGTGGGTCTTGATTGCACCGTACATGTATGGCAGTGGAGGGGACGTTGAAGTAAGATGTTTAATGAGAGTAGTTTTGCCTCTCAATAGGGACTTCAGTTTTTTGTTGAACTGGGTGTTGACAGTGTTGAGAGGATTATTTATGAGTTTAGAATATGTTGTAGTATCACATAAAAGGTCATTCATTTTAGAGATATAGTCATCTTTGTTTAAAATCACTACTGTGTTGGCTTTATCTGCTTTAGTGACATGTAGATCCTTATTTTTCTTAAGGGCTTGGGTTGCTTTGGTGAATCTTTCTGGACAGTTTGGAACACAAGGCTTGGACATAGATGCATACACAACACCTTTACACATGCTCACTTCTTCACTTGTCAAATTACTGAATTTCTCCAAATTGCAAAATGCTCTGGCTATGTCAACCATCAAAACTTAAACCATAGCCGAGGGCACACAAGGTATCATTGTCTAGTTGTTTAGAGGAGAGATTCACTACACAGTTGTGATTGGCATCCTTAGTCCAGTCACTATTTCTAATAAGGAGTGCCAATTTGTGGTCTATCTTAGCTTGAAGATCAGAATGCTCACGTCTCAGGTTATCAAAACAGTAGTCCAACATGAACTTTTTCCAATAACTCGGTATGGTCATATTAAAAGCACGCTTTTTTGTCTTACAATACGGAAGGCTTCATCCACTTCAATTTTCTTTATTTCAAAATGTTTCTTAACGATGATTTCTTGAACTCATCTAAGGGGCGGTCAGACATCTTCAGGACACGTTGTGGGAGGATTGATCTAGGCATAACTTTTTCACTGAGTCATGTCTGGAGAAATATCAAACGTATTTTCAATTTGTGGACCTTGATCATCGAAGAGGAGTATTCAGTAATGAAAGGAGACAGTCCAGGACAGCTTGTAGAGAGGATGAAGAAGTGGCGCGTGGAATCCATTTATGCAAGTAAATCACTGTAGGTGCGCGTGATCTAGGTATATGCTGATAACCACAAGGAAAGAAGAAAACACGAAGTTCCCAAGCGCTTTCGTGTAATTCACATCTTCAGGGGTGAGTACAGACTAGAGAGAGAAATACAAACCAAGGTGTTATCTTCTTTCCTTGTGGTTATCAGCATATATATATATAATCAACGACCTCACCAGCATGGACTCGAACCCTCGACCTACTGGGTAGGCCTAGCCGGTAAGCGTTCCCTAGTACCACCCAGTAGATCGAGGGTTCGAGTCCATGCTGGTGAGGTCGTTGATTATATGTTCAAAGTCCGCGTGTTATATGGACTAAAAATGAAGTGTGTGTATATATATATATATATATATATATATATATATATATATATATATATATGTAACCGGTCGGAATTTACTGGACTTTAATTTTCACTTGACTTGGGGTTTATTTAAAATTAATAGATGGTAATGGCAGTGGAAGCGCCCCTTTGAGAAAAATCCCGAACCAGCACAAGAACACTTAAAACTACTAAACAAAATAAATTGTCCGTGACCCGTGGAAGGATAGCATCTGTGACTGGGATGAATGAGACACACTGTTACATTTAGACACTTATATTCCCTCCAACACTACAAACACAATCCAATAATGGTACACCAATATGTGCACCTCTTAACTTGAACTTAAAACACTACTCTGGGGAATAAAAGTTATACACGATATAAAAATTATTAGAACCTCAGGCAACAATAAATTTGAAGTATTAAGAACTGTTCCGTGCACACATGAAACAGGCCTTAAAGGCTTTCACACAATAATATCAGTCACTTAGGTACCAAAAAAGAAATTAACTACTCTACAATGAATAGGCCTTAAGGGCACTCAACAAAATTATATCAGTCACTGAGGAAATGGTAATAAAACATGAAATTAAATACTCTACAATGAATAGGCCTTAAGGGCACTCAACAAAATTATATCAGTCACTAAGGAAATGGTAATAAAATATGAAATTAAATACTCTACAATGAATAGGCCTTAAGGGCACTCAACAAAATTATATCAGTCACTAAGGAAATGGTAATAAAATATGAAATTAAATACTCTACAATGAATAGGCCTTAAGGGCACTCAACAAAATTATAGCACCCCAACAGATGCACACTTCCTAACCTAACCTAACCACTACTCTGGGGAACAAGGTTATACCTGAGATCAGAATTATGAAGAACAATCAGAGGCCTTAAAAGAATCAAATCACAGTATCACTCTGGTTCCACTTGATGGCACAAACATTCAAAACAATATTATCAAAATTATCTAGAAACTATTAAATTACACCCGTAATAAGGGAGGGAAAATGTTCCTCCAGGTATCTCCTAGAGACCTAGACTCACGGTCTCAGTGTGTGACCATTAGTCTACTCAGATAGCCTCAGTGTACTCCCAGTGCGTCCATAAAGCGGACAGGAGTGAGCCAATCAGACCTTGTACAGTTGAGAGAAGCTTTAGCGTCCCGTGTCGTTTAGTTGTCGGGAGCACTCGTTCACTCAAGAGATCCTTTGCTACCCCGCTAAACAGTGACAGGCCTACTTTGATCGGTCCAATGGCGACAATCGCCACCCTCAATCATCCACGGCAGTCTCAAACGGCAGTCAATCTCTCGCAGTCAACTCCGGTCAACTCCAGTCAAGTGGGTTCTCACGGAAACCCTGAAATGAACTCACTGTTAGCTCTAGTTTACTTTATCACTGCCCTATCTAACCCTGTCTGAGATCGAATGAGACTTACTTGTTATACTGCAATATTTCAGCACAGGTGACTAGGCCACGTGACTATTTCTGGGACAGACGCGCAGAGACGTCTTGTTTGTGTGAGTGCTATCCGGGACTGAGAGAGAGGCCGCTTCGTGTCCTCTCAAGGCGTTAGCTTAGGCCTACGTGACCTATTTTCCGCCTAACTAATAACTCCTTGGGACACCCTTTAACATTATTCAGACTGCTAAACGATCTATAATAATTTCAAATTCAATAATAGTCCCTTAACTTCATGAATCGCATCATTATTAATCCGGTAAATTACATTTAATATCATATAGGCCTAGTTCCGCAATCTCCCACTATGTGCGGGGAGCGCTCTCTTCCCTCAGACGACCTTGAACGCTCAGTACCGCTAATGGCGGGGCATTCGAAATTACTCTGAAATTTCTGAATATTACAATCGACCCCCCTAAAAAAAGACAGCACTGTCCTCATGTGCTGAGAAGACCATTCATACGACCCCCCTAAAATAAAAACAGCACTGCCCTCATGTGCTGAGAGAACAACTTAGACCCCACCTTCAACTCTGTACTATTCCACTCACAGCTAACAACTCCATTTCTTCCCCATTTCTTCCTAGCCCAACTCATAATCAACCAGAACATCACGCTCCCCTTTTGCCTGGCCCTTAACTAGAGAACCAATGTCAAAATTAATACCAGCCCAAACAAACATGCTCTCCTTTGCCTGGCCCTTGAACTAAGAGGAACCAGTGTCAAACCAATACTCAGTCCAAAGCAAACATGCTCTCCTTTTGCCTGGTCCTTGAACTAAGAGGAACCAGTGTCAAAACAATACACAGTCCAAAACAAACATTCTCTCCTTTTGCCTGGCCCTTGAGCTAAGAGGAACCAGTGTCAAAAAAATACTCAGTCCACGTCTCCGAACCTCATGCCGGCAGACCAACCCTCTGACAATGTACCAGTCCATGTTAGTGAGGCCCTGGACATTACAACTGTACTCTCAATCCCGCTCATGACAGCAACCACTACTCAACGCACATCTCTGACCTAACCATCTCTCCAATCCCCCCTGCCCTACTCACAACTCCTCCAACTCACCCTCGACAACCTGCCCCTTCTCATTACCCTGCAACCTAAACTGTAATTTGTCGGCTTCGTCTTTCAGTTGCAGGCTCGATCGACCTCTCTGAACTACTTCTCCATCTCGCTCATCTGGAGTGGGGGCTCCTCGTCTTCCTCCTCAGATTCATCCATCGCTGGGTCTCCCGGATGCCTTAGGGTTGGAGCAGCCTTCAAGTTGCTCCGGTTTTCCACTCTCGCTTCCAGGTCTTCTTCCCCACTGGGCGCAATGCGATATAAACCAGGCCTTGGATTTAGGACCTCAACAATGTGCCATCTCGTATCAAACCAATGGTTTTGCAGCTTACACCGGCCTATTTTTACATTGTTCCTCAGCAAAACCTCCTGGCCCACTTCCCAGCTACTCTCGTGGGCTTTCTCTTCTCTTTTTCTTCTATTTATTTCCTTACGTCTCCGAACATTGATCTCCACTGCTTCCTGCAATCGTCGTTGCCGGTCTCTAATCACCATCACCCACTCATCTACCGGCTCTGGGTCTAGTTCCGGCCTAAGGTCAAACGGCAGGTTTGGTTCTCTCCCGTAAAACAACAGGAATGGGGAAAACCCTGTCGTGGCATGCGGAGTCGCGTTGTATTGTGACACCACTGCCTGCAGATGCTCTGGCCACCTATTCTTTTCCTCTGCCTCGAGGGTGGCCAGCAGACCGTGCAGGGTTCGATTGAACCGTTCCACCATGCCATTTCCCTGTGGGTGATATGCTGACGTCCTTATTTTCTTCACCCCAAAGGTGGCACAAGTTTGTCGGACCAATGCACTGCCAAAATTCCTTCCCTGATCGGTCAACAGTCGCTCAGGTGCACCCACTGCCAGGAAGATTCGATTCACCAGGATCTTTGCAATCGTCGAGGCTTTCTGGTCTTTGGTGGGAAAGGCCCAAGTGTAACGACTGTATATGTCAACCATTATCAGGACATTCTCCAATCCTTGCCGCTTGTCCAGCAAGGTGAAATCTGCGGCCAGTGTCTCTAATGGTTTGGCAGCTTCAATCGTCCCTACATGCAGTTGGGGCTTCGGCACTTCATCTTTTGCTACTCCACACCTCTCGCAGCTGGCTATGTAGTCTCGCACTGTTTCTCCCATGCCTGACCAGAACCCTCGCTCCTGCACCAGCGACAGGGTGCGATCTCGCCCCTGATGGCCAAACTCGTCGTGGCAGGCTCTAGTCAAAGCCTCCTGCAAGTTTGGAGTTAACACTGGCACCTCCCTCCATAGATTCTTCCCTTCGGGTCTTCTATGCCAAACAACATCTTCTCTTACTATCAGGGATTTCCTGGCTCGGTACATCTTGCGGAAATCATCATTTTGGAGCTCTACCTGTACCTCATCCTCCGGCAGCTCTCCCACCAACCATCTTCGCAGTTTTGTCATATAGTCCATGCCTTCTTGCTCCTTACGCAGCCCATCCATCGTCCACAGTTCCTTCCTTCCTGCCCCGTTCTCCTCTAGTACATGCATCGCTGTATACTCTTCTTCACTATCTTCCTCCTGTTCCGCCGGGATTCTAGATAGAGTATCCGCCACAATGTTGTTCTTCCCCGGCTTGTACTCTATAGTAAAGTTAAACTGCTCGAGATCCGCATTCCACCTACTTTCCACGGCACCTAGTTTAGCCTTCTCCCGGTGACTGAGTGGGTTGTTATCTGTATAGACTGTGAAATGTTTCCCTGCCAAATAATCCCTGAATTTATCCACGACTGCCCATTTGAGTGCTAACATCTCTAACTTACGAGAACTATAGTTGTTCATGTTACGTTCTGATTTCCTCAGGCCCCGACTCGCATAGCACACCGGATGCAGCCTGCCATCCTTCCGCTGGGACAGCACCGCACCTAGCCCACGAAAACTTGCATCTGTTTCTAATATAAACTCCTGAGTGAAATCTGGGCAAGCCAACACTGGTGTCTGCGTCACCTTGTCTTTCAGCTCCTCAAAAGCCTGTTGCTGTTCCTCTCTCCATTCACTATCTACCCGATCCTTAGATTTCCCATGCATCAACGCATGCAGTGGAGCAGCTATTTGGGCAAACCCTTTAACAAATTTCCTATAAAATGATGTGAACCCTACAAAAGACCGCACATCTTTCACCGTCTGAGGGACTGGCCAATCTCTTACTACCCTAATCTTCTCAGGATCAGCTGTGATGCCTTCAGCTGACACCTGATATCCTAAATAACTTACTTTTGAAGCCATTATTTCACACTTTTTAGGTTTAAATCTTAAGTTATTCTCCCTCATCCTGCAAAATAATTCCCTCAATCTGACTATATGTTGATCTATTGTACTTGAAAACACCATCACATCATCAAGGTATACAAGCAACGAGGAGAAGATCTTATCCCCTAAAATCCGCTCCATGTATCTCTGAAAGGTTCCCGGACTATTTGACAATCCCATAGGCAGTCGCCTGTACTCAAAGTGTCCGAAGCTTGTGCTGAAGGCAGTCTTTGGACGGTCTGAAGGTTTTACTTCTATCTGGTGATATCCCGCCGCCAGATCAAACGTTGAGAAAAACTGGGCCCCCGTCAGAGATTCTAGAGTTTCATTTATCCTAGGCAGAGGAAACGCATCGCGTACCGTGACCTTATTTAAGTCACGATAGTCAATGCACAACCTCAGCGTCCCGTCCTTTTTCCTCACTACTACAATGGCGGCAGAGTACGGACTCTCACTATGCTGAATTACTCCCTGATCTAACAGCTGGCTAATGTGCTGCTTCACCTCTGGTACCTGGTTTGGAGGGATCCTCCGATATGGCACCCTAACTGGCCTGTCTGTGGTCACTGGGATCTCATGCTGAACCCCAATAGCCTTTCCTATGGGCTGGCCCTCTTCTTCAAAAATATCACTAAACTCTTCTATTAAACACCTAACTGCACTCTCTTGTCCCTCATTCATTTCCTCCGTGTGCACTTTGACCTCCGTACGGGCATCCGGTTGCACTGTCCTCACATTCACCTCTTCACTGATGTCTTCCTCGACTTCCGTCCCCGAAGCCACTTTCCCAATCCGCCAATTGCCCCTCAAGCTCCTACGACTATCAGACAGATTTGCCACCAACACCTGGGTCATGCCTCTCACCACTCTTACAGCTGTCGGCAACACTATCACACCCTCAGGCATCCAACCTTCATCCTCTATTGTTAGAGGTTCAATCACTACTTCTTTGTTAGCTACCTGGCTTAATGAGGGAACACATACTGACAGCAACCGAGTACTCCGGGGAGGAATGGTTGGTCTTTCCTTCCTCTCTGTCATACAATACCCCAGGCTGATGGCCTCTATTGCACATAACTGCCTAACCTCATGCAAGCAATTTTCCCACTGAGCGGTGCTCCTGGCTTCCCTGCACAAGTGATACATGTGCGGCCAGATCTCCGCAACCTCCCCCAGCACATTCATCCCCAACAACCCGACATGAGATTGCCCCTTACCCTGGGTCTCAATCCCTGGACAAACCAACATCCCCACATCAGTGACTTCCACCCCACATACGACCATAGTGACCCGAATACACCCCACACACGGCACTGGAAACCCTGACGCCCCTTTTACCCTTATTCGAGTGGGCTGCAACACCACGCCTGCAGGCTCCAGCTCCCGACGGTAGAAAAGTTCATCAATTAGCGACACTTCTGCCCCAGTATCTGCTAAACCCCACATTTCACGACCCGCTACCAGCACCGAGACCTTAGGACACTCTGCTTTCAGCCTTAAGGTACCTTCTGTTGTGATTAAATTTGTCATGCGAACCACGCTTGACCATGGGTCGGCTCTCTCTTGACTCATAACATCGCCGGTGGAATCTATTGGTGAGGCCAGGAACGGTTGGCGAGGACTGCCTGGCCTTGGCCATTTCCCGACCGCCAGTTCTGATTGTTATTTCCAACTCGATACTGGCCATTGGCCACGTATCCCCTTGGGACACTCTCTCCTGGTCTGGACCCGTTCGTGCAATTGAAACTGAAATGGCCCTCTTGTCCACACGCATAGCACCTCGGGGGAATCGAGCCTCCAGTCTGCGGCTCGTTCTCTCTTCCTTTAGTCAGCGGTACCTCCCTCAAAGCTTCTCGTTTTTGTTCCGCCTCTCTCAGCCCCGTGATCCACTCGTCTAGACTATGGTGAGGATACTTCTTGATCTCATCCACTAACCACATACGGCTTTGTTCCTCCTTGAGCCCCCGAGTGATTGCATCTCCCAACAGGGCCTTATCATATTTATGATCATGGTGGTTCAACTCATCGTTTAAATCTAGCATAGCGTCATAATATTCAAGAAGCGTTTCGTTGCTCCCTTGTTTCCGCGTCATCACCTTCTGAATGGCGTCGTACGTGGCCGTCGGTCCGCCATATTGCTGCTTCAAATAACAAGTTAACTCATCTACGGTTTCCCAGTCTCTGCGTGCGTTGTATACGCGATCTGCCGCAGGCCCCGCAAGATGCCTTATTATGAATTGGATTCGACTGACTTCGTCTCCATCTAACAGCTTGAGGGTTCGGTCAACCTCTCTTAACCACTTCCCTACCTCTATTCCTGGCCTACCGTCGAACTTAGACATGGTCAACCCGGCCCCGAGACTAGTTCCCTCTCTACTATTGTGTCTCCTCATCTCCCACATTGTCTCATCGTGCTGTATTTTATACTGTGTCTTTACCCTATCTAGTGCATCCCCCAACAGAGCTATGTGTTGTTGGTGTTCCGTCTCTAACTGTTGCAATTGTGTGTGGTACTCCCCCCTTAACTGTTGTACATATACTCCATACTCCCCCCTGATTTGGTTCACCCATGCCTGACATTCCCCATTGATCTTCCCTTCTAACTGTTCCAATCGCTCCTGGTACTCACCCCGGATTTTCCCCTCTAGCTTCCCAATACGTTCCACGAACTCTTCTCTCAACTGCACCGTCAACCACAACAAACCCATTCCCACGGTGAGCATGAGTAGAGTTGGGGTCACACTCTCTACCGTTTCCATCCACTCCATTATTACGCTCATTATCCCAACCACAGAACTATCAGTCACGAAATAAAATTAACTACGCTCTGCTACCATTTGTAACCAGTCGGAATTTACTGGACTTTAATTTTCACTTGACTTGGGGTTTATTTAAAATTAATAGATGGTAATGGCAGTGGAAGCGCCCCTTTGAGAAAAATCCCGAACCAGCACAAGAACACTTAAAACTACTAAACAAAATAAATTGTCCGTGACCCGTGGAAGGATAGCATCTGTGACTGGGATGAATGAGACACACTGTTACATTTAGACACTTATATTCCCTCCAACACTACAAACACAATCCAATAATGGTACACCAATATGTGCACCTCTTAACTTGAACTTAAAACACTACTCTGGGGAATAAAAGTTATACACGATATAAAAATTATTAGAACCTCAGGCAACAATAAATTTGAAGTATTAAGAACTGTTCCGTGCACACATGAAACAGGCCTTAAAGGCTTTCACACAATAATATCAGTCACTTAGGTACCAAAAAAGAAATTAACTACTCTACAATGAATAGGCCTTAAGGGCACTCAACAAAATTATATCAGTCACTGAGGAAATGGTAATAAAACATGAAATTAAATACTCTACAATGAATAGGCCTTAAGGGCACTCAACAAAATTATATCAGTCACTAAGGAAATGGTAATAAAATATGAAATTAAATACTCTACAATGAATAGGCCTTAAGGGCACTCAACAAAATTATATCAGTCACTAAGGAAATGGTAATAAAATATGAAATTAAATACTCTACAATGAATAGGCCTTAAGGGCACTCAACAAAATTATAGCACCCCAACAGATGCACACTTCCTAACCTAACCTAACCACTACTCTGGGGAACAAGGTTATACCTGAGATCAGAATTATGAAGAACAATCAGAGGCCTTAAAAGAATCAAATCACAGTATCACTCTGGTTCCACTTGATGGCACAAACATTCAAAACAATATTATCAAAATTATCTAGAAACTATTAAATTACACCCGTAATAAGGGAGGGAAAATGTTCCTCCAGGTATCTCCTAGAGACCTAGACTCACGGTCTCAGTGTGTGACCATTAGTCTACTCAGATAGCCTCAGTGTACTCCCAGTGCGTCCATAAAGCGGACAGGAGTGAGCCAATCAGACCTTGTACAGTTGAGAGAAGCTTTAGCGTCCCGTGTCGTTTAGTTGTCGGGAGCACTCGTTCACTCAAGAGATCCTTTGCTACCCCGCTAAACAGTGACAGGCCTACTTTGATCGGTCCAATGGCGACAATCGCCACCCTCAATCATCCACGGCAGTCTCAAACGGCAGTCAATCTCTCGCAGTCAACTCCGGGTCAACTCCAGTCAAGTGGGTTCTCACGGAAACCCTGAAATGAACTCACTGTTAGCTCTAGTTTACTTTATCACTGCCCTATCTAACCCTGTCTGAGATCGAATGAGACTTACTTGTTATACTGCAATATTTCAGCACAGGTGACTAGGCCACGTGACTATTTCTGGGACAGACGCGCAGAGACGTCTTGTTTGTGTGAGTGCTATCCGGGACTGAGAGAGAGGCCGCTTCGTGTCCTCTCAAGGCGTTAGCTTAGGCCTACGTGACCTATTTTCCGCCTAACTAATAACTCCTTGGGACACCCTTTAACATTATTCAGACTGCTAAACGATCTATAATAATTTCAAATTCAATAATAGTCCCTTAACTTCATGAATCGCATCATTATTAATCCGGTAAATTACATTTAATATCATATAGGCCTAGTTCCGCAATCTCCCACTATGTGCGGGGAGCGCTCTCTTCCCTCAGACGACCTTGAACGCTCAGTACCGCTAATGGCGGGGCATTCGAAATTACTCTGAAATTTCTGAATATTACATATATATATATATATATATATATATATATATATATAAATATATATATGTATTTATATATATATATATATATATATATATATATATATGCTGATAACCACAAGGAAAGAAGAAAACACGAAGTTCCCAAGCGCTTTCGTGTAATTCACATCTTCAGGGGTGAGTACAGACCTAGTCTGTACTCACCCCTGAAGATGTGAATTACACGAAAGCGCTTGGGAACTTCGTGTTTTCTTCTTTCCTTGTGGTTATCAGCATATACCTAGATCACGCGCACCTACAGTGATTTACTTGCACCTACAGTGATTTACTCACCCCTGAAGATGTGAATTACACGAAAGCGCTTGGGAACTTCGTGTTTTCTTCTTTCCTGGTGGTTATCAGCATATATATATATATATATATATATATATATATATATATATATATATATATATATATATATATATATATATATATATATATATATAGTCATGCGCCGGTTAACGTCCAACCGAACAACGTCCGATCGCATATACGTCCGTGCCCCCCCCCCCCCCCCCCCTAAAAAAATAAATAAATAAATAAAAAAATAAATAAATAAAAAAACACTTTGGTGACGCCTGCTGGACCACCACTCCACGACCCCCTCACGGAGACACGACGATCCTTCCCATACTGGACAGATATTATGTGTTAAAGGAATATCCTTCTTTAGGCTTTAGTAAGCATTTGCCTCCAGGTGTAATGTTAACCTACATCTATTGAGGATAAAATCTTTCCCCTACAAATTGACAAAAACACATTTGCTGTAATCAGACATATCTAGTTGCCTCAAGAATTGCAACCCCAGTTGCAATTGGGGTTGAAATTTCAAATTCTGTGTCATTACTAAGGAATAACGAAGTCTGGTGCCCTGCACTCTAAGATTAAGAGAAAACGGACTCAGGCGTCCTGAAGCGAGAGAAAACGGACTCAGGCGTCCTGAAGCGAGAGAAAACGGACTCCTATGATGGGGGACACAAGCACTCACACGTGCCACTCATACTGACAGACTTGACGCTCACTTACTTGACAAGTTTTACCAACCATTAGTTGTGTACGTTATCTAGTGAATTAAGTCAATATTGTACAGCACAAGTACACTACAATACAGTGGTCCCTCGGTTAACAATGGACCTAAGTGCAAACCTATACTGTACATGTACTAAATGATTACGGTACTAAAATTGTTATGTCTATTGCAAATATAGATTGTCTATACAGGTATTCAAACAAATCACTATCTTACAAGAATCCCAGCAATGTAAGTTATACAGGTAGTCGTCGACGTACGACCTACGCAACTTACGTCTGTTCGACTTTACAACCGGCGGTACGACAGTTTCGGCCCCAGCCTCCTGGCGCTGCCGGGAGCTGGAGCCGCGCGCATTCCCGCGCTCAATTACAAACACGCTCGCTGGTACAGCACACTTCCCTCCGTGTCTGTTTGCCTTGTGTCTGTCCTTTGTCTTGGAAATTTTTCTTGAACCACCCCCCCCCCCCCCCCCCCAAGATGTTGCTAGACCAAGAATCAGAAGAACTTACAAATGAAGAGCTAATCGAATTGGAAGAAGAAAAAGTAGCAGAAGAAGAAAGGAGAGAAGCAGCGGACAAAGAAGAGGAGGAGCCACAAAGGACGTTCACCACTAAGGGATTATCAAAAGGTTTATCTCTACTGAATAAACTTCTTACCCATTTTGAAGGAATGGACCCAAACATCGAACGATTTGCAAGGATTGAGCGGATGGCACGCAATTCGTTTCGCCCGTATCAAGAAATTTACGAGGAGAAGAAGAAACGAACAATTCAGACAAAGCTCACCATGTTCATGAAAAAAACAACTCCTCCGGCTACCCCAAACGCTGCCCCAGCTGATGACATCGACGATCCACAGCCAAGCACCAGCGGCCAATAAGATGTTTTTTGTATGTTTGTATGTGTTTGTATGTTTTGCAACTAAAATGTTTTATATGTTTTGCACCTGTATTTTTTTTTTTTTTTTTTTTGTATGTTGGGTAAATAAACCAATTGTACTGTAGTATGCAGTGCTTGACTTAAACCTGACGACCGTAACAATAATGAACAAAGAAAATGTTTATAAAATATGACTTAAAGATGATTATATTATCATTACACATTATAATATACGTAAGGTAATTATAACATATGCCGACTTACGACCAGATCAACTTACGACCGGGCGGTCGTAACCAATCTAGGTCGTAAGTCGACGACGACCTGTATTCACCCAGGTCGTTTGGGAGGCAAATTATGAGAAGAGCTTAGTCACTCTTAAGGAATGACAAATAAACACGCAGGCCTTCAGCGCCAACTGTCAAATCTTATGTCAAATAAATAAACAAACACCAGACACTCTATCACCTCACCGCCCCCCCCCCCCCCCTCTTCCCACGCTCGCTGGCTACCTCCATCCTTGTGTTCCCAGACAAAAGATTGGTGATTTCTTTATGTTTATTTTATATAATATCTCAGACATAAGGTTAGGATAATATAATTTGCATTGCTCAAATCCTTGCAAGACAAAGATTAATTTAAATATAAAAGTCATATATTTTGCTCAAGATATAAAAAATGTCGTACATTAGTGTACAATACTGTAGTACATTTTATAATATAAAGTTTTTCAACTGTATTTTTGGGTAGATTTACATAAATTTCATTTATTTTCATCCATTTACATGCACACACCATACTAAAAGAGACGTAAAAGAAATAAATGACCTTAGTGCAAAGCTGGAGTGCACATGTACTAATTTGATTACGGCACTAAAATTGTTATGTCTAGTGCGAATTACAGCATGTTTATATTCAAATTAATCAGTATCTTACAAGAATTCCAGCAATGTTAATTATATTCTCCCGGGTCATTTCACTGGCATTTTAAAATGAGAGAAGCTTAGTAGGACTGTTAAATAAACACAGACTTTCGGCTCAAACTGTCAAACGTATCACCTCAACCCCCCCACCCCTCGCTGGCTGGCTCCCTCCTTCACTCCTCTCCTCTCCCCCATCTGCTCAGCCAGGATTTTAAGCTTACAGTTTTTATCTTATATAATATCTCAGACTAAAGTTAGGAGATTATAATTTGCATTGCTGGAATCCTTGCAAGACAGCCAATAATTTAAATATAAACGTCATATATTTTGCTCAGGAGATGAAAATTGTTGTACATTAGGGTACAGTACTGTAGTACAATTTATAATACAGCTAGACCCCGACTTACGACTACATGAACTTACGTCCATTGGTATTTACGACCTGCTTTGACTGTACGTCCATACGGAACATACAACTGCGACCGTCGTGATCAAAAATATTTTCAAATGACGCGCGCATTTTCTATACAGAAACGTTTCTGTCCCGGGCGAGAGGGTGGCGCGTCTCAGGTCGCCTCGTGGGTACACTCACTCAGTGGAGCGCTTTGTTTGTGTTTGGATATCGTATCCTATACTGATCGCGCTGTGAACTCGTTATTATCATATTTAATAGACTTTATAATGACTGGAAAGCATAAAAGTGAGAGTGCTGGTGGTGTTTCAAGGAAAAGGAGACAGGCAATTACTTTTGAAATGAAAATGAAGATAATAACACAACATGAGAATGGAAAAACAGTAGCAACAATCTCACGCGACCTAGGTTTGTCACACTCAACCATATCCACTATTCTGAAGGACAAGGAACGTATTCGTGAAGTAGTGAAAGGAACAACACCTATAAAGAGAACTATAATATCAGAGAAGAAAAGGTCCTATTCACGATATGGAAAAATTATTGGTGATATGGATATAAGACCAGATACAGAAGCGTGTACCCTTAAGCGTTCTAACCATACAGGCTAAAGCAAGAAGCCTGTTCCAAAGCCTGAAGGAGCAGGCAGGAGATGAATGTGATCAAACCTTTACAGGAAGTCATGGGTGGTTTGATAGATTTAAAAAACGCTAGTCTACACAATGTTAAGGTGAGTGGAGAGGCAGCTAGTGCCGATGTTGGTGCTGCCGAAGCTTTTAAGGAGGAGTTAGATGATGTGATTGTGGAAGGGAATTATTTGCCTGAGCAAATATTCAATGTGGATGAGACTGGATTATTGTGGAAGCGCATGCCTGAGCGGACATACATCCACAAAGAGGCGAAAACAATGCTAGGATTCAAGGCATTCAAGGACAGAATTAAACTTCTGTTGGGGGGGGAATGTTGCTGGTTTCAAGCTAAAGCCCTTCATGATCTATCATTCAGAGAACCCCAGGGCTTGTAAACATGTCAGCATGCACACACTGCCAGTGTTTTATCGCAGATACAAGAAAGCCTGGATGACCCTAGTACTGTTTGAGGATTGGTTCATGACATGTTTCATTCCACGAGCCAAGGAGTATTGTCTGCAACAAAGGATTCCATTCAAGATTTTACTGATTTTGGATAATGCTCCGGGACACCCACCACACCTGGACGACATGCACCCTGATGTTAAGGTAGTGTACATTTCACCTAACACTACCTCTATCATCCAACCCATGGGTCAAGGTGCTATTGCTGCCTTTAAAGCATATTATTTACACACAACCTTCGCTCAGGCTGTTGCTGCTACTGAAGGTGAGAAAACGCTCAGACAGTTTTGGAAGGAGTACAACATTTTGTCATGTATAAAGAACATTAGTGCAGCATGGGATCAGGTTACAAAACATTGCATGAATGGAATATGGAAGAAAATCCTGAAAAGATATGTGAACAGTTTCAAAGGATTCAATGAAAATGAAGTTATTTCCGATATTAGTAACAAGATAGTAGAGTTAGGTAAACAGCTGGAGTTAGAAATTGATAATGAAGATGTTGGACAGTTGGTTGAAAGTGTAGCAGAAGAGCTCAGTAACGAGGATCTTATTGAACTAGATGCACAGAAAATTGCAGAGGAAGAAGAGACAAAAGGTAGAAGAAGAAACCTGCACCCCCCAAAAAGTTTTCAGTGAAACAAGTGGCAGAGGCATTTGCTACAATTAATAAAGCAATGCAAATGTTTGATGCCATGAATCAAAATTATGAGCGTTATGCCAAAGTTGACAGAACGATCCAAGATGCACTTGCTTGCTACAGAGAAATTTATAATGAAAAGAAAAAAAAATGTGCAGTCTAAATTGGACATCAATTTTAAGGAGTCCCCCAGTGCTGTCTCCTCATACCCCACCAGTGCTGCCTCTTCACTCCCTCAAGATGAACCAATACCTTCAACCAGCAAGTTTCCACAGCACATAAACCTGTCTGAAGAAAGTGATATTGATGACCCACCCAGCCCTGTCTCCTCTTCTGCTTCTTCCAAATAATATAGTCTCCATGTATCCTGTAAATAGAAAATTATGGGGGCCCTGTGTGCATTCAGCTGACTACATTTAAGGTAAGTGCTCAGTCACACTGTATCCATTCATCATTATTTATTACCTTTACTGTACTGTATCCATTCCTCATTATTTATTACGTTTAGTGTACAGTACTGTATTTCATTGTAGATTTTGAATTTTTTTTTTTCTATGTCGGACTTACGACCTGGAAATGGGTCCCTAACCCCGTCTAGCTGTATAAAGTTTTTCAACTGTATTTTTGGGTAGATTTAAATAAATTTCATTTATTTTCATCCATTTACATGCACACATCATACTAAAAGAAACGTAAAAGAAATAAATGACCTTAGTGCAAAGCTGGAGTGTACATGTACAGTGACTCCTCATTTAACGAACACCTCAGTTAACGTAATTTCGATTAACGAACTGCCTTCCATAAGGATCTTCAATTCGGTTAACGAAAAAAAATTCGGTTAACGAAGTTCTTACGAACCGACTTCAACATGTTTTCACTTGCACTGACCGGGCAACCAGCTTTAGTATCAGTCAGCCAATACATTAATCGGTTCTAGGGCTTAAATTCCTTACTATTTTTGTAAATATCAAGAAGTTTATACTATTCAATAATTTTAAAAGTTTAATATTCAATTTTTTAGTCATTTTAACAATTATTGAACATAATTGAAGGTAAAGTGACTAGTTTAATGGGGGTTAGTCTCTCTGTTTTCACTGGAGGTAACATCTTGCTTGAGACTCTCTTCAACTAAATGCTTTTTTTCTGTGTTTCCAAGCAAATTATTGGTCATTTTGAAATATATTTTACATATTGACAATATATAATGCAGTGCAGTGCTGATTTAAAGAAAATACTCTTGAATTACACCAAGACAGCTAAAATTTTATGGGTGAAATGGTGCCATGGGGTGACTTCTCTTCCACCCCAATGCCTTCTCTTCTTCCTTCTCCTCCACCCCCATTCTAAATCCCATCATCATCATCATCATCATCCAGGAGCCTTCTACATACACACCTCAAAGTAAGTGAACTTTTCTACCATTTTTGTTGAATTTAGGACATTTTCGGTGAGCTGGAACCAATTACCCAAAAACCCATTGAAACAATGGTTTCGGTTAACGAACTTTTCGGTTAACGAACGACCTTCTGGAACGGATTGAGTTCATTAACGGAGGGGTCACTGTACTCATTTGATTAAGGTACTAAAATTGTTATGTCTAGTGCAAATTATAGCATTTTTATATTCAAATTAATCAGTATCCTACAAGAATCCCAGCAATGTAAATTATATTCACCCAGGTCATTTCACTGGCTTTTTATAAGAGAAGCTTAGTCACTTAAGAATCAATAAATATACACGCGTTAGACCTGGGTCTGTGCCAACTGTCAAACGTACTACCTCCCCTCGCTCCCCCTCCCCCATCTGCCCAGCGTTGCTGGAATCCTTGTAAAACAGTGAATAATTTTAATATAATCGTCATGTATTTTTCACAAGAGATAAAAATTAATCACCTGTATCACATTACAGTAGTGATTTAAGAGTAAAAGTGTATATGTACGAATACAGTAGTACCCCAATTTACGCGGTCAATTGAACCCACGGGGTACCATGGAAAGTGAAAACCGTGCAAAGTGAACAACAGAACATATGGGATTAATTCCAATAGACTGACCCGACCCCCAAACTCCACTTTTTCCGACACAATACCTATGTTGTAGTAAAAATAACATCTTAATTTTATGATGGTATCCATACACAATTAATATTTAAGAGAAATACAGTCGCCAGGTTAATGTCCATTCAAATAATGGACTCAACTCCCCCCCCCCTCTCTTCCCAAGCTCGCTGGCTTCTCCCTCTCTGAGAAATGTTTGGGTGAAAACACTAGATTTTAAGGTATGGTAATAAATAATATCTCAGACTAAATAAAAAAATTATACTTCACCCGCGTATACGAGTAGATGCACCACGCAAAATGAAATTCCGGTTCTGGCGAGGTACCGCGTAAACCCTAGAATCGCGTAAAGCGAAACCGCATAAATCGGGGTATTACTGTATAGTATTCCACGTACAAGTAAGTATAAATACAAAGTTTATGTGATGATCGGACAACTTCCATTTCGGTTAACGTCACGTTTCCAAGAACTTATCTAGGACGTTAACTGGCGCATGACTGTGTACACACACACACACACACACACATATACAGTGTGGTATGCTATAACGAATGGATCCTACTACGAATATTCCTATAACGAACGGTTTTACATATAAAATTGAGAATGCTATAACGAACGAAACTCCTACAACGAACATTTAAAAAAAATTTTTTTTTTTTTTTTTTTTTTTACTAATTTATTGTTTTTTTATTACAAATATTAATGATATTGGTTATTTCAGGGGTTTAGATGCATATTTATGCACTTTTTTACAATTTTTACAATTTTATATTATATTTTTCAGTGTTAAGTGGTTGTATTTGGAGGCCTGGAACGGATTAATCCTATAACAAACGAATGCTATAACGAACAAGGTTCTAGAACCAATTAGATTCGTTATAGCATACCCCACTGTATATATACAGTTGTACCCCGCTTTATGCGGTTTCACTTTACGCGATTTCTCATATACGCGGTGCCTCGCCAGAACCGAACTTTCACTTTACGCGGTTCATCTACACATATACGCGTGAAGTATAATTTTTTTTTTTATTTAGCTCATAAAATTCATACAAATTACCCGGCCAGAATATAATTTACATTGCTGGAATTCTTACAATTTGATAATCATTTTGAATATAAAAATCATAGATTTTGCATTAGACATACAAATTTTTTATGTAATGTTTACTCTGAGTAAATATGTTATCTTTTGTGCAAAATATATGACATTTATATTCAAAATATTCCTGGTCTTACAAGGAATCCAGCAATGTCAATTATATTATCCTAACTTTAGTTTGAGGTATTATTTATTACTAAAAAGGTAAATATTCTGGTTTTCCCACACATTTATCTGGTAGGGAGGGTTGGTGGGGGGAGAGGGAGGGACCGACCGACCATCTGGCACGGTGTGAAGAATATTTTTTTTTTTTTATTAACTGAAGATATTTGTTTTAGCTCATAAAATTCATACAAATTACCTGGCCAGAATATAATTTACATTGCTGGAATTCTTACAATTTGATGATCATTTTGAATATAAACATCATAGATTTTGCATTAGACATACAAATTTCAGATGTAATATTTACTCTGAGTAAATATGTTATCTTTTGTGCAAAATATATGACATTTATATTCAAAATGTTCCTGGTCTTACAAGGAATCCAGCAATGTCAATTATATTATCCTTACTTTAGTCTGAGGTATTATTTGTTACTAAAAGTTAAAATTAGTTTTTTCACCCAACATTTCTCTGGTAGGGAGGGAAGGTGGGGGGAGGGTTGGGACCGACCGACCATCTAGCACGGTTGGAAGAGGGGGGAGGCAAGTTGGGGTACTTTGATTGACAGATAGAGTCGTTTAGAATATTTTTTTTTTATTAACTGAAGATATTTGTTTTAGCTCATAAAATTCATACAAATTACTGGACCAGAATATAATTTACATTGCTGGAATTCTTACAATATGATGATCATTTTGAATATAAACATCATGGATTTTGCATTTGACATACAAATTTTAGATCTAATGTAATAATTTGGTTTACACAAAGCAAGTATTTTATCTTTTGTGCAAAATATATGAAGTTTACATTCAAAATATTCCCTGACCTGCAAGGAATCCAGAAATGTCAATTATATTATCCTAACTTTAGTCTGAGGTATTATTTATTACTAAACGTTAAAATCTAGTGTTTCACCCAATCATTTCTCAGAGAGGTAGCGGCCAGTGAGCTGGGAAGAGGGGGGGGGGATTTGAGTCTATTATTTGAATGAACATTAACCTGGCGACTGTATTTCTCTTAAATATTAATTGTGGGAGCATACCATCATAAAATTTAGATTTTATTTTTACTACAACATAGGTATTGTGTCGGAAAAAGTGGAGTTTGGGAGTCGGGCCAGTCTCTATTGGAATTTATCCCGTATGTTCTGTTTTTCAATTTACGTGGATTTCACTTAACGCGGTACCCTGTGGGTTCAATTGACCGCGTAAATCAGGGTA
>CAUDMG010000595.1:0-32008 GCA_958450375.1 Homarus gammarus
CATCTGCAAATTTGGTAAGAAGCTTCTACACCATCCCCGACACCGGCTCCTACTACCACCTGAGATCCCTTGTCCGAGAATTGCTGTTCGACACCACAACCGCATCCAGCCCATACGTGCACGAACTGATCGCTATAAGAACAACCCAGTCCCAACCATTGTAAAAATTATCAATAACTTGTAATAAATCAGTGTATTCACTCCCAGTAAACACTGCTCCTTACACTGTCACTATGTTGAAATGAACTGTAGTCTGAGCTTTTCCCCATCTAAGTTATTATATGTCTTATTTGTGTCACTTATGTTACTTGTATATTATTTGTAATTCGTAACCCATTCCCCAAATATGTAACTGTATATTTTCAGCCTTTTGGCTGCCAAGCTCTTTCAATAAACCGTTAATTATTATTATTATTATTATTATTATTATTATTACACACACACACACACACACACACACACACACACACACACACACACACTCACTCACTCACTCACACACACACACACACACACACACTCACACTCACTCACACACACACACACACACACACACACACACACACACACACACACACCTAAATTAGTTTGTGTAAAAAAAGAGAGAGAGAGAAGGAAAGCAGACACGTTCCTGCGTCCTGGTGGGCCACCGTCCATCTGTTCCCCCCTCCCTTACCCCACCCCTCTTCCCCCTACCCTCTCCTACACCACATCTCCCCTACCACACCTATCCTTCCCCTTCGACTCTCCTTTCCTTTCCTTTTCCCTCTCCTTTCCCTTCCCTTCTCCTCCCCCCTACCCTCCTCATCACCAAGCCCTGACCTCGACCAAATTGAATCTTCCCATCCTAATTTGCATTTGTTGATACTGATTGTGCTCTACCACGATTCAGGTCTCGACCCTCCCTGCGACCCAACAAAATTACCCAGAGTCCACCTTCATCTCTGGCTCTGGGCGACTACAAAACCGGCAGCACAGTTCTATAATCACAAGTTCGTATATCTATTTGGGGAGATTGGACGATAAGCTAGTTTTTTTTTTTTTTTTTTTTTGTGTGTCAGGGAAAGGTGAGGGCAGATGAGTACAGTCTATGTGTTTAGTATTTATTTATTAACTATCTGGATACAGCGTGGCTACAGGCATTGAAAAACACAGCGAAGTGAACTTAAGATCATCACTGTGACCAAATACATTCTTGACGATGAAGATTATTAATGTTAAAGTAAAAAAATATATATATATAATTTACCACCTCAGCCGTGACGCACATCATGTAGAACCTCTGCCTCCTAAAATTCAACTCTAATACTGTTACTCATTTAAACCAGTGGAACTACCTACCTCAAATGTGTGTTTATTTTGTCATTACTGTATAATCTCCATCAGTTCAAATCTTGCTACTTCAGATATCAACACTTATCTAACTTCTTCCCGCGTTGTATTTTTATTTTTTGGTCGGTAATTTTTTTTTTTCGTTTTCCCATCTTGTTTTGTTTATGAGGAGGAAGTTAGTTGGTGTTCTTTTTTACATTGTCAAATATATTTTGTCAATCAGTTTAGTCATTCAGTAAATCAGCCAATCACTCCGTAAATAAGTTACCTAATAAATCAGGTCAGTCACTCAGTAAATTAGTCAGTTAGTAAACCAGTCAGTCAATTCACTCGGTAAATTAGTCAGTCAATAAACCAGTCAAGTCAGTCATTCAGTATATTAGTCAGTCAGTAAAACAGCTAGTCAGTCACTTGTAAATTAGTCAATCAGTCCATCACGCAGTAAATCAGTCAATTCAGTTACCAAAGGGGTCAGTAGAGATGAATAACACAATTTGCCTCGCCTACTGACCTACATGATGCCGCCATATCTACAGCAGTCCACAATGTTTCTTTATTTAACCCCTGTATCTACCATTAACCTTCACCTAAACCTGTATCCCTTAACCTGGTCATAAGGATCCCCTATAACTATGACAACAAACTGAACGACTTTATCGGTGCTGTAAAATGTGTTCCTAAGGCGGAGGACAATCTCGCTTGTGTGTTTGTAAAGGCACTGACCTCTTGAATCTATTCAATAAGGTTCTCTCTTTCTTTCTTACTCTTACCTACTCACCTACCCACCCCCTTCCATCTCTTCTCTCTCCCTCTCTCTCTCTTACACTCCACCTCTTCCTCCCGATCGAGAAAGGTCACACTGCTTTTTCACCGGTGAGACGATGCTGCCCACCCACCAATCTCTTAGCAGTCTATAAACAACCTCTCTCTCTCTCTCTCTCTCTCTCTCTCTCAACCTCCTTCATTTCTCCCTCTTTCTACTCCCTCGTTACCTGCTACCCATATCCTACATTCCTTCTTTCACCCTCCTTCCCCCACTCTTTTTCCCCTACTTCCCTCTCTATCTTCCCTCTCCCCAACCCCCCACCATACCCATGATGGTCACAGGTCTCCATCAACGGTGTGATGATGCCTACGATTTTATACTCCCCAGTACCCCCCACCCCCTCCCTCCTCAACACCCATTCATCTCCCCGGCTTTGGCAATCTCCCAAGGGGATAGGGGAGTGAGGGGGGGGGGGGGGTTAGACAACATCCGGCGGAGATTCTTATCAAATTCGAAAAAAAAATAAAACAAATTAGTTGAGTACATGAATACACTCTAAGAGGTTTATTCAGTCATATGAATACAATATCAATGCCAAGATATACTACATTTAGGTACCAGTGTATATACGGCTACAGTCTCTTTATATTTCATCAACATTTTTTTCGTAATTTTTCTTTGTTCAATCATTATATACTTGAGAATTTAAACGAGTCTGCCGTTTGGTCCTGGAGACATGCTACTGAAGGAGAGGTGATAAAAGATTATTGGACAAGTTACAATATTTGGACGAGATGGTATAAACGTTTATCTAATGTCCAATATATATCAACCATAACACTGATACCTCATTAAGGATTCATAGTAAATATAGAAACACTAAAGATAATTATAACGATACTATTGATGTGTGAGAGAGAGAGAGAGAGAGAGAGAGAGAGAGAGAGAGAGAGAGAGAGAGAGAGAGAGAGAGAGAGAGAGAGAGAGAGAGAGTGACGATAGTACAGGTCTCAAGAGGTGTTCATTAACCCTTAGCGTGTTAGAAGTAATTACCCTGTGACATCAAGTAAGACATCACCATTTTCCTCACTAACGCCCTCAGAGGCTCCCACACGACCACTTCACACCGAGCTTCCCCGAGACAGGTCACGAACAGAGGTAAAGAACATGTGAAAATATTATGAAATCTTTTTACAGTTATCTTCCCTCTTTGGTATTGCTTTGCCTGTTAATAGTGTGGATGTCGTTCATAATGGCATACGTGACAAGGAACTAGCAATGGTGCTTGTATTTGGGTAGTTTGAGTTTTGTACAGTTGCCTCCACTTATAACTGGTACAGTGGCTGGTGTGTGTTTTGTGAGATGTGGCACCACCGACCACATGGATGTTTCTGAAATACCCGAGCTCTTAATGAATAAATAAATACGTATGACAAACTCATCCTTCACACTATGCACCTGATAATTCCTGACAATAAAATCCTCCACAACGCAACAAAAATTTTACTAGCAGAAAATAGTCTTCACAAACATAAAATCTTTACGGCGCAAGAAAATATTTCCTAACACAATAAACACAAACTTCTTTGGTAGTCACATAGTTGACGTAAAAAGATCTACAGTAACACAAACTTTTGATAACGTATCTGAAACGTAGCCAGACTCTATATTCTACAGAGCACAGGAGCTACACCAGCGTCCTCCTGCCACCACCACAGATATTCTAACCAACCCGGAGTCTTCCTTTAATACCAATAAGAGAGATATATCTCATGACACCCTGGACAGGTTTCAGCTTATCCCTTCCGCCTCATCTTGCTTTACCGTGTACACTGACCCCAGTTAACCTCAATGTTATGTTGGGGAGACTATTTCCCCTCGGCCCAAGTCACATGGTTTCCCCTCTCTTATGGTCTTTTGCCTCTCTGGGCTTTGTTGAGGGGACGAAAGGTGAGCTACCCGAGTCTCTACATCGTTAGTGCGGTCAACGGCTTTGTGAACACTCGGATTTATTTCTTAACTGATATTTGTTGATCGAGTTTTGTATGGTTTATCATCAGTGATGTAGGGTAACTATCAAAATATATATATATATATATATATATATATATATATATATATATATATATATATATATATATATATATATATATATATATATATATATATACACTGCTATTTATCCTGGGATTCTATCATCTATGACCATCTGCTCTCCCAAGAGATCCAGTACGGGCCATCATTCATGGATCCACTATTAGTGCTCTGAGAAAACCTGTAGTGGTCCGTAGAGTCACAGGAGACAACACCCCTCTCACATCCGGCCAAAGTGGAAATCAAACCCAGGTCGCAGTGATGAAAGGTAAGCGACCTATCACTCTGCCACCGACACTCATTGGGAAGAAAGATGTAATACAGAGGCGGTGTGGTATACCCGGAAGAAGGGCGGTTGGAGGTGGTGAGATGCAGGTGTTGGGCTAGAGAAAAGGGAGGAGAGAATCTACAACGAGGGAGAAGTGTATGCTTGTATGTGTGTGTAATAATAATAAGAAGAAGAAGAATAATAAACGGTTTATTAATAGAGTTGCAGCCGGTGGCTGAAAATATACAGGCTTACATTTGATTTAGACATAATGATATAATATGCATTGAATACATTTACAGGGTTGTATAGTACATAAATCAGGAGTTGTTTATTATTTTAACAATAGATGGGATGGTGCTGTTCTTATATCTATCGGTGCGGGCTCTTATGGGCTGAATTTTGTTGTAGTGGCGGACTGCGCGAGGTGGGTGGGGGGCTGCCGGTGGCAGGAGGTGGCGATGACGAGGGTGGTGCATTAGTTGGCTGCCAAACTTTTCCAGTGCTTGGTGGTGGAGGTCATTGAGGGATGGCATTTCCAGGGTGGAGAGAGCGTTGGTGTAGCCGGAGTATTCTGCGCCGAGCATGATTCTGCAGGCCCTTTTCTGTACCTTCTCTAGCTGACGTTGTTGGGTGGAGTTGAGAGAAGACGACCAGGCTGGTGACGCATACGTGTGTGTGTGTGTGTGTGTGTGTATGTGTGTGTGTGTGTGTAAAACTTCGCTAACAATAACAGGACCGTGACACAAACCATTCATTGTTTCTCGACATTAATCATAAGAGGGAAAAATAACAAGAGATGCCGAGTAACAATAACCTGCTTGAATGTGAGGTATACCCACACAGAAGTATAGATAATAATAGAAGATCTTTAAACACAGTAATGTTCAGGCTGTGGCGGGAGAGGTTTTTCTCAAAGTACCTGAAACAGAAGCCGCACATTCCTTCCTCTCACTGGCCTCTTACGGGACCAAGAGAAGGGTGGAGCTTCTCCTTTGGGACACACTGGAAGGACGTCTGATCTCCCCCTTAATGTCTTGTCCTTCATTCCTCTATTATTGCCTTCCAACTTCTTTTTTTTTTCTTATCAGACTTGTCCATCGAGTTTGATTTGACTTCTCTCTTCATTACGTATGAGAGTAATAAATACATCTTAAAATAGAAGAATATTTCCCACAAGTTGAATCTTTTTGTTTATGATAAGAAGGATCAACCTGATGAATCACCTTCCTTTAAGCGATTCATTTTAGGTGAACTTTAATTACCACCTTTGTTTATTTTCACCTGAAGTGCTAAACTTCATACCCAGTTTGATCTGGTTTAAAAATTCTCGGAATCTCTTTATTAAATAAAAAAAAGTTCCAGTAATCAAATTGTAACAAAACTCCAAAGCCTAATATTTTTTAAGTACTACACGAGAATACCGTGAAAATGGTTATCAGTTATGCCGAGAGAGCTTATTGCACAAGAAAAAAAGTTACAGTAGCGTTGGATTTTTACTTCTAGCAATATGCAAATTAAACTGTGCTCATCAGTCCTAAAATCTGGAGTTTGGTCAAGATGTTTAACTTTCTTATGCAAAGATAAATACAAAAATGAACTAGCAAATAATAATTCTGATACTTTAACCTGAATGACGTGGCTGTAGAAACCTGAGCTTTAGGGAGGCAGCGTAATACATGTTATAGCTATGATAAATTATTTAATTAACTGTTTTATTGGCCCTTAATTTAATAAATTTTTTTGGCTAGTTAATTGATGAAAAACGTACAAATCTGTTATCTTTTGCTGTCAATATCATTTAGTGTTTCCGTTTTCAATATGTTTTTTAATACAAATGTTTGTAGTTGTGGAAATATTCTGTAGAAATATTTATTCTTCACTTTATTATAAATTCACTTTTACAGAACAAGAGAGAGTCGTTTAGGACTATTTATTTATTTATTTGCATGCTTAAAATAGGCCTATTTTTGCTTTCACTAAAATTCTACTTCATTTATAAACGCATGATACCTGATACCTTCACCTGACACCTTCACTTGACACCTTCACTTCATACCTTGACAGTTTTACTTGACACCTTCACCTGACACCTTCACTTCATACCTTGACAGTTTTACTTGACACCTTCACCTGACACAGCTTTTTCAACACCAGATTAGATCATTGGCCAACATTCAATCTCTCTATGGCTTTCCTTTTAAGGTAATTTCCTTACTTTATTTAATATATAAGAGGTAACAAGACATACACACATACACTCACTGAGACACCCAACAGCTAACTCCATATTGGTTGGGATCTAATAAATAAACACTCACACAATAAAGTTCTGGGTATGGTAAAGAAATGACAGGCCATATCAACATACGACCACACCTCTATACAATTTAATTACTAATAGAAAAACCTCATTAGTGATGCCTCCATTAATAATCTTTATATGTAATTACCTTGTTGTTTATTACAGTGAGTTTGTGCATCATTACTCCGTCTAATCATTAATATACATGCAAATGAGTACGAGTGGAATGTCTTCACTCATTGGCTTGGTGGGTGTAATTTCCCCCGAGGAGCTCCGCAGTACAATAGGTCGGCTTATTGTATCTTTTAATCAGGGTATCAATGATGTGATCCCTGTAGGAGTTAATGCACGTGGTTAGGGTTTGGTGATTCTCTCCTCTCGATATTCTCAAAGGGTAATATTTAAGTTAAGGCGAGTATTCACAGGGGTGCAGAACTGACTACACACAAGTAAGGAAATGTAAGATACGGGGGGGAATGTGCACGCACACGCACACACACACACACACACACACACGATTATACACTAATAAAAATTTACACTCCCATACCATCTCCCAGAAAAGCTATGATACTTATATCGTTCCTAACTGAGCAACATCGCAGGTAAACGTGTTGGGCAACCATGACTGGGAGTGAGTGAACTGGTCTTCCTGCAACCTGACGTTGATAAGACCTGGCTCAATCCGTGATGCACTTTACCTGATGTGTGTGTGTGTGTGTGTGTGTGTGTGTGTGTGTGTGTAAACTCCCAACAAGAGGGATAAAATATAATGCTGAGGTGTGTATTATTCCCGAGCTGGGGTGTGTTCAGTTACCTCGCTTGGGAAACACTTGACTCCATGCCGTTTTTACTATAATTAACATTTCCGCTGTATTACCCAAGTTGACCTCATATTCTAAACGCTGAATTCACGCGATTTTCGAACAAACACCAAAGTAATCATGAAGGCCAGTGAACCCTATGGTGTTGTATCTCTGAATGACAACGTTTCTGGACTAAAATTTGTGTATGAAGCAGTTGGAGTTTTTTCAGATATTCAGGTGCAATGGTGATTAATATCTCTGCTTCGCCGTGGTGGAGTGATGGGAGGTCGTGCTGTTTCCTGTTTCTTAAATGTGCTCTGAATACCTTTAAGTTCCTCGTGGTGTTGAGTACTCAGTGTCTTTTAGTGATGAGTTTCCTGTGCAGCCTCCAACTCACGGCGGCCATACTGTCAAGTTCGCCCTCAGCGCAGCGACCATACTGTCATGTTCACCCTCAGCGCAGCGACCATACTGTCATGTTCACCCTCAGCGCAGCGACCATACTGTCATGTTCACCCTCAGCGCAGCGACCATACTGTCATGTTCACCCTCAGCGCAGCGACCATACTGTCATGTTCACCCTCAGCGCAGCGACCATACTGTCATGTTCACCCTCAGCGCAGCGACCATACTGTCATGTTCACCCTCAGCGCAGCGACCATACTGTCATGTTCACCCTCAGCGCAGCGACCATACTGTCATGTTCACCCTCAGCGCAGCGACCATACTGTCATGTTCACCCTCAGCGGAGCAGTCACTTGTCTTGAGTTTCATCCTTCCCTCTGATTTCCCTCCCTCTATTTCTCTTTATAGATTATATATTCGGTTTACATCATCACCAACCATCCACTTAGAGAAATCCTCATTCAGATTTCCTCTTATCATACATTCGTCTAATCACCTTGCTAGTCCTTCCTATGCTTCGTATCCCAACTCTCGTGTTCGTATTCCTTGCGCTTATCCACTTCATTTCTCCACATTAAAGTGGATAAATTGACTTAACTACAATCATACTTTGTTATAATATTAATTTATAACTCGGAACTTACATACAGGAAGAGAACCTATTATATGAAGTGTCATTAACTGAAAATAACTATATTCATTGATCTATACAAGTGTCCAGTGTAATTTAAGAATGACTGATGAACATATAACCCCAAAAAATTCTAAGAGAAGAGAAAGAAAGAGACATAAGGAAAACTCCCGCTGGGTAGGAGGTCGGTCCTGAGTCTGGGTCAAGCCGTAAAAAAGAAATTTCATTTTATGATTTTCCGGAGCACTAATAAAACGACATTACTCCTGCATCACCACTTTTGGAATTTCTAGTTTAATTCTCAACGTTTCCCTCTTCCCTTTTTCCATTAGGTTCTTATTGACGATGTTTACTGAATTTAGTCAACACTATTCTTATTGTTTTCTTTCATTTTCATTGGTTTTCTAAGATAGTAACTTAAGAGATTTCTGTTTTCTTTGAGGATGTTTATACATTCGTGGAAGGAAACACTACGGGTGGGCCTCAATATGCCTCCTGGCTCTCCGGTGAACCAAATTTGAGAAGTGACGGATTTTTGCTCTGTTTTTCTCTATTAACGTTGCAGGGGGATCGGTGGTAGATGCGGTACCGTTCTTGCCTCGCAAGCGAGATGTCACGGGTTCGATTCACGGGCCGGTGGAAGTTGTTTGGACTTACTTCCTCGCCCCCATTAGTCCCTGTTCACCTAGCAGTAAAGTAGGTACCTGCTGTAAATCGAAAAGTTGCGAATTCGTATTCAGGGAAAGTTGTTGGAGCTTCCAATAACTTCATGACATAAACAACTGACTCTTCAGGCTTCTATGCCCTTGACTCTTCAGGCTTCTATGCCCTTAACTCGTGAGACATAAAGGCAAGCATGTACTTCGCATGCTTTCCTGTTGGGCGCTGTAAACGCTTCTGCGCTTCACCTTACACAAGGATGTAGGGGGGTGCCCAATAAATAAATAAAAAAAAAATAACGTTGCAGCTGACATAATGAGACTCCTTCCTTTTTCATGTATATAATATGCTGTTTTTTTATTTACTTGCGTTTCTGTCTATTACTGTGGTGGCAGCGGTTGTCATTACTACATAAATATTGCATTTGTCCTAAAGCAGAGTAATCATATTTATAAACAATCTCTGCAACACACGTCACAAGTCTCTACATCCCAAGACTACTACAAATACTCCTTATAAGCATCGTCTTTATGATTATATTTTTTATAAGCCAAAGAATTATGATATATTTTCTTTCTTAAACGTAACATTGTGAAAATAACTCGTATGAAAGCGGGTTAAATCGTGATCCCGTGAATAGTAACGCTAATATTACACGCTACAAACTGGTGAGGAAATAGGAATCAGATAGCGGGTTGTAATTACTGGGAAAATTATGTTTAGAACAGTATCCAGTTACAAAGTGCACGTAATATGACCTGCTTTGTACTGTACAATGCGTCTGTAACGAGAGTCATCGAAGCGCGTCATCATCAAGGCGGCCCACGGCACCATATATAACGGAACACTATAACCTGTAATTATTAATCCTCATTTCATTACAGGTTTTATCACCACAATACCATTTGATCGTTTCATTTGATTATAACTCGTTGTTTATAATATTAATTAAAAAATTCACCAACAAGATTTAGGGATAATGTTCAATTACCGATATTCACACTGATTTTGTTGTTGTGGATGAGTAGAGTGTCGGACCATCCCTGTAAACTCCACCAATATAAACTGTACATGAACACACTCCGCCATCTGGTATATTATCATTCTATGAGTAGAGTGTCGGACCATCCCTGTAAACTCCACCAATAGGAACTGTACATGAACACACTCCGCCATCTGGTATATAATCATTCTATGAGCAGAGTGTCGGACCATCCCTGTAAACTCCACCAATAGGAACTGTACATGAACACACTTCGCCATCTGATATATAATCATTCTGTCCAAGAAGTACAGTGATACAAGATTTTTGTTAAAGTGAAGGATACACTTTGCCTTGTATAATTCTTCTGTGTACAGACCATATAGTTAGGAAGTACTGAACATTACAGTGAGGTCAGTTACTGGACTGTGATGTTGCATGGATGTGTTCTATTATGTGCCCCCATGTGAATGTGGCGACCAGTGTTGTAATGGTCAACATGCTTGCCTCGCAGGCGAGTGGACCCGGATTCGATCCCCGGGCAGGGTGAAACTTTGGGCAAGTTTCTTTACGCACAACTAAAGTAACTCACTCCGAGTCTCTTCAAATGTTTTAAGAATTAAAAAACAAATCTCACACTTATGGATTAACATCACGAGGAAGTATTAACCACAAGGCAGAGTTTCTATTTCAATTCGCATTTGATACCAGGTAATACCAGACACACACTGAATGCTTATTTTTACGGAGTTCATTTAGTTTGGCCTACAACCTCCTGCACCACGACAGAGTGGCATGAGAGGGGTTGGCTCCATGGTATTATATCGTTGCTCCTCTACCAAGAACTATTCGTGCATATATTCACAACAGATAGAAAGTCAACACCATTTTTACCCGAATTGAATTATAATATTTGAATTCCAATAACGACGTCCAAGATACAACAGTTATTGATGCTAATTGATGGAAAAAATAAATTATAAACTACATTAGACCAAATATAAATAATTTACCAAATAATAAAAAAAATATTTATTATTTCTTCTTTTTTCCTCAGAACTGTTACGAAATTTGCGTCGCATTTCACCAAGTTAAATTGCATCTTAAAACTTCTTCCTCCTTACAAGACGCATCTAAGATTTTACTCGCTAAAACAGAGAAGTGGACAGAATGTTCGAGAGTTGAGTGGATCTCCCGTAACTAGAGACACGTGCTTCTGCAGCCTGTGTCCTCCTGCCTACGTGACCAAGACAGATTTGTTTCTTGAAAATTTATATGATGGTGTGTGTGTGTGTGTGTGTGTGTGTGTGTGTGTGTGTGTGTGTGGCTTAAGGAATAACGAGGCGAGAGAGAGAGAGTGTATGTGTGTGTGTGTGTGTGTGGATTAAGGAATAACGAGGAGAGAGAGAAAGAGATTAGGTGTGTGTGTGTGTGTGTGTGTGTGTGTCAGCATTCTGCCATTTATGTAAGTGCCCTAATAACAAATAGTAATCCTTGCATATTTTAATATAAATAATTAAAACCTGAATATTTTGTCCGTACTCAACCGTACTCAATACCTGACAACTGGACGGGCCTAATGTGTGACACTCATATCTGTTAACAAAATAATATCTGGTAATGTTGCTACTGCGCGTCATATTATAAATTTCCTTAATTATTGCTGGTCAACACGCAACCCGCCATGGAGTTTTCTGACTTACAAAACCCAGAGACACTCAAGCCATTTAATCAAGTCATTCTTGGGAGTATTATTTGCTTAACGCGAACCTTCCAATTTGTTTTATTCTTCTCTTTCTGGCAGACTAGACTTATAAAAAAAAAACGATTACCGTAAGGCGCAAACTACTAGTTCACATTTTCATGCCGGTTTCATTAACATACTGTGTTAGCGTGTCCGAGAATACACAAGGGCTCAGTAATGTGTTGCACAAGAACAAACGCCACCGGAGGAAAATTCGACCAAGCAATTTCTCACTTAAAAAATTCCTAACACCAAAATATAAAAGTTCTACTCTATACAAGGCTAAAGTATCCCTAAGGTAACACTATTAAGTGTGATGAGGTCAGGTCAGGTCAGGTCAGGTCAGGTCTGGTTTACCGGTTGAATTTTGTCCTACAAGTCAAATGCTCAAGTTTTATGAAGACAACGAATATAAGAAGTATATCAAATTAAACTTCACAAGAATAAAGACTGACAGACTATTTCTTCGTAATAAAGATGACATAAGCATAATATGACTTTATTAATTCCTATTCTCCCCTTCTCTAACTATTCTTCCTGAGAGGACTTTCATTACTTTCACTTTTAGCATTAGGTAACTGGCGTGATCATATGTACGGGCATGATGAGGATTTTCACTTACAACAACAAATAAAACTTGATTAATGTAACCTAACTGTTCTCTTGTTGCAAAGTTTAGTTTCTTTATAATTCAGCTGAATAACCACCACAGTCATTAAAGTCAACCATGATTTATGACTCGTTAAACCTATATCATCTTCTCTCTTCACTAATACAACACATTTCTTGGTCCACTAGTACAGTACACTGCTATTTTTCAATCCGTAACAAAACTGAATTTTTTCCTCACTCGTAAATTGGCCGATACACTGTTCTTACCTTATAGAAACACTACAGCTCACCGCACAATGTTCGATACGCCTCAGAAAGAATGAGTTTCTGCACTCTATACTGGCACACCATGTATTATATTAGTGACGTAGCCCACATGGTTAGTTCCAGTGTGTACTGCTCTTGGTCTCCTGCACTCTATACTGGCACACCATGTATTATATTAGTGACGTAGCCCACATGGTTAGTTCCAGTGTGTACTGCTCTTGGTCTCCTGCACTCTATACTGGCACACCATGTATTATATTAGTGACGTAGCCCACATGGTTAGTTCCAGTGTGTACTGCTCTTGGTCTCCCCAACTACCAGATTTTGTCAAAAATCCATTTATCATCTAAGACTTCGATTTTTCTGTTGGTACTAATACTGATTGGTATTTGCTTTGGTCTTTCCATTGTTATATACTCTACATCCCTCTCATTTGAATTTTGTTAAAAAGACTGAAGCAAAAATACTTCATCACGTGATCGAAGCTAATTTATAGGGGATGCGGCGTCTTGTTTACCTCACGCGTAGAGCCTAATGTTACCCCAATAAAATCCATAAACATGATAATAAGTCAATGTCTTTATTTTCCGCTGGATTGTAGGTGTTGGGACAAGAATATCAGAGAAGAGGCGATACCTCTTCTCTCCCCGCTCCATATATTATCACTATGGTCAAGGTCGGCGATATTTCTCGTGTCGGGATGTAAACAGAAGCATTTTTCTTCCAAGTGAGAAGAATCCAGATTTTTATGGCTGAAAGACACAAAGGTTTCGAGTAACGACTTGAGAACCTCGTGCAGACATCAGCTGGAAGTTGGTGAGAGTATTTCACAAGTCATCTAATCTGGAGCATTATATTGTTGACTAAATTTAATTAAAATTATGCGTAGATTACATGCAACTCGCTTTTTCCTTGGTGCTGATGACTGAAAGTAATTTATACCAAGGAAGAAACAGGAGATCATCTCCTGTCATTGTTTTGTACGAGTAAATTTTCTATACTGTTAATTAAGACGAAGCTTTTCCGAGGGTGAGAGAAAGTGAATGGCAGAAGCACCCTAGTCGTCATCAGCTCCTGTGGGGAAAGACGACACGACAAAGGTACTGTAATAAGAACGAGATAATCTCTTGATGAGATGATGATTATTAGCACAGTCGGATTATATATATATATATATATATATATATATATATATATATATATATATATATATATATATATATAAATATATAAATATATATATATTTATATATATATATATTTTATGAAAATCCACAATGAAAACGTGGATAAGATAAATCTTGATAAAATCACACGGGAAAATGGAAACAACGGAGTACCTTAGCTTTCGTCTTTATTCAAGACATCTTCAGAGGCAACTGGATTACGTGGACAGAGAGAGGCTTAAATATACAGGGTGACCTAAAAAACATGAGGTCAGGTCAAAATGATGACATCCACTAATCCCCACACCAACACACACGTAGAGGAGCTTAAGAGAAGGGTGGTGACGTGACTAGTCAAGTCAGGTCAGAAAAAAGGGGACCCACAAAATAACTATCATACATCTAGATCAAAGGTTTTTAAAGCATTTTTAACCTTGGGCCACTGACAAATAAATTTATGTAACATATTATCGGTTTTGAACTGACCATCACTAAGGTTTATTGTTTTTAATTCCTTAATCAAACTAGCTTCAACAAGAAGTCTTTCTGTGACACAAGATGATTTGAAAACTTCTAAGCTTTTTTCCCAAGCAATGGGGTGATTATTATTCCTAACATGAACGAACAAGGCACTGCTTTCAGATGCAGTTCTAATATTATACTTATGTTGTTTGATTCTAAGCTGCAGTGTTTTTCCTGTCTGACCTACATAATTACAATTACATTTGCTACATGGAATACAATAAACACTACCATTGACATTCAAACTTGGGCTATTCCTTATTAACATATTAGTAATGGTTAGTTCGGTCCCTCAAGCTTCTAAATATTAATGTTGTTTTCAAGTATGACTCAACCATTACTAATATGTTAATAAGGAATAGCCCAAGTTTGAATGTCAATGGTAGTGTTTATTGTATTCCATGTAGCAAATGTAATTGTAATTATGTAGGTCAGACAGGAAAAACACTGCAGCTTAGAATCAAACAACATAAGTATAATATTAGAACTGCATCTGAAAGCAGTGCCTTGTTCGTTCATGTTAGGAATAATAATCACCCCATTGCTTGGGAAAAAAGCTTAGAAGTTTTCAAATCATCTTGTGTCACAGAAAGACTTCTTGTTGAAGCTAGTTTGATTAAGGAATTAAAATCAATAAACCTTAGTGATGGTCAGTTCAAAACCGATAATATGTTACATAAATTTATTTGTCAGTGGCCCAAGGTTAAAAATGCTTTAAAAACCTTTGATCTAGATGTATGATAGTTATTTTGTGGGTCCCCTTTTTTCTGACCTGACTTGACTAGTCACGTCACCACCCTTCTCTTAAGCTCCTCTACGTGTGTGTTGGTGTGGGGATTAGTGGATGTCATCATTTTGACCTGACCTCATGTTTTTTAGGTCACCCTGTATATTTAAGCCTCTCTCTGTCCATGTAATCCAGTTGCCTCTGAAGATGTCTTGAATAAAGACGAAAGCTAAGGTACTCCGTTGTTTCCATTTTCCCGTGTGATTTTATCAAGATATATATATATATATATATATATATATATATATATATATATATATATATATATATATATATATATATATATATATATATATATATATATATATATATATATATAGTGATGAGTTTAATGCTAGTTAATTATATAAAACTTCAAGCAAACGCATAAACTGATAATGTGAATTTACACAAAAATTACCAAGTTATATGAATGATCCAAATAAACTCATAAATTCACATGAATATATTATACAATTTGCTTAAACCTGCTTATAACAAATTCTGAGTAACACTTTTATACATATGTAAAGTGACCAAGGAATGTGGCAATAGATTTAACGTTTAACAATATAAAACAGACATAGATTTCCACCAGAAGATTTAGACATGCGTGTGAGAATTTGGTTTTAACTGCTGCGAGTCGAGTCAGTTCTTGGTGAAATCCGACTTTTCTTATATTCTTTACAGAGCCAACCTTGTCAGTACACAGGTTCGATGCTCAGCGTTTCATGTGATATGAGCTCTGTTTATATTCGTGTACTGCCTTTACGTTTAGTCTCGCAGAGGCAGTTTTTAATCAGTGAAAGTCGTGTTAACTTCAGACATTTGGAGATATTTTATTTGTATATATTTGTATATTCGCTTATAACGTTCCTAACATCTGCTGAAAAGCCTCTGTCCATCTCTTATCCTCGATATATTTTATTGAATATTTTAGAAAACACTAAAAGATAGATATATCTACCTCAATTATTAATCGTTGTTTTCTAGTAGGAGACGTGTATGTTTAAAGATTTTAGTTGTTGAACCAGAGAAGCGAATGAAAACAATACTAGCTGGATGGTAATATTCACCTGGAACTTTCTTTTACAAAAAAAAAGGTAAATTATGAAGATGATAATAGACAGAGGGTTAGTGATATTATTGTTTACAACTCTCACAAGTACTGTACCTTAATGTTACAGTGGCGAAGAAAATACTTAAAATATATTTAAAACAAATTCTCGTTCATACTTGAAACTTGTCATAATTTGTTAAAAGTCGAACATCAAAAAGTGAGGACAATATTGCTGTTGCAATGCAAGTGTTTACGCATTCGCCATGATGATCTGTAAGGCAGTGTGTATACATTCTTGGCACTATTTTCATATTTTAATTTCGAGTAAAACATATTACCGAGGCAAATATTTGGCGTTTTTTCTTCTACAGAAATATTTTATTTCAGTAACATAAGAGACATGGTTTAAATTTGCTGAAGTCAAAAGACATTTATTTCGCCCAGTCTGTGTTAACCCTCAGAGGTAAAGGACAACGAATCCTATACATATTTGTGTTGCAGGAGAGCTAATTAAACCGTACAGTTGATTTAATATATTTTGACTTTATACAAGTTGAAGAGATTCTGCAGGTGTTAAATTTAATAAATAATTCCCACAAAACCACCTCATATTTTCATTTTTTCAGAGATAAATAATGTGGTCTTTAAAACTTTGTGTAAAAGTTTTAATGCAGAAAATTCCCAATTAGACGCAGCGTATAACTCTCCATGCTCCATGAGTCACACTAATGGTATGTGTTCAGACTAGGAATTTGTGTAATTTTCATGATCAAATCTTGCGTTTCATTAACTGTTCCTCATTATTCATTATATGAATTAATGAATTACAACTATTGTCTTTAGAGGTGTGCAATGACTTGGACTATACACTAGATATTGACACTAAGACTATTAATGTTATAGTCTTTACATCAAATAAGGGTTTTTAAGCGTGTACTCCAGGTGAGTCCACTGGGTGTGTGTGTGTGTGTGTGTGTGTGTGCGTGTGTGTGCGCGTGTATGTGTGTGTGTGCATGTGTGTGTGTGTGTGTGTGCATGTGTGTGTGTGTGTGTGTAATAATAATAATAATAATAATAATTAACGGTTTATTGAAAGAGCTTGGCAGCCAGAAGGCTGAAAATATACAGTTACATATTTGGGGAATGGGTTACGAATTACAAATAATATACAAGTAACATAAGTGACACAAATAAGACATATAATAACTTAGATGGGGAAAAGCTCAAACTACAGTTCAATTCAACGTAGTGACAGTGTTACAGTATTACAAGTTATTGATAATTTTTACAATGGTTGGGACTGGGCTGTTCTTATAGCGATCAGTTCGTGCACGTATGGGCTGGATGCGGTTGTGGTGTCGAACAGCAATTCTCGGACAAGGGACCTCGGGTGGTAGTAGGAGCCGGTGTCGGGGATGGTGTAGAAGCTTCTTACCAAATTTGCAGATGAGGTCGTGGTGATGGTCAGTGAGAGTCGAAAGGGTCAGTGTGTTGAGCGCTTCTTGATATGTGGAGTAGGAGGAGGAGAGAATAATCTTGCATGCCCTCTTTTGCACTTTTTCTAGGTGTTTACGTTGTGTGGCATTTAGGGAGGAAGACCAGGTGGGGGAGGCATAGGTGAGCTTGGGAAGTATGAATGTTGTGTAAACACTGAGGAGCTCGTGTGCAGGAACTCCGAGGGACTTGAGTCGGCGGAGGAGGTGGAGACGGAAACTGGAGGATTTGACAACTTCATTGACGTGTGGTTTCCAATTTAGTTTGTTGTCTATGGTGACGCCGAGGAGCTTCGTGGAATCTACGACCTGGAGTGTGTTCGGACCTAGAGTAATGGAAGGAGGTGGGACAATGTCGGAGGAGAGGTTGATGTGCATAACCATGGTCTTGGTATGGTTGATGGTGACATGGTTGTTGGTAGCCCAGTTTTGGAGACTGTTCAATAAATCCTGAAGGGCGGTATAGTTGGGAGCAGAATTGTTGACGCTGATCCCAATGGTGGAGTCGTCGACATATTTCCAGCGAGCAGGGGTTTCTCTTAGGGCATCATTGATGAGCATAAGGAAGCAGAGTGGTCCCATCTTGGTGCCTTGGGGGACGCCACAGGTGAGTGACTGAAAGGTGGAGACAGCCCCTCGGAAGCGTACAGCTTGGCGTCGGTCACTGAGGAAGTCTGTAAGCCATGGTATGAGGCTTCTTCGAAGCCCGAGGTCAATAGCTTTGTTGATGATTATATTGTGGTCGACTAGGTCGAACGCTTTAGTGAAATCAATGAAGGCGACAGCTACAGACGTTTTTCGTTTCTCGAGATGGCGGTATATGTAATCGAGAAAGCTGACAAGACAGTGAGTGGTGGAGGAAGTTTTCATGTTGCCAAATTGCTGAGGGTCTACGACTCCTGCAATATCAGCATAAGCCCAGTCGAACACAAAACTTTCACAGATTAGGCTGGGTATTGGGGTGATTGCAATAGGTCGTAGCTGATTTAAGGATTGTGGGCTGGTTGACTTGGGCACTGGTGATACATAAGAGGTCTTCCAGTCAGCTGGGCATCTGGCTTGACTGAGAGAAGCATTGATGATGGAGCAGAGGGGTTTAGCAAGCTCCGGGGAGAACTCCTTGAAGAGTTTCATTGGTAAGTCAATGGGGGTGGTAGAGCGTTTTAATTTTAGTTTGTCCAGGCGTTTTGCTACGTCAAATTCTTCTACTAAGTCAGTGGGAAGGGGGGCTGGTAGGTAAGCAGGGAGAGTGGTTGTGTCAAGCCGTGGGAGCGTCTGGCATATAGTAGCGAAATGGTTATTTGTTTGCTCAGCTGCGTCAACACTAGTGAGATGGCTAAGGAAGGGGAGGGGGTGTGTCTTATTGTTTAGTCCACAGAGTTCTTTAAGCTTACCATACCATTGACTGATGTTGGTCTGTTTCAGGTGTTGTAATTTGGTTGGGTAGTGGGACTTCTTTGCAGTGCGTATTTCGCGGATGACTCGGTTGCGAAGGGACCTGTAGCGGATGTGGTCATTGAGATGAAAGGCTCTGTCTCTCTGTTGCATAAGTCTTTTGATCCGAGGTGTGATCCAGGGCAAATCAGCTGGGTGAGATCTGACGGACTTCTCGGGGAAGAAGTGGTGGTGAGCTTGCGTGGTGGTGTTGGTATAATTTATCCATTTGGTTTCCACGTCATCCACGCTAAGTACTTCAGTCCAGGGATGGTGAACTATCCACTGCCCGAAGAGGCGCACTGCAGAGTCAGTAATCGGCCTGTAGGTCTTGATGTAGGGTCTCTGTACTTGAGTGGGAGTGGCAGCTGGGGACCAGAGCACTGATAAGTGTGTGCTACACCCGATAGGAGGCATTGGTTGAGGTGGTTGGTACTGGTCCGCTAAGTCAGTTAAGATAAGGTCCAGGGTATTTTGACCGTGTGTGGGGAAGGTCACAACTTGTGATAGTGATAGCTGGTCCTGGATATCAGTGGTGTCAATTTCATTTAAATCCCCACATAATATTAACTTGGCACATGGGTACCTAACTCTGAGGTGGTCTGAGGTGGTGATGAGATGATTGATAAGAGTGTCTCTGGTGGGTGATCGAGGCGGATGGTATGCCACACAGATTATAATGGAAGCAGTGTTGCGTGGGTGGGCTCTTAGCACGACACGTACCCATAATGCTTCCACATCTGCTGGGACTTGAACATCCAGGCGTGACGGGCGTAGGTCATCTTGACAGAAGAGGGCAACGCCCCCTCCGCGTCTTTGTGAACGAAGGTGATGAAAGAGTTGATATCCCTCAATATGACACGTTTCAGGCACAATTTGCCAGGCCTCACATATGGCAACGACGCTCGCGGCGGTTGACCTGACTGTAGTTGCCAGCTCGTCGAACTTGTTAGCTAGGGAAGTGACGTTGGATAGCAGTAAAGACGGGAGATCATACCATATCCGTGGAACTTCAGTGTGGTGGTATGGTCTGTCAGGGGTGGGTTTCTCCGGTTTCCTAGTGGAGGTTACGGTTCTAATGGGCTTATGTGCATGACGGCCTTGTCTACGGCTCCGCGCGTGGAATAGGTTTAGTGACTTGAGTAGCGCGATAACACTGCCATCAGGATAACCGTTCCCACGCTTTAGATGGTACAGAGTGCGTCGGGAGTAAGTGATTGGTGGCCATCTGTTGAAATCTGTTGTGGGCGGACGGAAGTGTTTGTCACTGGCGGCACTTTGAGGGACACTGACACTGGTAGACATCTGTTAATATTTGTCAGTCGTAAAGACCGTGGTCTTTGTCCCTGGTGCTTGGGGTCGCCGACACAGTTTTCACGATATATGTAAACACCGCGGTGGTCCTTGTCACTGGCACTTTAAAGGTGACCGATAAAGTGCCCACTGTCTGACTTTTCCTTGGGGTGCACTATCGAGCACTGTATGGTAATCACTTATTGCACTGCTCCGTAATCAATCGTTCACTAATCACTAGAATGTTTTGCTGAATCGATCCTGGTGTAGTAAGGCTGGTAGGGCGTTGGGGTATAGCAGGGGGAGTGGCAGGGCCAAACAGACTCGGCCTGGCTGCTAAAACCGGGAGCGCCTTCGGGGCACGTCCTGTCTCACTGAGGGTTGACAAGTGTGTGTGTGTGTGTGTGTGTGTGTGTGTGTGTGCGTGTGTATGTGTGTGTATGTGTGTGTGTGTGTATGTGTGTGTGTGCGTGTGTGTGTATGTGTGTGTGTGTGTATCTGTGTGTGTGTGTATGTGTGTGTGCGTGTGTATGTGTGTGTGTGTTGGTGTGTGTGTGTGTGTGTGCGTGTGCGTGTGTGTGTGCGTGTGTGTGTGTGAGTGTGTATGTGTGTGCGTGTGTATCTGTGTGTGCGTGTGTATCTGTGTGTGTGTGTATGTGTCTGTGCGTGTGTATGTGTGTGTGTGTGCGTGTGTGTGTGCATGCGTGTATGTGTGTGTGCGTGTGTTGGTGTGCGTGTGTGTGTGTGTGTTTGTGTGTGTATGTGTGTGTGTCTGTGTGTGCGTGTGTGTGTGTAATGGGGTTGGCTCTTACAAAAGTCTCCATTAATTATCCCACACAACGCCTATCGTTACTTCATGTATTTCACGAGTTACTGCTGACAGTTGCCGAAGCCACAAATTAATTAATAGATTTTTATACACATTAAAAATCAGCTTTTCGACAATACAAACCGATCTGTATATGAAAACGGTTCTATAAATAACCAATACAAATATTAATGAATAGCATATTAGTACCTAAATTGTATAACTTAATTTGGGTTTAGCTTGATTAATTAAATAGTAAAAGTCTTCTGAAGTGGTTGACCAAATATCACTATTTTTGAACTAATTTTTATACAGTTCAACAGAAAAAAAATTATATATATATCTCGATGTGGCAAAAATATCAGTTAAATTTAAGACTTAATTGGACGCTAATCCCTAAAGAGCGTGCGCCCCCCCCCCCCCCTACACACACAGCATATAATGTGCCTATACAGTATATATTTGTTAGTCTGTTATTACACGCTGTTATTGTAGGTAGAACCAAACTTCACTGCGTATATCTCTACATGAATATGCAGTATACAAGTGTGTTATAGCGAACAGTGTACCACGATGATCACGTTATTAAGCTAACTGAATTATGACAAATTTACCTGTCAAGTTTTTCGGCGTGTAAATATCGTGCAAGTGTTAAACGCTTCTTGTAATTTGTAAACTTGGTCATTATGTATGATCATGAATATCAATAGAGACTTCGTAAAAAGGTTGTGTCTACTTTACGTCCAGAAATGACAAAAATACCCCAACACTACGGGATATTACTGAACATTATGTGGGCGTAAATGACACAGACTGTCTTGAGGTTTATTTGGCTTCTAAAATCAATAACGACTGCCCCAGTTATGTTGACTTTCTCAGATATATATTACGCTCATCTGACTCCTCATTCCACGAGTGATCAATGGAGTCTAATAATTTGGAGATCTCCTACCAAGAATCTTTGGATATAGGAAGAAGTTGAAAATTAACTTTACTCGACGTTCAAGGCAAAGACTTGAACGTCCACACAACATAAAAAAAAATTGTTCTCTCACGTACGTTCTCTTTATTAGATATATAAGGTAATTATTCATTCTATATAATAACGAAAAAATTTCTAAGCCGTCACAGAGGCAATCGCTCACCTACCGCAATATACACACACACACACGGGGCCACCATGTGTCAGTTCGCCCAGGGAATAGTAAATTTCTTTGTCTTGGCCAAGTTTCATCAACCAGGTCTTAAAAAAGGATACAACACCAATTGCAAGTATCAATTTTTACCAATTATATACACGATCAAATCCCAATTCAAAGGATTGTATCCCATGTAAAACCAACTCCAAGGACAGCCTTTGAAATAACTTGTAACCAATTTAGATTTTTATTACGATTTCAAACTACAGGTATATTTATAAAGGTCAACTTCTACCCTTTTTATCACCTGACACTTGATGAAGTTCAGTAAAGGTTAATTGGGTCGCGGACAAAACTCACAGCCAAACAACCTTGATCAATCTACGACGCTGCTACACTTACCTGGCAGACATATTAGTGCGGTCACCCTAAGACCAGTGACGACAACACCAATACAAAGGAGAGTCCATCTTTCTTCTGTCACAAAGTAAAAGTTACGGTGGATATTTTTCTCTTCGTCACCAGCTCGAAGGTTTCAGAAGAATATTTAAGATGAATATTTACCCCACGAATGATAACGAGACCTCCTGTCACAGAACCAAACCCTGCAGTAAATTTGATTTACTATCAAATAATTTTTGTTTATTAGTTTATTATTGTTGTAACTGTCAAGATTGTTAATTGCATCGTAACAGTTTAATTTTCAATTTCGGGTTTTCACACATTCGACATTACTCACACGCCATAACCCCCCCCCCCCCCCTAAGAGGCTGTGTGATATATCCTTCCTATTTGGGGACCTTCCGACTTGCAGTGTCAACGCATTTGAATTATTTACTGTACAGGTGATTCATGACTTCAAAATAATGCAACCCAACCCCAACTGAACCGAACCCAACCGAACCAACCCAACCAAACCCAACCCACTAGTGAGACCCAACGTGAACAAAGTCATGACCCGCAGAACACGTGAACAGTGACGTTACGGGGATGTCCATGGCTTGGATGATCGACATAAACGCTTAAAATACCAGAAATCGAATGTTTATGAAGGTTCTTAACAATTTCGGCAGCTATTGGTTAGGTTAGGTTAGGTTAGGTTATAGTGCAATTATCATCATTCTACTTCAGATATGATACTCTGTAATTCTCAAAATATTTTCATAAGAAAGATAATCAAAACAAGTACAATACAAATAAATAAGTACGCCACACATTACCTCCGTATAACATTGTTCCTTACACACCCAGAAGTCCACGAAATAGAGTCCTTTCTATCAGGGCTTAAAGGACACAACGTCGATATTTTAACTTTTCATGAAGAATATGAGTGTGTGTGGCGGCCATTTATCTCACCGACGAATATCAAACACTACACTGACTGACTGATTATATGGCTGGTCTCCTACGTTTACTCTTACTTCTGAAGGTGAAGCGGATACAACGTTGTTCTCAAGCTGCTACAATAAGGAACACAGACTTAATAACGTGTAAATAGTGGCGCGAAGTTTTAAACAGACGACCAACTTGGCCACGGTCATTCATTATACCTAATTCTTGAATTTTTACTGGTTGGTTCCTACAGCCTCTCGTCCTAGCCTGTGGTTAAGCACGACGGTGATGGTAATTACAAGTTTTTGCTGCTGGTTAATGACAGGATAATTCTGGCACTGTACCTGTAGGGCCACAGGTATGACTGGCACTGTGGTTTTCTTTACAAGGTTAAGAAATAGAGGGCACTGCTTGCGTATCTAAGTACATATTGCACACCTATTCTTGAGGTTCATTAAAGTATGTCTATCATGATGGTGAAAATATTTTGTATAGGTATTACCGATGCTCATTACTTCAAAGTGTATTAAAGTTTGAAGATTAAGAAAAATAAAATATGTATTGTACAAGATAAATAAATTAGTTCCAATAGTACAAATGGCATAGAAACTGTTACTATAATATTAGGAACATAGTTGTGTCCTTTGGAGTAATCAAATTCTAATATGTCGCACTGTATTGAAAATATTGTCGGGATATAAATTATTTCTCTTGTTTTATCACAACACAATCCAATATTTGTTTTCTGTTTCAGTGATTTGTGGATTAAAGTAACGATTGAAATGAATGTTTATGTGTGAATGTTTATGTGTGTATGTGTGTGTGTGTGTGTGTGTGTGTGTGTGTGTGTGTGTGTGATGAAAGGAATATATAATAAAGCCCCACTCGGCACATGAAAGAAACCCACACCTGAAACAGTGCATGAAAAACACATTAAACTGCATTTTTCAGGCTCTGTTACATCGAGCTCCATCAGGATGTATTCCAGCTGTGTTGAGTCAAGCGGCGTGGCGTTGCTCTGTTGCTTTGGGAAAAACAAACGAAATTTTTTGCATTTACAGTTACTTACAATTTAAAAGCTCCAAGCATGACTTGGTTTGGTTTTCAATATATATAGAGAGGAGTATCTTATAAATAGAATGTTATGTATTGTGTTATAATGAGTGTAAGTGTCTTTTATAAACACAGGTTGTAGGAGAGACGTGAAAGTATAATACAATTTGTGCTTACAGTACGGGGGAGGGGAGTTGTGTTATGGCCATCACCAACACTGTCACACGTCCCTAACGTCGTCATCTTGGACAAAATTCCATTATATTGTTTTCAAAGCGCCGCCCAGGGTACTAAAAATTGCTGCTGCTCGCGGCGTAAAATTAACTTCGATATGATGAATTTTGTCTAAAGAAAAAAATATATTGACCACCCGATTTTATAAATCATAAAGTATCTTTGTATTTTGTTTCCGGTATTTCAACTGCCCGGGATATCAAGCACCGTTCACCAATTTTAAGCCATAACTCTCACCTAAGCCCAGTTTATATTCCAAAATATAGAGTCGGTGGCACGAACATACACACAGCTGGCAAATAGCTGGCAATATAGTACATGGCAATATCAAGCTGAATCTAAAGTCGGTTTTAGTTATGAAAAAAAATATATACTACAGTATATTGTGTACTGGACGGGAGACTGTTTCCGTATTAAAGTCTACGGAATTCGCGCGCCGCGTTTAACTATGTGCTGGTCTGACAGCTGCAATGCTAGAGTCGTTCCACTTCCTTTCAGTCACTCACCTGTGGCGTCCCCCAAGGCACCAAGATGGGACCACTCTGCTTCCTTATGCTCATCAATGATGCCCTAAGAGAAACCCCTGCTCGCTGGAAATATGTCGACGACTCCACCATTGGGATCAGCGTCAACAATTCTGCTCCCAACTATATCGCCCTTCAGGATTTATTGAACAGTCTCCAAAACTGGGCTACCAACAACCATGTCACCATCAACCATACCAAGACCATGGTTATGCACATCAACCTCTCCTCCGACATTGTCCCACCTCCTTCCATTACTCTAGGTCCGAACACACTCCAGGTTGTAGATTCCACGAAGCTCCTCGGCGTCACCATAGACAACAAACTAAATTGGAAACCACACGTCAATGAAGTTGTCAAATCCTCCAGTTTCCGTCTCCACCTCCTCCGCCGACTCAAGTCCCTCGGAGTTCCTGCACACGAGCTCCTCAGTGTTTACACAACATTCATACTTCCCAAGCTCACCTATGCCTCCCCCACCTGGTCTTCCTCCCTAAATGCCACACAACGTAAACACCTAGAAAAAGTGCAAAAGAGGGCATGCAAGATTATTCTCTCCCCCTCCTACTCCACATATCAAGAAGCGCTCAACACACTGACCCTTTCGACTCTCACTGACCATCACCACGACCTCATCTGCAAATTTGGTAAGAAGCTTCTACACCATCCCCGACACCGGCTCCTACTACCACCCGAGGTCCCTTGTCCGAGAATTGCTGTTCGACACCACAACCGCATCCAGCCCATACGTGCACGAACTGATCGCTATAAGAACAGCCCAGTCCCAACCATTGTAAAAATTATCAATAACTTGTAATACTGTAACACTGTCACTATGTTGAAATGAACTGTAGTTTGAGCTTTTCCCCATCTAAGTTATTATATGTCTTATTTGTGTCACTTATGTTACTTGTATATTATTTGTAATTCGTAACCCATTCCCCAAATATGTAACTGTATATTTTCAGCCTTCTAGCTGCCAAGCTCTTTCAATAAACCGTTAATTATTATTATTATTATTATTATTACACACACACACACACACACACACACACACACATTATTCAGATTAGTTGTAAAGTAAAGGACAAACTAATACTATAAAATAAATTGTTCTTAAATGCATCACATTTCCTGTTTAAAATTGTTGTGTATCCTTTCGTCACTGTGAAAGGGGAAGTATTATAAGAGATCGCATCATTATTAGCAGTAAAATTGAATTAATAATACGTAACGTTCATCGAAATATCTGATTGATTGAAAAAAATATGGATGTACAGTATGTATACGGATTGGTGATAATATTCCTTATTCATCTGAGGCTTCCTAAGGGCAACCCCATCAATGATAATATATATATATATATATATATATATATATATATATATATATATATATATATATATATATATATATATATATATATATATATATATATATACTTCATTTTTAGTCCATTTAACACGCGGACTTTGAACATACAATCAACGACCTCACCAGCAAGGAATCGAACCCTCGACCTACTGGGTGTGACTAGGGAGCGCTCCCTAGTCACACCCAGTAGGTCGAGGGTTCGATTCCTTGCTGGTGAGGTCGTTGATTATATATATATATATATATATATATATATATAATATATATATATATATATATATATATATATATATATATATATATATATATATATATATATATAGGTGCGCGTGATCTAGGTATATGCTGATAACCACAAGGAAAGACGAAAACACGAAGTTCCCAAGCGCTTTCGTGTAATTCACATCTTCAGGGGTGAGTACAGACTAGAGAGAGTAATGCAAAACAAGGTGAATATATACAGAGGAGGGTAAGACCAGGTCCAGTTCTATAAAAAGTTTTCTTAGTAATGTTTAAGCATTTGTCTATGAAAGATCTAGGGTATTTAAGGTTTGAGCCAATATTATATATATATTTGTATTCCTCATCGATGAATCTAGTCTTATTAAACATACCGAAGCATTCAACATGAATTTGAGTAACGGCATGTACAAGCTGGACAACTTTGTAATTAAGAAGATTTGTGATCAGGTGAGAGGGCGGGTCACTGTCCCATCTGACCCGACCACCAACCGTTGTGTGCTATTTAAAGATTAGTAGGGTCATTACCTAATTACCTGACCATTGTGGACCTGGTCTCACCCTCCTCTGTATATATTCACCTTGTTTTGCATTACTCTCTCTAGTCTGTACTCACCCCTGAAGATGTGAATTACACGAAAGCGCTTGGGAACTTCGTGTTTTCGTCTTTCCTTGTGGTTATCAGCATATACCTAGATCACGCGCACCTATATATATAAATATATATATATATATATATATATATATATATATATATATATATATATATATATATATATATATATATATATATATATATATTATCATTGATGGGGTTGCCCTTAGGAAGCCTCAGATGAATAAGGAATATTATCACCAATCCGTATACATACTGTACATCCATATTTTTTTCAATCAATCAGATATTTCGATGAACGTTACGTATTATTAATTCAATTTTACTGCTAATAATGATGCGATCTCTTATAATACTTCCCCTTTCACAGTGACGAAAGGATACACAACAATTTTAAACAGGAAATGTGATGCATTTAAGAACAATTTATTTTATAGTATTAGTTTGTCCTTTACTTTACAACTAATCTGAATAATGTGTGTGTGTGTGTGTGTGTGTGTGTGTGTAATAATAATAATAATAATAATAATTAACGGTTTATTGAAAGAGCTTGGCAGCCAGAAGGCTGAAAATATACAGTTACATATTTGGGGAATGGGTTACGAATTACAAATAATATACAAGTAACATAAGTGACACAAATAAGACATATAATAACTTAGATGGGGAAAAGCTCAAACTACAGTTCATTTCAACATAGTGACAGTGTTACAGTATTACAAGTTATTGATAATTTTTACAATGGTTGGGACTGGGCTGTTCTTATAGCGATCAGTTCGTGCACGTATGGGCTGGATGCGGTTGTGGTGTCGAACAGCAATTCTCGGACAAGGGACCTCGGGTGGTAGTAGGAGCCGGTGTCGGGGATGGTGTAGAAGCTTCTTACCAAATTTGCAGATGAGGTCGTGGTGATGGTCAGTGAGAGTCGAAAGGGTCAGTGTGTTGAGCGCTTCTTGATATGTGGAGTAGGAGGGGGAGAGAATAATCTTGCATGCCCTCTTTTGCACTTTTTCTAGGTGTTTACGTTGTGTGGCATTTAGGGAGGAAGACCAGGTGGGGGAGGCATAGGTGAGCTTGGGAAGTATGAATGTTGTGTAAACACTGAGGAGCTCGTGTGCAGGAACTCCGAGGGACTTGAGTCGGCGGAGGAGGTGGAGACGGAAACTGGAGGATTTGACAACTTCATTGACGTGTGGTTTCCAATTTAGTTTGTTGTCTATGGTGACGCCGAGGAGCTTCGTGGAATCTACAACCTGGAGTGTGTTCGGACCTAGAGTAATGGAAGGAGGTGGGACAATGTCGGAGGAGAGGTTGATGTGCATAACCATGGTCTTGGTATGGTTGATGGTGACATGGTTGTTGGTAGCCCAGTTTTGGAGACTGTTCAATAAATCCTGAAGGGCGATATAGTTGGGAGCAGAATTGTTGACGCTGATCCCAATGGTGGAGTCGTCGACATATTTCCAGCGAGCAGGGGTTTCTCTTAGGGCATCATTGATGAGCATAAGGAAGCAGAGTGGTCCCATCTTGGTGCCTTGGGGGACGCCACAGGTGAGTGACTGAAAGGTGGAGACAGCCCCTCGGAAGCGTACAGCTTGGCGTCGGTCACTGAGGAAGTCTGTAAGCCATGGTATGAGGCTTCTTCGAAGCCCGAGGTCAATAGCTTTGTTGATGATTATATTGTGGTCGACTAGGTCGAACGCTTTAGTGAAATCAATGAAGGCGACAGCTACAGATGTTTTTCGTTTCTCGAGATGGCGGTATATGTAATCGAGAAAGCTGACAAGACAGTGAGTGGTGGAGGAAGTTTTCATGTTGCCAAATTGCTGAGGGTCTACGACTCCTGCAATATCAGCATAAGCCCAGTCGAACACAAAACTTTCACAGATTAGGCTGGGTATTGGGGTGATTGCAATAGGTCGTAGCTGATTTAAGGATTGTGGGCTGGTTGACTTGGGCACTGGTGATACATAAGAGGTCTTCCAGTCAGCTGGGCATCTGGCTTGACTGAGAGAAGCATTGATGATGGAGCAGAGGGGTTTAGCAAGCTCCGGGGAGAACTCCTTGAAGAGTTTCATTGGTAGGTCAATGGGGGTGGTAGAGCGTTTTAATTTTAGTTTGTCCAGGCGTTTTGCTACGTCAAATTCTTCTACTAAGTCAGTGGGAAGGGGGGCTGGTAGGTAAGCAGGGAGAGTGGTTGTGTCAAGCCGTGGGAGCGTCTGGCATATAGTAGCGAAATGGTTATTTGTTTGCTCAGCTGCGTCAACACTAGTGAGATGGCTAAGGAAGGGGAGGGGGTGTGTCTTATTGTTTAGTCCACAGAGTTCTTTAAGCTTACCATACCATTGGCTGATGTTGGTCTGCTTCAGGTGTTGTAATTTGGTTGGGTAGTGGGACTTCTTTGCAGTGCATATTTCGCGGATGACTCGGTTGCGAAGGGACCTGTAGCGGATGTGGTCATTGAGATGAAAGGCTCTGTCTCTCTGTTGCATAAGTCTTTTGATCCGAGGTGTGATCCAGGGCAAGTCAGCTGGGTGAGATCTGACGGACTTCTCGGGGAAGAAGTGGTGGTGAGCTTGCGTGGTGGTGTTGGTATAATTTATCCATTTGGTTTCCACGTCATCCACGCTAAGTACTTCAGTCCAGGGATGGTGAACTATCCACTGCCCGAAGAGGCGCACTGCAGAGTCAGTAATCGGCCTGTAGGTCTTGATGTAGGGTCTCTGTACTTGAGTGGGAGTGGCAGCTGGGGACCAGAGCACTGATAAGTGTGTGCTACACCCGATAGGAGGCATTGGTTGAGGTGGTTGGTACTGGTCCGCTAAGTCAGTTAAGATAAGGTCAAGGGTATTTTGACCGTGTGTGGGGAAGGTCACAACTTGTGATAGTGATAGCTGGTCCTGGATATCAGTGGTGTCAATTTCATTTAAATCCCCACATAATACTAACTTGGCACATGGGTACCTAACTCTGAGGTGGTCTGAGGTGGTGATGAGATGATTGACAAGAGTGTCTCTGGTGGGTGATCGAGGCGGATGGTATGCCACACAGATTATAATGGAAGCAGTGTTGCGTGGGTGGGCCCGTAGCACGACACGTACCCATAATGCTTCCACATCTGCTGGGACTTGAACATCCAGGCGTGACGGGCGTAGGTCATCTTGACAGAAGAGGGCAACGCCCCCTCCGCGTCTTTGTGAACGAAGGTGATGAAAGAGTTGATATCCCTCAATATGACACGTTTCAGGCACAATTTGCCAGGCCTCACATATGACAACGACGCTCGCGGCGGTTGACCTGACTGTAGTTGCCAGCTCGTCGAACTTGTTAGCTAGGGAAGTGACGTTGGATAGCAGTAAAGACGGGAGATCATACCATATCCGTGGAACTTCAGTGTGGTGGTATGGTCTGTCAGGGGTGGGTTTCTCCGGTTTCCTAGTGGAGGTTACGGTTCTAATGGGCTTATGTGCATGACGGCCTTGTCTACGGCTGCGCGCGTGGAATAGGTTTAGTGACTTGAGTAGCGCGATAACACTGCCATCAGGATAACCGTTCCCACGCTTTAGATGGTACAGAGTGCGTCGGGAGTAAGTGATTGGTGGCCATCTGTTGAAATCTGTTGTGGGCGGACGGAAGTGTTTGTCACTGGCGGCACTTTGAGGGACACTGACACTGGTAGACATCTGTTAATATTTGTCAGTCGTAAAGACCGTGGTCTTTGTCCCTGGTGCTTGGGGTCGCCGACACAGTTTTCACGATATATGTAAACACCGCGGTGGTCCTTGTCACTGGCACTTTAAAGGTGACCGATAAAGTGCCCACTGTCTGACTTTTCCTTGGGGTGCACTATCGAGCACTGTATGGTAATCACTTATTGCACTGCTCCGTAATCAATCGTTCACTTATCACTAGAATGTTTTGCTGAATCGATCCTGGTGTAGTAAGGCTGGTAGGGCGTTGGGGTATAGCAGGGGGAGCGGGCAGGGCCAAACAGACTCGGCCTGGCTGCTAAAACCGGGAGCGCCTTCGGGGCACATCCTGTCTCACTGAGGGTTGACAAGTGTGTGTGTGTGTGTGTGTGT
>CAUDMG010000596.1:0-16020 GCA_958450375.1 Homarus gammarus
ATAGTATATATATATATATATATATATATATATATATATATATATATATTATATATATATATATATATATATATATATATATATATATACAATATATATACAATTGATTGTATGTAGAAGTCCGCGTGCATTATTGGGCTAATGAAATATATATATATATATATATATATATTATATATATATATATATATATATATATATATATATATATATATATATATATATTAAGGGAGATTTTTAATATTACTGAAAATTAGAGATTTCTGGGATAGATTCTAATTCATATTTGCTATTTTTAGGATAATAATGGAAAATATTAGCGATTTTTTCTACTGATTTTTGAGAATTTTAACGACTTTTGGGTAGTAAGATTTGTCAATACTGAAAATTTTATATCAAACCTGAGAAGACTAAATACTTATTTCGTGAGATATTTTCCCTAATTAGCTGTTTGAGGTCTTAACTAATTACCGCACATAAGTCAACTATATGGCGTTGAAAGTGCGCTGAGACTGTTGTAGTTAAGGCGAGGGTTGAATTCTTACCAAGCCCATGTGTGTGTGTGTGTGTCTGTGTGTTCACGGTTCTGGGTGTAAATGTTTTAGTATATGTAGTATACTTGTGTATACATAAGTACATGTATTGTACTTATGGGCGTGTCTCTAATCCATACTTATACATTGAAAAGAAAAGCATATCAACATCTATGTGTACCTGCTGACTTATTAAACACACACACACACACACACACACACACACACATACACACACACGGACACGCACACACACACCATATGACCCTGAGGTTGCCTACATGAGCAATAACAACAGCACATTACCTCCTGCTCGGCTACACAACGCACTTCCTGACACACTCCCATATTACACACATTCCAACGTTCGGTGTAAAGCTCGACTTTATCAGCAAGACGCGGCGACGTTTTATCCCGGGTAGTGACAATACTGTAGACGCCTTAGGACTGTACATGAACTTAAACAAGAAACTGTGGTACTGGTGGTGAGGGAGGTGGGGGAGTGAAGGGGTTGAGGGAGGTGGGGGAGTGAAGGGGGCACGGGTTGAGGGAAGAGAGATAGGGGGAGAGGAGGTGATGGGAGGGGAGGACCAGTTTTTGCCTCTGAGGGGCTGAGGCAACAGTAAATGCACAAAAAATCTCTTGGTCTTAGTGTCTTGTCGGCCACCTCTCTCGGATTCTTTAAGATACATAATACAGCACCTTTTTTTTTTCTTTCCTCCCTCCTTCTAAATTGGAGGCTTAAGATCGTATTTCTCTCCTTAACGGTACAGTCTATATGTTCTTTGTCCGCCATCTCCACATCCCATAATTAGAGTGATCTAATTAATGACGATGGCACGTGTCTAGTTAAAAGTGGAGAATTTACACTTATCACCCTCTATTTACTGTCGTAACTCAAAATCAAGAAAACATCAAAAAAGATTTATTTAAAAACAACACCTTAGCAATGGCGTCACAATGGCGTCACAATGGCGTCACAATCACACATAGACGTGTGTTCTTGACCATAGCTATGTGGTGAGAAGGACAATTTGACTTACGCTGATTTGAGAATCTTGACCTAATATACTTGTTGCTTAGAGGTGAATTTCGTAAGTGAGCGATTCAGGGTGTTTTTTTTCACCCCCCCCTCCCCCCGTCCACCTCCCTCCACCCCTCTCGTCTGTTTGTTCTTGTAAAAGCCAAGGTTATGTTCGTGACAAAAATCGCCCATAACCACGCCTATGACCACGACCACGCCCATAAACACGCCCATGACAATGTTCTAAATCACGCTTATGTTATGAACCACGCCCACGTCTTGAACCACGCCCACGTCTTGAACCACGCCCACGTCTTGAACCACTCCCACATCTTGAACCACGACCAAATCTTGAACCACGCCCACATCTTGAACCACGCCCACATCTTGAACCACGCCCACGTCTTGAACCACGCCCACGTCTTGAACCACACCCACATCTTGAACCACGCCCACATCTTGAACCACGCCCACATCTTGAACCACGCCCACATCTTGAACCACGCCCACATCTTGAACCACGCCCACGTCTTGAATCACACTTATGTCTTCAACCACACTACAAAGCCACGCCCACTCTACCATAGCCAGACAACCATGCCCACACCACCACACCCATGCTACCACATTCACATCACCATATCTACACCATCCCATCCACACCATGACATCCACATGACCATACCCACACTTCCTACGCCCACACCACTACACCCACACCACTGCACTTACACCATAATACTCACACTACCACACTCACAGCGGCACACCCACACTACCACACTCACAGCGGCACACCCACACCACCACACTCACAGCAGCACACCCACACTACCACACTAACAGCGGCACATCCGCACTACCACTCTCACAGCGGCACACCCACACCACCATACCCACACTGCAACACCCACATCACCACACTCACAGCGGCACACCTGCATATTTACACACCTGCTCAACAACACCAGACAGACAGACAGACAAATCCTCGTTCCAACTTACATGAAATATCTGACAGTACAGGATTACATGGATTAATAATTGAATATAAATGTGCATCTGCCTTCATACATACATACATACATACACACATACATACATACATATATACTGTTCATACATACATTCATACATACATACATACATACATACATACATACTGTACATATATACATACATACTGTTCATACATACATACATATACATACATACATACATACATATACTGTACATACATACATACTGTACATATATACATACATACATACATACATACATTATTAACATCACTAAGCCGGATATAAGTAATATTTTTTTTTTTTTTTTTTTTTTTTTTTAATATTTTCGTCTCTTTTATTTTAGTTTTTCTTTGCTTCCCGGATATGATGACTCAGAGATACGCGAGATTATTTTTGTTTTGTTCATTTTCTGGGCGGAAATGTGTGTTTGTAAATAAAGCGCACAAAGGCACACAAACACCACCACCATAGAAACACGCAAAAACAAAAATACCTAGACACACAAACACCTACACAGAAAGACGAAAACACCAATATAAACACAAACACCCACACACACACATACACACACACACAAACACAAACACCTACACACCTGGAGAGAAACATAAAAGTACTTAAACACAAACACAAAAGCGCCTAGTCACACAACATCTACATAGAAACAAACAAAACACAATTACAGATGCAAGCACTTACACAAGGTCTCACCAACACTTATGTACACAAACACCTACCCCCTGTATACTAGGCCACACCAACGCTTACACACACAAACACTTACACAAGGTCACACCAACAATTACACGAACACACAGAAACACTTGCACAAGGTCACGCCAACACTTACACAAACACACAGAAACACTTACACAAGGTCACACCAACACTTACACGAACACACACAAACACATACACTTTTACACGAGGTCACACCAACACTTACACAAACACACACAAACACTTACATAAGGTCACACCAACATTTATATAAACACACAAACAGTACTCCTATACCCAGTAGCAGCTTGTGGGGGAATAAAAGTCAAATAAACGAGCTCACTTTCGTTCATTACCAGAGCATCGCAAATTCTCCTTCAATAATAAAAGAAAAACATTGATGATTATAACTGTCTTGAGAAAATAAACTCCATTGCTCGAAAAATTATTTGCAAGTAATTTTCTTTGTGTATCTGTTTTAGCCTTAGGTTAGGTTAGGTTTGTGGTAGTCTTATCAGTTTATATCAGTGTGGCTGAGCGTGACGGTGGGTTTCATAGGTCATACTGTAAGGCCGGTGCGGATATAGCACACGTTGAATGCTCAAGCTTTTAGTACAGAAGGAGGCAGTGTGGCCGGAAGTGCACTTAACCCCCCATCACTTCCTCAAAAATTTTATGGCTATTCGCAATTGGGTGGACTGGGGGGAGGGGGGGGGTGCTCCGGACGCGAACCATTGACCCAAAGAATAGCTGGCTGGACTGGGGGGAGGGGGGGGGGGGGTGCTCCGGACGCGAACCATTGACCCAAAGAATAGCGAGTGAGTGTTGTTTCCACTGAGTCACTATATCCCCATTTTTCCAGATACACATCTCCATATCGCCTATTTCATTGATTATATTTATCCGTATCGACTCATTTCACTGATTACAGGTATTTATATCACCCAATTTCACTCAGAATAGATATCAAAATCAGCTTATTACACTTATTGAGAAGGTATGTTTTTATCCTCCTATTTGCACTTGAAATCTGGTGCTGTCAAGTCAGGTCTCTACTATACTGAACGTTTTTTCTATAGGCAACACAAACCTGGTCCTCTGAATTTTAATGTTACAAGGGGTCAGAGGCTGGCGAGGTGCTCTGAGCATCTTCAAGTGTTCTGACATGTTCCCTCTCCTCCGTCGCTCACATTGGTATCCATGTGTGTGTATGTGTGTGTGTGTGTGTGTGTGCCTCTGTGGATGTATGTATCTGTGCTTGTTTGCGTCGTGTAAGTATTTGACTGTGTATGCTTGTGTCTATATGTGTCTATGTCCGACTACAAACGTCACGAATCCAAAGAAATAGGAACATAATTTAACACATCACATCAAAATCTCAAGAAGAGTTCGATGGCTCAGTAATTCCTGTCATTATTGCCTAGACTTATGGCCTCTTAGACTTAACTGCAGCACGGCTGAGGGTAATCAGATTTACCCTTCAGCGACAAGTACCCGTTCCTGCGGCAGTGATCAACATTGTCTTTACGCCTCAGGTACTCAGGGTCAACCAGGTCAATCGGTCGAATGGGATAGCGATCTCTCGAAGCATATACGAACGTCATGAACATACTTTTTTATTACCTGTCGATCATGAAGTAATAAAGCTAGACAAAGGTATCATTGGCAAGACTAGAACAAAGGTACCATTGGAACAGAGGTAGTAAGACTGGAACAAATGTCTCATTAAACCAGAGATACACAAGCTGGAAACAAAGTTACCAAATGTTTTCCCCCAAGATCCCACCAAAGATGCCAAGTAAATGTTTTACCCCAAGACCACACCAAAATCTCCGACCACGAGGCCCTTGGTAACAAAGATCTCCCACATCAACAAGTAGTGCCTGGATACCAGCATACCACCCAGCTTACCATAATAAACATGGCCCACTTGCAGTACACAATCAGTAATCCCAAGTTTTTATTCCCGTCTGTTTTGTGTATTTGTGTGTTTGTAATTTTTTGGGTGTGCTCATAAAAACAGAGTGAGTTGTTTGGCTTTAGTCTACCCCTCCTGTATTTCTTCACGATTACTCTTGATTCTTCTGTTGGTGGGGAGGGGGGGGGGGTGTTAGGGTTGAGGTGAGAGAATGGGTGGAGGCAGGAGGAACAGGGAGGAATGATGAGTTGGATGAGGAGGAGAAGGAAGAGGAGGTGAAGAGAGGGGAATGAGAAGAAAGGAAGATGAAAGAGGGATGGGGAGCGAGAGGAGGTGGTGAAGGCTGAGGAGTATGGAGAAGGAAGAAGGAAGAACGGGAATGAGAGTCAGAGGAGAATGAAGAAATGATTGAAAGGAAGGGTAAAGAGGGGGAGGATGAAAAGCGGGTGGAGGAGGAAGAAAGGAAAGGGAGGAAATTTTTTTAAAAGAACTGGTTGTAGTGGTGGTAGTAGTCATAATGGTAGAGGTGGTGTGGTGGTAGAAGAAGTGGTGGTAGTTGAAGTGGTGGTCATAGAGGTGGTAGTAGTAGTAGTGGTAGAAGACATGGTGGTAGTTGAAGTGGTGGTCGTGGAGGTGGTAGTAGTAGTAGTAGTTGTAGTAGTAGTAGTAGTAGTAGCATGGCCGCATGTCACCGTAACTTAGCTCTCGATGCTGCACACAGGAGGAACGAGAACGACAAGATAAGGGCAAACGGGGAGAGAATTCAGAACGTTGATCAAGGCAGCTTCACTACTCTGGTGTTCACAACCTCTGGTGGGATGGGACCAAGTGCAAGATGCTTCTACGCCAGACTCGCGGAGGTGCTATCCGTATAGAAGCAGCAGCCCAGGAGTTATGTTACAGCCTGGATGAGATGTCGACTGTCCTTCTCTCTCCTAAGGTCGGCTTCGCTCTGCGTCAGGGGAACGAGAGCATCGGCCCCAAAGCCGACAACAGTTGCAGATATTGACTATAAGGCTACAGTCACTGAATGCCGCATAGATCTGCGGCTCAACTAACTCAACACAGATAGGATAGCTACTTATGTATTAGGATATTTAATTTTAGGTAATAAAATGGTCGCGAAGGTGTGGCTATAAGGGGAGGATGGAGGAAAAAAAAGTAGTAGTAGTAGTAGTGGTAGAAGTAATGGTCGTGGTGGTGACAGGTAGCGGGCGAGGAAACTATATAAGGAATTATATATATATATATATATATATATAATATATATATATATATATATATATATATATATATATATATATATATATATATATATATATATATAAACTCAACATGTTTGCTTCCCAGTTCGTTAATCTGCCTTTCACTGGCCATGTTTATATCCCTTGTTTATTTGTTATTAATTCCAGTGTGAAAAGAATATTGGTGGTGGATCTTTATATAGAGAGGGTGGTCGTGGTAGTGGTGGTGACGATGGTGGTGGTGGTGGTGGTGGTGACGATGGTGGTGGTGGTGGTGGTGGTGGTGGTGGTGGTGGTGACGATGGTGGTGGTGGTGGTGGTGGTGGTGGTGGTGACGATGGTGGTGGTGGTGGTGGTGGTGGTGGTGACGATGGTGGTGGTGGTGGTGGTGGTGGTGGTGGTGGTGGTGGTGGTGACGATGGTGGTGGTGGTGGTCGTGGTAGTGGTGGTGACGATGGTGGTGGTGGTGGTGGTGGTGGTGACGATGGTGGTGGTGGTGGTGGTGGTGGTGACGATGGTGGTGGTGGTGGTGGTGGTTGTGGTAGAGTTGTGTGGTGGTAGTGGTGGTGGTAGTAGGGATGTTGGTAGGGGAGACAGTGGCAGTAGAGGTGGTGGCAGTAGAGGTGGTGGCAGTAGAGGTAGTGGCAGTAGAGGTAGTGGCAGTAGATGTGGTGGCAGTAGATGTGGTGGCAGTAGAGGTGGTGGCAGTAGAGGTAGTGGCAGTAAAGGTAGTGGCAGTAAAGGTAGTGGCAGTAGAGGTAGTGGCAGTAGAGGTGGTGGCAGTAGAGGTGGTGGCAGTAGAGGTGGTGGCAGTAGAGGTAGTGGCAGTAGCGATGGTGGCAGTAGATGTGGTGGCAGTAGATGTGGTGGCAGCAGAGGTAGTGGCAGTAGAGGTAGTGGCAGTAGAGGTAGTGGCAGTAGCGATGGTGGCAGTAGAGGTGGTGGCAGTAGAGGTGGTGGCAGTAGAGGTGGTGGCAGACGAGGTGGTGGCAGCAGAGGTAGTGGCAGTAGAGGTGGTGGCAGTAGAGGTGGTGGCAGTAGAGGTGGTGGCAGTAAAGGTAGTGGCAGTAGAGGTAGTGGCAGTAGAGGTGGTGGCAGTAGAGGTGGTGGCAGTAGAGGTGGTGGCAGCAGAGGTAGTGGCAGTAGAGGTGGTGGCAGTAGAGGTGGTGGCAGTAGAGGTGGTGGCAGTAAAGGTAGTGGCAGTAGAGGTAGTGGCAGTAAAGGTAGTGGCAGTAGAGGTAGTGGCAGTAGAGGTGGTGGCAGTAGAGGTGGTGGCAGTAGAGGTGGTGGCAGTAGAGGTAGTGGCAGTAGAGGTGGTGGCAGCAGAGGTAGTGGCAGTAGAGGTGGTGGCAGTAAAGGTAGTGGCAGTAGAGGTAGTGGCAGTAGAGGTGGTGGCAGTAGAGGTGGTGGCAGTAGAGGTAGTGGCAGTAAAGGTAGTGGCAGTAGAGGTAGTGTCAGTAGAGGTGGTGGCAGTAGAGGTGGTGGCAGTAGAGGTAGTGGCAGTAAAGGTAGTGGCAGTAGAAGTAGTGGCAGTAAAGGTAGTGGCAGTAGAGGTGGTGGCAGTAGAGGTGGTGGCAGTAGAGGTGGTGGCAGTAGAGGTGGTGGCAGTAGAGGTGGTGGCAGTAGAGGTAGTGGCAGTAGAGGTAGTGGCAGTAGAGGTAGTGGCAGTAGAGGTAGTGGCAGTAGAGGTGGTGGCAGTAGAGGTGGTGGCAGTAGAGGTGGTGGCAGTAGAGGTAGTGGCAGTAGAGGTAGTGGCAGTAAAGGTAGTGGCAATAAAGGTAGTGGCAGTAGAGGTAGTGGCAGTAGAGGTAGTGGCAGTAGAGGTAGTGGCAGCAGAGGTAGTGGCAGTAGAGGTGGTGGCAGTAAAGGTAGTGGCAGTAGAGGTAGTGGCAGTAGAGGTAGTGGCAGTAGAGGTGGTGGCAGTAGAGGTGATGGCAGTAGAGGTAGTGGCAGTAGAGGTGGTGGCAGCAGAGGTAGTGGCAGTAGAGGTGGTGGCAGTAGAGATAGTGGCAGTAAAGGTAGTGGCAGTAGAGGTAGTGACAGTAGAGGTAGTGGCAGTAGAGGTAGTGGCAGTAGAGGTGGTGGCAGTAGAGGTGGTGGCAGTAGAGGTAGTGGCAGTAGAGGTGGTGGCAGTAGAGGTAGTGACAGTAGAGGTGGTGGCAGTAGAGGTGGTGGCAGTAGAGGTAGTGGCAGTAGAGGTAGTGGCAGCAGAGGTAGTGGCAGTAGAGGTGGTGGCAGTAAAGGTAGTGGCAGTAGAGGTAGTGGCAGTAGAGGTAGTGGCAGTAAAGGTGGTGGCAGTAGAGGTAGTGGCAGTAAAGGTAGTGGCAGTAGAGGTAGTGGCAGTAGAGGTAGTGGCAGCAGAGGTAGTGGCAGTAGAGGTGGTGGCAGTAAAGGTAGTGGCAGTAGAGGTAGTGGCAGTAGAGGTAGTGGCAGTAGAGGTGGTGGCAGTAGAGGTGGTGGCAGTAGAGGTGGTGGCAGCAGAGGTAGTGGCAGTAGAGGTGGTGGCAGTAGAGGTGGTGGCAGCAGAGGTAGTGGCAGTAAAGGTAGTGGCAGTAGAGGTAGTGGCAGTAGAGGTGGTGGCAGTAGAGGTGGTGGCAGTAGAGGTGGTGGCAGTAGAGGTGGTGGCAGTAAAGGTAGTGGCAGTAGAGGTAGTGTCAGTAGAGGTGGTGGCAGTAGAGGTGGTGGCAGTAGAGGTAGTGGCAGTAAAGGTAGTGGCAGTAGAGGTAGTGGCAGTAGAGGTGGTGGCAGTAGAGGTAGTGGCAGTAGAGGTAGTGGCAGTAGAGGTAGTGGCAGTAGAGGTGGTGGCAGTAGAGGTGGTGGCAGTAGAGGTGGTGGCAGTAGAGGTAGTGGCAGTAGAGGTAGTGGCAGTAAAGGTAGTGGCAGTAGAGGTAGTGTCAGTAGAGGTGGTGGCAGTAGAGGTGGTGGCAGTAGAGGTAGTGGCAGTAAAGGTAGTGGCAGTAGAGGTGGTGGCAGTAGAGGTAGTGGCAGTAGAGGTAGTGGCAGTAGAGGTAGTGACAGTAGAGGTAGTGGCAGTAGAGGTAGTGGCAGTAGAGGTAGTGGCAGTAGAGGTAGTGGCAGTAGAGGTGGTGGCAGTAGAGGTAGTGGCAGTAGAGGTAGTGGCAGTAGAGGTGGTGGCAGTAGAGGTGGTGGCAGTAGAGGTAGTGGCAGTAGAGGTGGTGGCAGTAGAGGTGGTGGCAGTAGAGGTAGTGGCAGTAGAGGTAGTGGCAGTAGAGGTGGTGGCAGTAGAGGTGGTGGCAGTAGAGGTGGTGGCAGCAGAGGTAGTGGCAGTAGAGGTAGTGGCAGTAGAGGTGGTGGCAGTAGAGGTGGTGGCAGTAGAGGTAGTGGCAGTAGAGGTAGTGGCAGTAGAGGTAGTGGCAGTAGAGGTGGTGGCAGTAGAGGTGGTGGTAGTAGAGGTGGTGGCAGCAGAGGTAGTGGCAGTAGAGGTGGTGGTAGTAGAGGTGGTGGCAGTAGAGGTAGTGGCAGTAAAGGTAGTGGCAGTAGAGGTAGTGGCAGTAAAGGTAGTGGCAGTAGAGGTAGTGGCAGTAGAGGTAGTGGCAGTAGAGGTAGTGGCAGTAGAGGTAGTGACAGTAGAGGTAGTGGCAGTAGAGGTGGTGGCAGTAGAGGTAGTGGCAGTAGAGGCAGTGGCAGTAGAGGTAGTGGCAGTAAAGGTAGTGGCAGTAGAGGTAGTGGCAATAGAGATGGTGGAAGTGCCGTTGTTTTTAATCCTTGTTAATAGTTAGGATTTATGCTGGACTTAAAGGATTACAATACTGAAGTTGCTTCGAGGGAGAGAAAATAGTGGTTAGGATTTACTTGTTGTTGTTGTTGTTATTTCTTTGTTTTGTTTGCTGTTATTGTTTGTTTGTTTTTTGTTGTTGTTGATGCTGTTATGTTTGTGTTTGTTAGTTTTAATGTTCTTGTCATTGCTATTATATTATTTTTGCTGTTAGTTGTTGTTGTTATTGTTGTTGATATTGTTTTCGTTGTTTTTATTGTTGTTGTCATCATCCGGCTTTAAACTCGGTAGATCTTTAGGATTATAATCGGATATTACAAGACAATTTCCTTGTTAATCTCACACAAGTACGATCATTATTACGATTTTTTTTTAACCTTGGGAGAGCTTGTAGAAAAACCTGTCGGGATAACATTATAAACCTAAGGATAACAGTATATGCGAGGCGATGGTCACATTAAGGGAGTTTAAATCACACCTGCTTGTTGGGTGTGATGGTGTGTGGGGGTGGTGTTGTGGTGTGTGGGGGTGGTGTTATGGTGTGTGGGGGTGGTGTTATGGTGTGTGGGGGTGGTGTTATGGTGTGTGGGGGTGGTGTTATGTTGTGTGGGGGGTGGTGTTGTGGTGTGTGGGGGTGGTGTTATGGTGTGTGGGGGTGGTGTTGTGGTGTGTGGGGGGTGGTGTTGTGGTGTGTGGGGGTGGTGTTATGGTGTGTGGGGGTGGTGTTATGGTGTGTGGGGGTGGTGTTATGGTGTGTGGGGGTGGTGTTATGGTGTGTGGGGGGTGGTGTTATGGTGTGTGGGGGTGGTGTTATGGTGTGTGGGGGTGGTGTTATGGTGTGTGGGGGTGGTGTTATGATGTCTGGGGATGGTGTTATGGTGTTAGGGGTAGTGTTATGGTGTGTTAGGGGGTAGTGTTGTGGTGTGTTACGGGGTAGTGTTATGGTGTTAGGGGTAGTGTTATGGTGTGTTAGGGGGTAGTGCTATGGTGTGTTAGGGGGTAGTGTTATGGTGTGTTAGGGGTTAGTGTTATAGTGTGTTAGGAGGTAGTGTTATGGTGTGTTAGGAGGTAGTGTTATGGTGTGTTAGGAGGTAGTGTTATGGTGTGTTAGGAGGTAGTGTTATGGTGTGTTAGGGGGTAGTGTTATGGTGTGTTAGGGGGTAGTGTTATGGTGTGTTAGGGGGTAGTGTTATGGTGTGTTAGGGGGTAGTGTTTTGGTGTGTTAGGAGGTAGTGTTATGGTGTGTTAGGGGGTAGTGTTATGGTGTGTTAGGGGGTAGTGTTATGGTGTGTTAGGAGGTAGTGTTATGGTGTGTTAGGAGGTAATGTTATGGTGTGTTACGGGGTAGTGTTATGGTGTGTCTGGTTGAAGAATAACACGAATGAGGGTTAAATCGGATAAAGGTATTGATTTGAGAAAAACAACATATTGAAGATAGGAAAGATCCAAGTGATAAATGTAATCTTGGACAGAAGTAGAACAGAGACATGAAGATCTAATGAGAAAGAAGGAGATGGGAAGGATTGGGGGGAGGGAAGGAGGGAAGGAGGGAAAGGGACATTTATGGTCGTTACGTGAAACATTGCGGATACAGTTACTCCTTATAGTTCAAGGCTCAAGGTTCAAGGTTTGCTCCAGCCTCTCTACTGAACACCCACGCTGTGTCGAGGGATTCAGCAGTTCATTTTATTCAATCTCTTTGTTCACGATATAAAAGTTCCTACATGTTAAGGTTCACTGTTATCTCGTAGTGTGAGGGGAGGTGTCTTGGTGTGCCTATGATCAGGGACAGAGATCCGACAAATAACTAAGTAAAAACAATATTCATGAGTCCCCCCTCTCTCTTCTTACGAGTATTATACAGAAAATGGAAGCACAGATATTGACAATAATGATGCGTGACGGTGTGAGTGATGATAGTGTGACGCCCCTTACCTTGATACAGGTGTGGTTGACAGGTGGTTGATCAGCTGTACCAATCATACCAGTCAGGCCACAGGTGTAAACTCTTATTAAACACACACACACACACACACACACAAACAAAAACAAACAAATACACATCCACAGATATAAAAACACAAACATACACATACATATACAGTACATACACTCTCGCAACTCAACTCCATGAACCATACTATATATATCCCTAAAAGAGAAACACACACACACACACACACACACACACACATACGGCCATGTTTTGTATATATTTATTTATAACGCTAAATACAAATAATCACCTGATGAGACTTAAAAAGCAACTGACGTCATTGCCAACTAGCGATATTTTTTTTAATTTTATTGTTACAACTTTATGAAAAATAATTTGTATATGATATAATTTGCTCTGCTTTATTTAAGACGTCGTTTATCATCCCAAGGTTAGGTTAGGTTAGGTTAGGTTTTATATGAAGCAATTCATTTATATGTATAATGATGAAGTACGTGATCGTCTTCGGCTCAGTCACAAGTTTTAGAATAATATATAGAAGTCATCGCTGTTTGTGGATGGGTGGTGGGTGTAGGGTGTCAACGGTGAGTGTAGGTAGAAGGGATATATATTACTTATATGTGTGTAAAGTATAGTGGGACTAGAGTGTGGTTGATGTAATGTATTTATATATAGGCGTATTGTGGGTTGTCGGGGGTGGGGTAGTGTTCAATAAGGAGTTGTACACCTGTGACATAACACACCTGTGGTATTACTCACATTCCACTATGGTTCTACATAAGAACATAAGAACATAAGAATGGTGGAAACTGCAGCGGGCCTATTGGTCCATACTGGGCAGTCCCGTTTACACCCAACCCCTATTGCTCATATAAACATCCAACCTACTCTGTTTCCAAACCAGTGTTTACCTATTTCGCGCCTAAATCTAAATTTGTCTAATTTAAAACCATTGTTACGAGTTTGCTCCTGTTTGGATAGTTTGAGTACCTTTGTAATGTCCCCTTTGTTTAGCCCTGACTTCCATTTATACACCTCTATCAGGTCGCCCCTCGCTCTACGTCTCTCCAGGGAGTGCAAATTAAGATGCTTTAACCTGTCTCTGTACTAAAGGTTCCTAATGCCCGGGATTAGTCTTGTCCTTCTCCTCTGAATTATTTCCAAGGATTCTATATCCATTCTGTAATACGGTGACCAGAACTGAAGTGCGTAATCTAGGTGTGGTCTCACAAGCACAAGATTCAGTTTTGGGATGACCTCGCTAGTTTTGTAACTAACACTCCTTTGTATGAACCCAAGTACTTTATTAGCCTTGTTACGAGCAAAAACACATTGTTTACTTGGCTTAAGGTTCCTACTTATCATTACTCCTAAATCTCTCTCGCAGTCGGATTTCTCAATGCCATCGTTGTTCGTCTAGTAACTGGTTTCCCTGTTTACATCTCCTATACTGAGTACTTTACATTTGTCCACGTTGAATTTCATCTGCCATTTTTTTCAGACCATTCGAAAAATTTGTTTAGATCTTCCTGTAGTTTTGCAGAGTCCTCGTCAGATTTAATAACACGTCCTATTTTAGATATCTATGCCGATATCTATGTCGTTTATGTATATAATAAATAATAATGGTCCAAGTACTGAGCCTTGGGGAACTCCATTAGTGACGTTACTCCAATAGGATTTAGTGCCATTAATGCTCACTCCCTGTTTCCTGTCCTGTAACCACGCCTTAATCCATTTAAGGATATTACCTTTGATGCCATGAACGCCGGCTTGTGAAGCCATGCTAGAAATCATTGCTCAATCTGTGCTTCTCCAGGTGATTTCGAATATAGTAATTTGCCTCCTATTGATGTTAGACTGATTGGGCGGTAGTTAGAGGATAGTGATCTATCCCCTTTCTTGAAAATCGGTATTACATTCCCTAACCACCAGGATTCTGGTACTACACCTGTTTTTAAGGACATGTTAAACAGCTTTGCTAAGGGCATACTAAGCTCTTCCTTACATTCCTTTAATACTCTGGCAAATATCTCATCGGGACCAGTTGACTTATTAGGCTTCAGTTTGTCTATTTGCTTACTAACATCGTTACTAGTCACTACTATCTCGCTTAATTTGTTTTCTTCACTATCTCTGAATAGAGTCGGTGCCTCGGGTATCATGTATAAATTTTCGGTGGTGAAAACTGTTGAAAAATATTTATTCAAATTATTGCTCATTTCTCCGTCGTTATCAGTGAGCTCGCAGGTATAAGAACATAAGAACATAAGAATGGAGGAAACTGCAGCGGGCCTATTGGCCCATACTGGGCAGTCCCGTTTACACCCAACCCCTATTGCTCATATGAGCATCCAACCTATGTTTGAAGCAATTCAGCGTATTCGAGTTAATGATGATATTTGGTAACTTGTTCCATTCATCCACTACTCTGTTTCCAAACCAGTGTTTACCTATTTCACGCCTAAATCTAAATTTGTCCAATTTAAAACCATTGTTACGAGTTCGCTCCTGGTTGGATAATTTGAGTACCTTTGTAATGTCCCCTTTGTTTAGCCCTGCCTTCCATTTATACACCTCTATCAGGTCGCCCCTCGCTCTACGTCTCTCAAGGGAGTGCAAATTAAGATGCTTTAACCTGTCTCTATACTCAAGGTTCCTGATACCCGGGATTAGTCTTGTCATTCTCCTCTGGATTCTTTCCAAGGATTCTATATCCATTCTGTAATACGGTGACCAGAACTGGACTGCGTAATCCAGGTGTGGTCTCACAAGAGCAAGATACAGTTTTAGGATGACCTCGCTAGTCTTGTAACTAACACTCCTTTGTATGAACCCAAGTACTTTATTAGCCTTGTTACGAGCAAAAACACATTGTTTACTTGGCTTAAGGTTCCTACTTATCATTACTCCTAAATCTCTCTCGCAGTCGGATTTCTCTATGGCATCGTTGTTCATCTGGTATCTGGTTTCCCTGTTTACATTCCCTATACTGAGTACTTTACATTTGTCAATGTTGAATTTCATCTGCCATTTTTCAGACCATTCGAAAAATTTGTTTAGATCCTCCTGTAGTTTTGCCGAGTCCTCGTCAGATTTGATAACACGTCCTATTTTAGTATCATCAGCAAATTTACTTATGTTGCTGTCTATGCCGATATCTATGTCGTTTATGTATATAATAAACAATAATGGTCCAAGTACTGAGCCTTGGGGAACTCCACTTGTGACGTTGCTCCAATGGGACTTAGTGCCGTTAATGCTCACTCGCTGTTTCCTGTCCTGTAACCACGCCCTAATCCATTTAAGGATGTCACCTTTGATGCCATGAGCTTCTACCTTTCTAATTAGTCTTTCGTGGGGTACTCTGTCGAAGGCTTTGCTAAAGTCGAGATATACCACATCATAATTGTGCCCCTCGTCCACTGATTCGAAAACTGATGAAAAGAATGTTAATAGATTAGTTAGGCAAGAACGTCCGCTTGTGAAGCCATGCTGGGAATCATTGATCAATCTGTGCTTCTCCAGGTGATTTCGAATAGAGTTTGAAATGATTGCTTCCAGTAATTTGCCTACTATTGATGTTAGACTGATTGGGCGGTAGTTAGAGGATAGTGATCTATCCCCCTTCTTGAAGATCGGTATTACATTCGCTATCCTCCAGGATTCTGGTACTACACCTGTTTTTAAGGACATGTTAAACAACTTTGCTAAGGGCATACTAAGCTCTTCCTTACATTCCTTTAATACTCTGGCAAATATCTCATCGGGACCAGGTGACTTATTAGGCTTTAGTTTGTCTATTTGCTTACTAACATCGTTACTAGTCACTACTATCTCACTTAATTTGTTTTCTTCACTATCTC
>CAUDMG010000597.1:0-7500 GCA_958450375.1 Homarus gammarus
CGGGTATGTGTATGGGAATGTTTGCAGGTGTGTGTGTGTGTGGTGGTGTTGGTAGGTGTGATTATGATGTTGGCAGGTGTGTATGTGTCTGTGGTAATGTTGGCCAGTGTGTGTGTGTGTGTGAGGTAATGTTGGCAGGTGTGTGTGTGTGTGTGTGTGTGTGTGTGTATGTATGTGTGTGTGTGTGTGTGCGTGTGTGTGTGTGTGTGTGTGTGCGTGTGTGTGCGTGTGTCTGTGTGTATGTGTGTGTGTGTATGGTAATATTGGCAGGTGTGTGTGTGTGTGTTTGTGTATGGTAATGTAATAATAATAATAATAATAATAATTAACGGTTTATTGAAGGAGCTTGGCAGCCAGAAGGCTGAAAATATACAGTTACATATTTGGGGAATGGGTTACGAATTACAAATAATATACAAGTAACATAAGTGACACAAATAAGACATATAATAACTTAGATGGGGAAAAGCTCAAACTACAGTTCATTTCAACATAGTGACAGTGTTACAGTATTACAAGTTGTTGATAATTTTTACAATGGTTGGGACTGGGCTGTTCTTATAGCGATCAGTTCGTGCACGTATGGGCTGGATGCGGTTGTGGTGTCGAACAGCAATTCTCGGACAAGGGATCTCAGGTGGTAGTAGGAGCCGGTGTCGGGGATGGTGTAGAAGCTTCTTACCAAATTTGCAGATGAGGTCGTGGTGATGGTCAGTGAGAGTCGAAAGGGTCAGTGTGTTGAGCGCTTCTTGATATGTGGAGTAGGAGGGGGAGAGAATAATCTTGCATGCCCTCTTTTGTACTTTTTCTAGGTGTTTACGTTGTGTGGCATTTAGGGAGGAAGACCAGGTGGGGGAGGCATAGGTGAGCTTGGGAAGTATGAATGTTGTGTAAACACTGAGGAGCTCGTGTGCAGGAACTCCGAGGGACTTGAGTCGGCGGAGGAGGTGGAGACGGAAACTGGAGGATTTGACAACTTCATTGACGTGTGGTTTCCAATTTAGTTTGTTGTCTATGGTGACGCCGAGGAGCTTCGTGGAATCTACAACCTGGAGTGTGTTCGGACCTAGAGTAATGGAAGGAGGTGGGACAATGTCGGAGGAGAGGTTGATGTGCATAACCATGGTCTTGGTATGGTTGATGGTGACATGGTTGTTGGTGGCCCAGTTTTGGAGACTGTTCAATAAATCCTGAAGGGCGGTATAGTTGGGAGCAGAATTGTTGACGCTGATCCCAATGGTGGAGTCGTCGACATATTTCCAGCGAGCAGGGGTTTCTCTTAGGGCATCATTGATGAGCATAAGGAAGCAGAGTGGTCCCATCTTGGTGCCTTGGGGGACGCCACAGGTGAGTGACTGAAAGGTGGAGACAGCCCCTCGGAAGCGTACAGCTTGGCGTCGGTCACTGAGGAAGTCTGTAAGCCATGGTATGAGGCTTCTTCGAAGCCCGAGGTCAATAGCTTTGTTGATGATTATATTGTGGTCGACTAGGTCGAACGCTTTAGTGAAATCAATGAAGGCGACAGCTACAGACGTTTTTCGTTTCTCGAGATGGCGGTATATGTAATCGAGAAAGCTGACAAGACAGTGAGTGGTGGAGGAAGTTTTCATGTTGCCAAATTGCTGAGGGTCTACGACTCCTGCAATATCAGCATAAGCCCAGTCGAACACAAAACTTTCACAGATTAGGCTGGGTATTGGGGTGATTGCAATAGGTCGTAGCTGATTTAAGGATTGTGGGCTGGTTGACTTGGGCACTGGTGATACATAAGAGGTCTTCCAGTCAGCTGGGCATCTGGCTTGACTGAGAGAAGCATTGATGATGGAGCAGAGGGGTTTAGCAAGCTCCGGGGAGAACTCCTTGAAGAGTTTCATTGGTAAGTCAATGGGGGTGGTAGAGCGTTTTAATTTTAGTTTGTCCAGGCGTTTTGCTACTTCAAATTCTTCTACTAAGTCAGTGGGAAGGGGGGCTGGTAGGTAAGCAGGGAGAGTTGTTGTGTCAAGCCGTGGGAGCGTCTGGCATATAGTAGCGAAATGGTTATTTGTTTGCTCAGCTGCGTCAACACTAGTGAGATGGCTAAGGAAGGGGAGGGGGTGTGTCTTATTGTTTAGTCCACAGAGTTCTTTAAGCTTACCATACCATTGACTGATGTTGGTCTGCTTCAGGTGTTGTAATTTGGTTGGGTAGTGGGACTTCTTTGCAGTGCGTATTTCGCGGATGACTCGGTTGCGAAGGGACCTGTAGCGGATGTGGTCATTGAGATGAAAGGCTCTGTCTCTCTGTTGCATAAGTCTTTTGATCCGAGGTGTGATCCAGGGCAAGTCAGCTGGGTGAGACCTGACGGACTTCTCGGGGAAGAAGTGGTGGTGAGCTTGCGTGGTGGTGTTGGTATAATTTATCCATTTGGTTTCCACGTCATCCACGCTAAGTACTTCAGTCCAGGGATGGTGAACTATCCACTGCCCGAATAGGCGCACTGCAGAGTCAGTAATCGGCCTGTAGGTCTTGATGTAGGGTCTCTGTACTTGAGTGGGAGTGGCAGCCGGGGACCAGAGCACTGATAAGTGTGTGCTACACCCGATAGGAGGCATTGGTTGAGGTGGTTGGTACTGGTCCGCTAAGTCAGTTAAGATAAGGTCAAGGGTATTTTGACCGTGTGTGGGGAAGGTCACGACTTGTGATAGTGATAGCTGGTCCTGGATATCAGTGGTGTCAATTTCATTTAAATCCCCACATAATACTAACTTGGCACATGGGTACCTAACTCTGAGGTGGTCTGAGGTGGTGATGAGATGATTGATAAGAGTGTCTCTGGTGGGTGATCGAGGCGGATGGTATGCCACACAGATTATGATGGAAGCAGTGTTGCGCGGGTGGGCCCGTAGCACGACACGTACCCATAATGCTTCCACATCTGCTGGGACTTGAACATCCAGGCGTGACGGGCGTAGGTCATCTTGACAGAAGAGGGCAACACCTCCTCCGCGTCTTTGTGAACGAAGGTGATGAAAGAGTTGATATCCCTCAATATGACACGTTTCAGGCACAATTTGCCAAGCCTCACATATGGCAACGACGCTCGCGGCGGTTGACCTGACTGTAGTTGCCAGCTCGTCGAACTTGTTAGCTAGGGAAGTGACGTTGGATAGCAGTAAAGACGGGAGATCATACCATATCCGTGGAACTTCAGTGTGGTGGTATGGTCTGTCAGGGGTGGGTTTCTCCGGTTTCCTAGTGGAGGTTACGGTTCTAATGGGCTTATGTGCATGACGGCCTTGTCTACGGCTACGCGCGTGGAATATGTTCAGTGACTTGAGTAGCCGGATAACACTGCCATCAGGATAACCGTTCCCACGCTTTAGATGGTACAGAGTGCGTCGGGAGTAAGTGATTGGTGGCCATCTGTTGAAATCTGTTGTGGGCGGACGGAAGTGTTTGTCACTGACGGCACTTTGAGGGACACTGACACTGGTAGACATCTGTTAATATTTGTCAGTCGTAAAGACCGTGGGTCTTTGTCCCTGGTGCTTGGGGTCGCCGACACAGTTTTCACGATAGATGTAAACACCGCGGTGGTCCTTGTCACTGGCACTTTAAAGGTGACCGATAAAGTGCCCACTGTCTGACTTTTCCTTGGGGTGCACTATCGAGCACTGTATGGTAATCACTTATTGCACTGCTCCGTAATCAATCGTTCACTAATCACTAGAATGTTTTGTTGAATCGATCCTGGTGTAGTAAGGCTGGTAGGGGTATAGCAGGGGGAGCGGGCGGGGCCAAACAGACTCGGCCTGGCTGCTAAAACTGGGAGCGCCTTCGGGGCACGTCCTGTCTCACTGAGGGTTGGCAGGTGTGTGTGTGTGTGAGTGTGTGTGTGTCTTTAAGTGTGTGAGGTAATGTTGTGAGGTGTGAGGTGTGTGTGTGTGTGTGTGTGTGTGTATGTGTGTGTGTGTGTGGTGATGTTGGTAGTTGTGTGTATGGCGATGTTGGTATGTGTGTGTGTGTGTGTGTGTGTGTGGTGATGTTGGCAGGTGTGTGTTATGTTAACACGTGTGTGTGTGTGTGGTGATGTTCGAAGGTGTAATAATAATAATAATAATAATAATTATTATAATTAACGGTTTATTGTAAAATTCTGCAGCCCAAAGGCTGAAAATATACATTGGACATAAATGACTTAATACATACATTGGTGGTTTAACAAAAGCCTTCATTAGAGAAAGGTAAAGGAACATACAGTGAAGATACAGATTAATGTAGGTGTTGAACAGCAAACTCGTAGTGTAGTAACTCCCTCCCAGATGGTGTTAGGAGGAACTCACGTGGTGTCGTAGTTCCCTCAGATGGTGTTATGAGGGACCTGGCGTGGTGTAGTAATTCCCTCGCAGATGGTGTTTTGAGGGGCCTCACGTGGTGTAGTAATTCCCTCACAGATGGTGTTATGAGGGACTTGAAGTGGTGTAGTAATTCCCTCACATATGGTGTTATGAGGGACATGTGGTGTAGTAATTCCCTCACAGATGGTGTTATATGAGTGAGGTGTGGTCTTAGGCATTCCTATCGTAGACGGATTAACACATCGCTGGTTGTTGTTGGGTTTCACTGGTCGTTATCACTGGTTACCTGGGACCTCACTGTGTGAAGGTTAACTATGGTACGACTGTTACTGTTGAGTTGTTCTCACTGACTTAAGCATTGTTGACCACTGTTCACCTCTGTTTAACACTGGTTTCGTTCCTTTCCTAAATGAAATTGTACCTTCCGGCGAGAACTTGTTCATATTCCGGTGGGGGAGGAGGGTTCAGGGGAGGGGGTTGGTATGGGCCAACTTAACAGTTGACCTGGCTGCTCCGAGAGGAGCGCCAGGTATGTCTTGACCCATCGGTGGTCAAGGATGTTGTGTGTGTGTGTGTGTGTGTGCATCTGTGTGTGTGGCGATGTTGGCGGGTATGTGTATGGTAATGTTTGCAGGTATGTGTGTGTGGTGGTGTTGGTAGGTGTGATTATGATGTTGGCAGGTGTGTATGTATGATGCTGCCTAGTGTGTATGTGTCTGTGGTAATGTTGGCCAGTGTGTGTGTGTGTGTGTGTGTGTATGAGGTAATGTTGGCAGGTGTGTGTGTGTGTGTGTGTGTGGGTGTGTGTGGTAATGTTGGTAGGTGCGTGTCTATGTGTGTGTGTGTGTGTGTGTGGCAATGTTGGCAAGTGTGTGTGAGGCAATGTTGGCAGGTGTGTGTGTGTGTGTGTGTGTGTGTGTGGTAATGTTGGCAGGAGTGTGTATGGTGATGTTGGCAGGTGTGTGTGAGTGTGTGTGTGTGTCTATGTGTGTGAGGTAATGTGGTGAGGTGTGTGTGTGTGGTAATGTTGGCAAGTGTGTGTGTGTGTGTGTGTGTGTGTGTGTGTGTGTGTGTGTGTGTGGTGATGTTGGCAGGTGTGTGTATGGTGACGTTGGCAGGTATGTGTTATGTTAACAGGTATGTGTGTGTGTGTGTGTGTGTGTGTGGTGATGTTCGAAGGTAATAATAATAATAATAATAATAAACGGTTTATTGAAAAAGTTCGGCAGCCCGAAGGCTGAAAATATACATTGGACATAAATGACTTATTACATACATTGGTGGTTTAACAAAAGCCTTCATTAGAGAAAGGTGAAGGAACATACAGTGAACATACAGATTAATGTTTACACACGTAGATCATGTGAGCTGAGGTGTTGAACAGCAGACACGCAACTCCTTCACAGATGGCCTTTATGAGGGGCACCACGTGGAGTAGTAGTTCCCTCACAGGTGGTGTTATGGGGGGCTTGACGTGGTGTAGTAATTCCCTCACAGATGGTGTTATGAGGAACCTCACATGATGCTGTAGCAACTCATTCACTAAGTGGTGTCGTAGCATCATGGGGACACCACTAGGTCTGTTGTGGAGTCTCGGGGGAATTATCACTGGGTACCTGGGACCTCACTGTGTGAATGTTAGCTTGGGTACGACTCGGCTGTTACTGTTTAGTTGTTTTTCACTGACTTAAGCACTGTTCACCATTATTCAACACTGGTTCCATTCCTTTTCCAAATAGTAACTTCTGGCGAGAACTTGTTATTCCGGTGGGGAGGAGGGTTCAGTGGAGGGAGTTGGTATGGGCCAACATAATAGTTGACGTGGCTGCTGCTAGAGCAGCGCCAGGTGCGTCTGACCCGACTTGACCCGTCGGTGGTCAAGGGTGTGTGTGTGTGTGTGTGTGTGTGTGTGTGTGTGTGTGTGTGTGTGTGTGGTGATGTTCGAAGGTGTGTGTGTGTGTGTGTGAGTGTGTGTGTGTGGTAATGCTGGCAGTTGTATGTGTGTGTGTGTGTGTGTGTGTGTGTGTGTGTGTGTGTCTGTGTGTGTGGTGATGTTGGCGGGTATGTGTATGGGAATGTTTGCAGGTGTGTGTGTGTGTGGTGGTGTTGGTAGGTGTGATTATGATGTTGGCAGGTGTGTATGTGTCTGTGGTAATGTTGGCCAGTGTGTGTGTGTGTGTGAGGCAATGTTGGCAGGTGTGTGTGTGTGTGTGTGTGTGTGTGTGTGTGTGTGTATGTGTGTGTGTGTGCGTGTGTGTGTGTGCGTGTGTGTGCGTGTGTCTGTGTGTGTGTGTGTGTGTGCATGGTAATGTTGGCAGGTGTGTGTGTGTGTGTGTGTGTGTATGGTAATGTTGGCAGGTGTGTGTGTGTGTGTGTGTGTGTGTGTCTTTATGTGTGTGAGGTAATGTTGTGAGGTGTGAGGTGTGTGTGTGTGTGTGTGTGTGTGTGGTAATGTTGGCAGGTGTGTGTGTGTGTCTGTGTGTGTGTGTGTGTGTGTGTGTGTGGTGATGTTGGAAGATGTGTGTATGGTGATGTTGGTAAGTGTGTGTGTGTGTGTGTGTGTGTGGTGATGTTCGAAGGTGTAATAATAATAATAATAATAATAATAATAATTAACGGTTTATTGAAAAAATTCTGCAGCCCAAAGGCTGAAAATATACATTGGACATAAATGACTTATTACATACATTGGCGGTTTAACAAAAGCCTTCATTAGAGAAAGGTAAAGGAACATACAGTGAAGATACAGATTAATGTAGGTGTTGAACAGCAAACTCGTAGTGTAGTAACTCCCTCCCAGATGGTGTTAGAAGGAACTCACGTGGTGTAGTAGTTCCCTCAGACGGTGTTATGAGGGACCTGGCGTGGTGTAGTAATTCCCTGCAGATGGTGTTTTGAGGGGCCTCACCTGGTGTAGTAATTCCCTCACAGATGGTGTTATGAGGGACTTGACGTGGTGTAGTAATTCCCTCACATATGGTGTTATGAGGGACATGTGGTGTAGTAATTCCCTCACAGATGGTGTTATATGAGTGAGGTGTGGTCTTAGGCCTTCCTATCGTAGACGGATTAACACATCTCTGGTTGTTGTTGGGTCTCACGGGCCGTTATCACTGGGTACCTGGGACCTCACTGTGTGAAGGTTAACTATGGTACGACTGTT
>CAUDMG010000597.1:10000-24717 GCA_958450375.1 Homarus gammarus
TTGATTATTGGGGAAATTAGAAACAGTTCTGCAGAGTATTCTCATTATTAATTTATATTAATAGTTAATTTTTTTATTTCTCAGGTAAAAATGGCTAATGCAGGAGTAAAAACACGAGAAAATGTGTATTTGACAAAGACATTATGTGATGACATTACAGAGGCTAAGTTACCTTCAAACAGGCAAGTGTTACAGTATTTTTTAAGCTTGCATCGCATACAGAAAAAAAACACCAGAGTGGCAGCTGGGGAAGTCACAGATAAAATTCTTCAATTTTGGACAAAAGCAAACATTTCCACACACCACAAACCAGATTGGGTGAATCAAGTGCACAAAAGTGGAGTAGTTTGAAAAAGAACTCTTCAAGAAAGACAGAAACTCAAAAGCAGAAAGAGAAAGGGTTCACTGATACATTTGAAGATCTCTTTGACATTGCACATGTGAATGCTTTGAATATGGTGACAGTTCAGGAGGATAAGGATTTCTTAATAGCGCAACGAGAAAAAGGGCGTCGTGGGGCAATGTCATCTCTTGACAAAGTATTCCTGAAAAGACAGAAACGACGAGAAAAACTCTGAAGAAAGCATTGAAAGCTGCAAACAGTGCAGAGGAAGAAACCAAAAAATGTCAGGCCTTCGTTGTCTTGGACAGCAGTAGTACGTCTTCTTCTGAGGAATCTGCATTGTGTTCTGGGTATCAAGTTCTATCTACAGGAGCGAACACAAACACCTGTAGAGTTTTCGTAGGTTCCATTTACTGGATAAACGAAGGTACACAAGGAAGGTGGCGCTCCTCACTCTGTATGGGGGGGTCAACTAGCCTCTCGGGCGACATCTGGTAAGTGATACATTAACAGCTTCCACATGTCGCCAGGCACATTAATTAAGCATGTGGGACATGGTAAATACAGTGCCACACACTGCTAGCTAGGCTGAATAAATAGTGTATATAAATGGAGCACATACATAATATACATACATAATAAACATACAGCATACATAATATACATACACCTCCCTCCCCCTATACGCTCATAGCAAAGTCTTGAGCGGACCTTTTCTTTTGGATCCGTTCTGAGCGTCGAGGGACTTGATCACTGGGAAGGGTATGGGACTCAACACTGGTGGCTGGGTCAGCAGAAGGCGTTGTTACGGGGCGGAGAAAACGGCGGTTCCTCCACCACACACGACCACTGGGTAACCGCACCTGGTAGTCCCGTGACCTACCGAGACCCATGACTACGCCTACTTTGTCCCAATGTAGGGAAGTCGGGTCCTGAACACGGACTTGGGTGCCGACACTCAATCTGGGGAGAGAACGGGCGTGGTCGTTGTAGCGGGCGACGACGTCTTGAACACGTTCGGCGGCTCGGCGATCACAATCCTCTGTCTTGGCCTGCCACTCCTTGGAGAAAGATTGAGGGTGAGGAGGGACACAAGAACGAAGGGGGCGTCCATACAAGACCTGGGCAGGGGAGCGTCCGGTGTAGTTAGGTGTGTTGCGGAGTTCAAGGAGACCCCGGTCGAAGGCCTCGCAGTCAATATTCCCAGAAGGGGCCACCTTAAGGATGAGGTGCTTCAGGGATTTGAGAGCAGCCTGAGCGTGGCCGTTGGACTGCGGGTAATGGGGCGATGACAACACATGCCGGACTCCCCATCGGTCAAGGAACACAGCAAAGTCCCGGCTTGTGAACTGGGGCCCTCCGTCGGTTCGCAGGCACACAAGAACGCCCACGTCACGGAAGTAGTGGCGGAACTTGCTGATGGTGGCGGCAGATGTCGTGTCATTACCGCACTTGATGACAACCGGCCAACCAGAGAGACGGTCGACGATAACGAGGAAGGACTTTCCTGACACAGAGAAAAAGTCGACCGACACAGACTCAAAGGGGCGGGTGGGGTTGGCGTCACTCATAAAGGGTTCCTGCTGCTGGCTGGGTTGTAATACTTGGCAGGGCTCACACGCACGGACAACATTGGAGATGTCGGAGTTGATGCCGGGCCAGAACACAGTCTGTCGCGCACGTCGTATGGTGGCCTCAGCTCCACGGTGACTGTCGTGAAGGCGAGCCAAGACGTGGGGACGTGAGGCAGCAGGGACAACTACACGTGCTCCGTACAGAACAAGGTCCCCGTCGCAGTAGAGTTCATTACGGAGTTTCCAATACGGGAGCAGGGTGTTATGAAGGTCGTAGCGGTTGCCAGGAAATCCATTCCTCACACACTCGATGAATCGGACGTAGGAAGGGTCATCTTTGGCCGCTGTTCGACGGTCCTCCATTGCCTTTTCGTCATCTGGTGACAAATCCGAACGAAGGGATTGGACGGCGTGTAGGGTGACCACCTTGCTGACGGAAAGAGCGAGGTCGGCGTCGAGCACATGGTCTTCTGGAGTAGGGCGGCTGACAGGAGAGCGGGATAAGGCATCAGGGATGCAGAGCTCCTTATCAGCACGCCACACTGCTGTGAAGACGTACGCCGAGAGCTTCTCTTTCAGACGCTGGAGGCGAGGGTTCTCAACGGCGTCCAGCGTGTAGTGGTTGAGGATCTGAACAAGCGGGCGATGGTCGGTCACTAGGTGAAAGTGTTGCAGGCATATGAGGTAAAACCTGCACTTGGACATCGCCCAAACCACAGCCAATAGCTCCAACTCAATAGTGGCGTAGCGCGTCTCAGTGTCAGAGAGGAAACGTGAGCCACACTGAACGAGCCGGAACTGCCCTCCACCGTGATCCTGCAATAGGGCGTATCCCACGCCGTACAAGCGTGAGGCATCTGTCTGCAAAACCGTCGGCAAGGCTCGGTCAAACGTGGCGAGGACAGGTGGACTAGACAAGGCCTGTTTCACTTGCTGGAAGGCCTTGTCGTGGTCGAGGGTCCACAGGAATGTCCTCTTGGGGCTCATCAGGGGGTGGAGTGGTTGGGCGGCTGCAGAGATGTCCGGCGAAAACTCTGCTAACTGGTTGACGAGACCGATGAAGGACCTCAAGTCGGTGAGGTTAGCAGGGGTGGGAAAATCCGTGATGGCGCGGACCTTCTCCGGGTCAGCTGCATTACCATTCCCTGAGAGGGTGTACCCACAAAAGTCCACTGAAGAGCTGGCCAGAACAAACTTGTCGGCATTTAGGGTGATGCCGTGCTTCCGGCACCTGTTGAGTACCCCACAGATACGGCAGAGGTGATCCATGTAATCCTCATCGTACACGCAGTTTGCCAGACCTTGTAGAGCCATATCACCTCGAAGACAGAAAGCGTCTCCTGTAGCGGCAAATCCCATGGGGCCACGGCAATAACTGTAACGTCCATGCGGGGTAATGAAAGTTGTAAGTGGTCGGTCTTCTTCGGCAAGCTCTATCTGCCAGTATCCACACAGGGCGTCCATCGTCTTGAAGAAGCGCGCCTTCGGGTTCACACTGCGTATAGCTGCAAAGGGCGTGGGAGAAGGGTGCGCAGGACGAGACACCTGGCTGTTGAGCTTGGAGAGGTCAGTGGTGATCCGAACACCTTTGGGTTTTGCGACGACTACCATAGGGTGACACCATGGAGACGGGTCATCACCGGCTGGTGCAATAATTTCTTGGGCGACCATGGAGTCCAGCTCGTTTTTGACCGTCTCGCGGAAGGCAAGGGGGACCAGTCGAGGGGTGTAGATAGCGAAGGGCTTCGCGTCGTCCCTCAGTTGGATCCTCATCGGTGGGCCTACCATCTTCTTGAGAGGCTTGGATTCCAGAGCGGACTTGGTCACCAGAACGTCGCTGAATTCCTTCAGGAAGTACTTCCGAGCATCCGAAGGAGAGGTGTCACTGGCAAGAGGTAGGGGTAGGGCGGCAGCAGGGTAGTTGCTGCTCCCTTCGTGCACCCTGTTGGCGTGTTTTACCTTGAGAATAGGTTTGGGGAAGCCCTGGGAGATGATGGCCAACTCTTGACAATGTCTGTAGGACAGCAAAGGAGTCGGGACACCGTTATGCACATCAATCCAGGCTTGACACGACCTGTTACCAAAGGTGACTTGTGCTTGGAGTGAACCTAGGGCTGGGGCCATCTGTAAACCATCTGTCGTGAAGCGGAGATCCTTTGGTGGCGGTCCTAGATCACTTGGAGAGAGCCCCAAGCATTGCAAATGCTGGGGACCGATGACTGTAGCATCAGCGCCGGTGTCGGGCAACATCTGAAGAAGGGATGACACACTGCCGTAGGTCACGATGACGCTGATGTGCTGGGGGACTTTGGTCCTGGGACGCGAGGGGGAGCACACATTCCTAATATGGCTCGAGCGTTGTCCAGGGTCGTAATGCTTCTGATTGGAAGACTGTGGGCGGCCCACTGGTGGAAGGGTGCTGAAGCTTCCGCCGACGCTGTTCCTTGGGTTTGTTGGAAGGGCCACACTTGTCGTAGTGGCCCAGACGACCACACACATTGCACTGGACGCGTTTGGCTGGGCACCGTACTGTGAGTGACCAGTGACCCTTACGGTCACAACTGTTGCAGGTAAACTCGGCAGCTGGACACACCTGTGTTTCGTGCTGCTTACCACAGTTGTTACAAGAGGAACCGGGCGTGGGCGTGGTGGGCGAAGGCGTTGGGGTAGACTTCTTGTCCTTCTTGTACCGGGACACAGCACGTACAGGTGTAGGGGGAGCTCGGATGGCAGAGGTGGCACACCTGGCAGCCTCATAGGAGCGACATATCGTCAACACATCCTTAAGAGAAGAGGAAGAGTCGAGGGAGGTGAGGCGTTGGACAAGTTCCTTGTCCTTAACACCCATCAGGATAACCTGCTTCAACTGGGTCTCCTCGCACTGCTGGTGGTTACCTGGGCATATATCTACCTCTTCCGAGGCTCTCTTGAGTCGTACATAAAAGGTATCAAAAGTCTCGCCCTCCATCTGTCTGCAGCTAAACAATTCCCTCCTGCGTAGAGCTTCATTCCGCTGCCCTTTGATGTGCCGTTGTAGAATGTCCAGTACCTCCTCTACAGACAACAAAGAGGTCGGAGGTACCTGCAACGTGTGTTCCAAGACACGCTGAGTTTCCAAGGACAGGCACATACGCAGCTGAATAAGTTGTTTAGGTTGTCCTCCACACGTCTTTTAGCAAAGTCGTGACGCCTTTCATCCCTCATGAACTTCATTAAAGCAATTATCTCTGAAGGCAACGCTGAAGATCGAGGTGAAGGGCTGCACGATGTGGTGGGAGCTGGAGCGTCCTGTTCAGCCTGGTCATCCATCTCTGCCGAGCTGTCATCCAACTGACTCATCCGGGCGTTGGCTCCACGACTGCGTAAGGCACGAGACATAATAACTTAATCTGTGTACTGTGTCTTAAATCAGTGTTGACCGGTCAGCCCGTCGTATCAACAAGATCTGAGACAAAATATTAATTAAATGCACAAATAAGTAGATAATATATATATATATAAAATATATATAAAGGAATGGCCGCAGTCAGTGTGTTCGTACGTGTGTGTGTGTGTGTGTGTGTGCGCATCTCGGGCAGTGTCTCGCTGTGAAAGGGTGGAGGCGACTCACGTCAGTTACCCTCTGGACACTGTTAGAGGAGGGTGTAATGAAATCTACTCCTCACACATGCCCTGAACATGCCTTACACCTTGGGAATCCTTTAGAACAAGGTCACACAATTATGGCACTAAACACACAATGCACTATATACTTCACAGAAAATCACTGTCACTGACACTGCTCAAAGTTGCTTTAAATTCTTGGAGGAGACGGCCATTAGCGGTGGTTGACACAGAGCAGGGGTCCATAAGCCGGTCTTGCCACAAACTTTACACTTCACTTGTATAATTATCCAGCAAAATGACACATTGCGCCATGCATGTGTTCTGGGTATCACGTTCTATCTACAGGAGCGAACACAAACACCTGTAGAGTTTTCGTAGGTTCTATTTACTGGATAAACGAAGGTACACAAGGAAGGTGGCGCTCCTCACTCTGTATGGGGGGTAGGGTGTGTCAATTTAGTGGGTGAACTGGCTAAATTGAAAATCGAGTAATTTGGTAGCAATTTATTGTAGTCTTTAAGCATGCAAAACAATATTCTGGCATAAATTTTTTTTTATAATAAGTCCTACCTACATCAAATGGATTTTTAAATGTACATATTTGTGAATTTATAACATAACCAGCATTTGCACACATGTTACTGTTTCAAGTTTCAAATTATTATATTTTATTATCCGTAGTCTATTTGAAAGTAACCAATGCCTTCATACTCTCTTTGCTTTGGTTTCTTGTCATCAGTAGTCTGCTTGCTATTTGTGCTTTGATGTAACCTTCTCGCCTCTCGTGGCTGTAAACATGGCCCGCTGCTTCTGTGACCATTTTCACACATCTCTCCACACTTTGAGTGTGGGAAGGCCACTTCGGCACCTGCATTGGAGTCTCTTTAAGGTTTCTCAATTCTTGGCTAGTTAGACTTGTTGTCAATGGTGGCTCTAAGACCTCCAAACTCAAGTCAACCAATTATGACAATTTGGTGGCATTGGCGTTTATTGGGGGAACTTTTCTTGAATGAAACGAACAGTCTCCCAACTGGTCGTCATCTATTAGCGTTCCTCTAATCTTTAGAATGACTTCTACAGCCTCGGTTCGGAGATTGGTACATTGACTGCAAAGCATTGCTTGCAAAACTGCTTCTGATCGAGCATACCAAGCGGACCTTCTTGCCACAGGTAACACGATGTCCCTCACTACCTTCCTCTGTGTTCTTACTAGCTGCAATTGAAACAAAAGGTGATTGGGCCCATCCACCCACATAGGATTAAGTTTCACACTAAACCACTGGGGAAGATAAACTCCAATAATAAATTCAACAATTAACCTCAAATTCTTCAGCACTTTGCCCTTCAATTCGTGTTTGGAAATCCAAATCCTGCAGAAACGAAGAGCTGTAGTTAACCAACGGCTGTGACTGACAGGTCCAATCTCCAAGAGAGCCAATGACTGAGGCACTTCTCCTGATCTTATTGCTTGGGCAATACGATAAGCATAGGATTGATCTGTGCTGAGATCTTTGATGACTCCTTCAGACAACGCCGGAAGGGGAGGGCCAACTTCGACCTTTGGAAAGGTTGTATTTATTTCTAGTTGTGTTGCTTCATCCAGCATGATGCCAAGGGGACCTGACCACTTGTTGTTGCTCTTTGTAGGACCATCAAGTTCCTGGATGGGATGACGAAGAGGTAGCTCGCCTGTATGTAAATCACATACAATCCAAACAAGTCTTCTTCCTAGTTTTTTCTCTAAATGCGTCATTACACCCCCCTGCCATCCGGTGTTCACTGCAGTTGAATCTCCACCAACAGCCTGCAGTGAACTGCCAAGTCCTCTCTCCTGAACCCAACATAAAATATGATCAGCAATGACCTCTGCATGTTTCTTCCCTTCTACTTCAGTTTCGGGAGCAAAGTGAAACAAAAACCGACCACCAGGCTCAGAACAGACAGAGTAGTTTTCTTCTTTGATGAGACCTGGAAACTTTCTGTTCACTCCCTCTACTTCTAGCAAAACTTTTGTGTCATCTATTCTTCCATCAAACAAAAGACAGGAGAGCCCTCCCTCGCTTAAATCTTTTTCATGCTGATCAGATATTTCCTTCATTATTTTTTCTTGTGCTCTTCTAATTTTATTATGATCTATCACCAAAGATACATCCTCTCGGCTGATGAGGCCTGCATCTATCCAAGCGGCAGTTGCAATTTCTGCAGCCTCACGAAGTCCAGCATGGTGGCGAATACTAGCTAAAGCAATGTTTGAAATATTTCTTGTGTTGTATTTCATTTTCTTTGGTAAAGGTTCAGATGGCTCTTTGGAACTATCATCTGATGTTGCTTCCTGTTCATCAGAAGAACTATCAAAGAAGTGATAAACATCTTGACACAGCTCTTCCTCTCTTTGGATGGCTTCTTCACTCTTCATTTTCTTCTTTTGTTCCCTCTCTCGGATTTGTTCTCTCTTCTTGGCATTAGCAATCTGCTTCTTTGTTTCTGAATAATCTATTGAACCCATTTGCATACTTCCTTGGCCTTCTGCCTTTGTCCTCTGTGCCTTTATAAATTCAAGCTCTAAAACAGGGATCTTCTTTTCACGAGGACAACCACAATCAATGTGGGAATTATTTTCTCTCTTACCTGAGTGAGAACAGTTGGATTCAGAACATAAGTGTATGGAGCACTTGCAGGTCAAAATGTCAAACAGAGTATCAAGTGTGTGCAGAAATTCATTTTTCCTGGCCAAGTTTCCTTTACCAAGTGATGTTTCAACTGCTTTGTGCCATAATTTCGTTAGTTTTAGCTCAATAGTTCGACACTGATTAATCACAGGTGGTTTGAATAGTGCATTAGCTTTTGTCCATTGATGCAGAAGAGGGACTATCATGTCATTTATGAGTTCTTTATCTGTATAGTTCCTTCTGTCCTTTGCATTTTTTTCTCGAAGGAGTAACCCTAATCTTAGCATGTCTCTCACTGTTGGAAGTTCTGATATAGGAAGCTCCTTCCCTTTACCAACTTGCAGGCTCAAGTGGGTTGACAACTGACTTCTTGTCTTCAATTTTGACATCTTCACACTATCTGACAAATAGAAAAATATTTCAATGTTTCATAATTCAATTGTTGTTTCAAAAAATATCAATTTGTTTATCAAAAATGCTGTAACAGAAATAACATAATAATTTCTTAGAACATAATGTTTTATACAATGATATAAGTAACTGCGACAATCAATATGCCCTACTTACAATAATTTTAAATGTAGAATTCGTCTGGTAGAGTAGGTGCAAGTGCAATGAGAGCAAACCACCGTCTATGATATATAGAAGGAGAGTGAGCCGGGCGCCTTATCCTCACGCTTGGTACAAGTCAAAACAAGAATTAAACTGTCCCACACGGAGAGCCTGTTCATGTTCATGTTCTGACATGCATATTGTACACAAGCTATAGAACCATAAAATACTCCATAATCCATATGCTTACATGAGATTAGTTAATATCAAGTGAATAATTCTAATCAAGTCTCATTAATTTGTTGAAATACTGATATTTGAAACTTTAAGGTATAATTGATGTAGGTGAGGGTTATTTCAATTCATTTTTGTTTGCTAATCTCAAGTTTAGACATAAAGAGGCACAATATTTTGACTACCAAATTTGATTTTTAACATGTTGACAAAATTGACACACCCTAATGGGGGGGTCAACTAGCCTCTCGGGCGACATCTGGTAAGTGATACATTAGCAGCTTCCATATGTCGCCAGGCACATTAATTAAGCATGTGGGACATGGTAAATACATTGCCACACACTGCTAGCTAGGCTGAATAAATAGTGTATATAAATGGAGCACATACATAATATACATACATAATATACATACAGCATTCATAATATACATACAGAATCCAACCCAGTTCTTGGTCCATCAGCACTTCAAACTCCACCTACTGTCAAGAAGCGTGGGCGAAAAGAAGTTCTAACTCCAGAACTTTCTGCAGCATTAGATCAGACCAAGTCCTTAGATAGAATAGCCATGCACATTGTCACCCAAACTGCTCGCAGTCTGGGCCATGATGTCAGTGAATTGATTCTGAATCGATCAAGCATCAGGAGGAAACGTCAGCATCATCACAGTAGCAGGGCAGCTGAAATCCTTTCAAACTTCAAACCAGAGTCAGTTTTAATTGAACACTGGGATGGTAAATTGATGCCTAATTTGACGGGGCATGGGGACCATGTTGACAGACTCCCAGTTCTTGTCTCAGGCAATGGCACCTCCCAACTTCTTGCTGTTCCAAAACTTCCCTCTGGTACCGGTGATGAACAAGCAAAAGATGTTGTGAAGGCTTTGCAGCAATGGCACACTGCAGACATCGTGCATGGCATGTGTTTTGATACAACAAGCTCAAATACTGGTCACCACAAGGGTGCGCGTGTCAAAATTGAACAGTTGCTGGGTCATGATTTGCTATATTTTGCCTGCCGCCACCATGTAATAGAACTTGTAGCTGGAGCTGCTTTTGAAGCTGTAATGGGGCACTCAGCTGCTCCTGACATACAGCTGTTCAGAAGATTCCAAGCCAAATGGGAACAAATTGACAAGCAGAAGTTTGAAGACTCCTCCACCGACGATCTGGCAGAAGAATCAGTCAGAGCTGTTAGGGACGATCTAACCAACTTCATTGAGAAGGCTCTATTGGAGACACAGCTTCGAGATGATTATCGAGAGCTGCTAGAGCTGGCCTCCATCTTCCTTGGCACATCACCTTCTCGGGGAGTACGATATTCTGCTCCTGGTGCAATGCACCAAGCACGATGGATGGCAAAGACCATTTATTCCTTCAAAGTGTAGTTATTCTGTTCTCAGTTTAAGCTTACTCCAAAGGAGAACAGAGGACTAAGAGATTTGTGCATTTTCTTTGCCCGAATATATGTGAAGGCTTGGACAACTGCTCCACTTGCTGCAAAGGCACCAAAAGGAGATTTGATGTTGCTTAAAGCTCTACAAGACTACAGTACCATCAGCGATGCCATATCAATGGCAACTTTCCACAAAATGATGAGACACCTCTGGTACTTGTCAGAAGAGTTGGTTGCATTGGCCTTCTTTGATGACGATGTTCTCCCAGCAGTGAAGGACCGCATGTTGGAAGCTCTGAACATCGTTATTGGAGAAGAAAACCAAGTCAAACGGGTTAAAATCAATCCAGACACACTCCAAGTGAAGAACCTATATGAGTTCACGACAAAGAACACAACGTCATTTTTCAAAAAGCTCAATTTGAATACAGATTTCCTGGCCCTCCCAGTAGAACAGTGGAAAGATGATCCTGGCTTCCAAAATGCAAAAGCCAGTGTACAAGCTTTATCTGTGATCAATGATCATGCAGAAAGAGGAGTAGCCTTAGTCCAAGATTTCTCAGGCCGCATCACCAAGGACGAACAGCAACTGTAGTATCTACTGCAGGCAGTTGCTGACCACAGGAAATCATTCCCTAATGCCCTCAAGCAGACCTTACTGGGCTACAAAGAGTGAGACTGGTCCACTTGCGACCCCTGTCTTGAGCAGGTAATACAAACTTAGTGTAGGTTATGTATATAAGCTACTGTGCCGAGTAGCAACCCTGTATATAAGCTACTGTGCCGAGTAGCAACCCTGTATATAAGCTACTGTGCCGAGTAGCAACCCTGTATATAAGCTACTGTGCCGAGTAGCAACCCTGTATATAAGCTACTGTGCCGAGTAGCAACCCTGTATATAAGCTACTGTGCCGAGTAGCAACCCTGTATATAAGCTACTGTGCCAAGTAGCATTTATATACAGGGTTGCTACTCGGCACAGTAGCTTATATACAGGGTTGCTACTCGGCACAGTAGCTTATATACATAACCTACACTTAGATTAAGTTGGGGGCCTAGGCTTGGGGGCTAGGAAATGATGTGTTATGAACATTAAGCATAGGTATAAAATGTTTAATATTCATTTGACTTGAGCAACCTCTAATTATTAGGATATGTAAAAAATATTTTACAGGCAATGTTTGTACCCCAAGTGGAAACTTTTGCCAGGGTCTGTGACAAAAAAATGGCAAATTTAGTTTTTTGCCCAAATAAAGGACCACCCTAATATATATATATATATATATATATATATATATATATATATATATATATATATATATATATATATATATATATATATATATATATATATTTCATGTAGATCCACAATGAAAACGTGGATAAGATAAATCTTCATAAAATCACACGGGAAAAGGGAAACAATGGAGCACCTTAGCTTTCGTCTTTATTCAAGACATCTTCAGAGGCAACTGAATTACATGGCCAGAGAGAGGCTTAAATATATAGGGTGACCTTAAAAACATGAGGTCAGGTCATAATGATGTCATCCACTAATCCCCACACCAACACACACGTAGAGGAGCTTAAGAGAAGAGGGGTGACGTGACTAGTCAGGTCAGGTCAAAAATAAGGGACCGACTAAATAACTATCATACATCTAGATCAAAGGTTTATAAAGCATTTATAACCTTGGGCCACTGATAAATAAATTTATGTAACATATTTTCAGTTTTGAACTGACCATCACTAAAGTTTATTGATTTTAATTCCTTAATCAAACTAGCTTCAACCAGAAGTCTTTCTGTGACACAAGATGATTTAAATACTTCTAAGCTTTTTTCCCAAGCATCTGAAAGCAGTGCCTTGTTCGTTCTTGATTTGATAAGTGGCAGGGCTGAAGTAAACACTTTGTTGGTTTTGCTTTATTGTATATTGTACCTTCTCTGTACTTAAGTGTTCACTGAGTAACAGGTGATATGATAGTCTCTCTCTCACCAGGGAGAGAGAGTTGTCAGGCAGACCTTACAGGATGCGCATCAAGTTGTTGTTGTTGAACCGTGTTAACCAAGCTTGACCTCGCCTGCTCCCCAGAGGAAATATCAACTCACCAATTGATTCATACTCATGGATGAATGACTTGGTGAATATATGGGTAATACACATTTGGGTAAATATTTATATAATACAAATTGTGCTGAAACAAGATAAATAGATAGAGGAATGCAGTACTTTTTAAAGGATTTATGTTACCGCATCATCGCTGATTAATTAAGCTCTGTGTGTGTGTGTGTGTGTGTAGTTACAGCCATCAAACAAATGAAAAATAACAAAGCCTCAGGGCCTGATGGAATACCAGCCGAGGTGTATATAGCAGGAGGACCTCTGCTTACCAGCCGTCTCCACTCGCTCCTGGAGAAAATAGGGGAAAAGGAGAATTATTTACTGGGTCCTCTAAAACAGACTCCTTCTTGAGTCGGAAAACTTCCTCCCAGAATCTTCAATGTAGTTTTAGACCATCACTTGATACCATTGACATGATCTTTACTACCCGCCAGATACAGGAAAAAAGCAGAGAACAGCGTCGTGACCAGTACATGGCTTTTATCGACGTAACCAAGGTCTTCGACTCGATCAACAGGGAAGCCTTCTGGTGGACCCTCAGCCGTTTTGGCTGCCCACCAAAATTCATAGCCATTATGAGGCAACTCCACGATGTCACGAACGGCAGTTCCTACACAACGGTACCTAGTCTGAGCTCTTCCCATCCAAACAGGGGTTAAACAAGGGTATGCAATGGCACCAACTCTCTTTTACATTTTCTTGGCTGCCTTCCTTACTCGTACCAATGCCAATTTAGCGGGCGGGGAGGACATTTAGTACCCGGGGAAGAGGGTGTCTTTTCAACATAAGACAACTCCAGGCAAGAACAAAGGTGTCGGTAGCTTCCATTACTTAACTTCAGTATGCACACGATCTCATCCTTGTTGCTCACACTGAACACGGCCTACAGGAGATCCTAAACACCTACTCAGATGCGAATGCGCACTTCGGCCTTGAGGTGAATGTACGTAAGACTCAGATTTTCTTTCTTCCTGTCCCAGGTTCAGTCACACCTCCACCATCCATCCAGCTTAACTACCCACTTTAATGTTACCCACTTTCGGTATCTCTGCTCCCACCTTTCCACCACCGCAGACATCGATGAAGAGATTCAGCACCGGATCAGATGTGCATCTCAAGTCATTGGCGGACTCCTGAACCGTGTCTTCAGCTGTAGGGAGCTGAAATTATCTACAAAGCTGCATGTATATCGAGCAGTTGTCCTCCCCACCCTTCTATATGGCAGTGAGACATGGGTCACATACAGGAAGCAGCCTGAAGGCACATAAAAACTTTCACCAATGTAGTCTACGTTCTATCCTCCGAGTTTGCTGGAGGGACAAGAAAATAAATGCCAGTATCCTTGCTGAAACCAACTGTAGGAGCATCGAGGCTACCATTATCCATGGACAGCTACGCTGGACTGGCCATGTTACCCGCATGGACGACAGTAAACTGTCAAAGCAGCTACTTTACAGTCACCTAACGAATAGTAAGCGTAACGCCTGCGGGCAATTGAAAAGGTATAAGGATAGTCTTAAAACAAACCTGAAAAGGTGCCAAATCGACCACCTCACCTGGGAGTCGATTACTCCACATCGTAACGCTTGGAGGAGCACCACGCAAGAAGGTGTCAATACTTTCGAGTTAGCCTGACTGCAAACCGAGGCAAACAAGCGCCAACGTCGGAAGGACGCTGCCACCGCCCCTCCCGTATCGACCTCTTAAGTCACATCAAAACTCACGAACCGAGGTGACATCACTAATAACTCATATCATTGCATCATAGCTGGATGATCGTCATACTTGATTCGGAGTTACAGCAAAGTAGTAGTTGTAGTAGTGTGTGTGTGTGTGTGTGTGTGTGTGTGTGTGTGTGTGTGTGTGTGTGTGAAAGAGAGATCGAGAGAAAGAAAGAGAATTTGTGTAAGTGTGTGTGTATGTGTAGTTGATGCTTTGGTGTGAAAGAGAGAGAGAGAGAGAGAGAGAGAGGGTGAGTGTACCTTTAATCCATAGGTATGACGGCCCGTTAGAAACTGTGTGCATATAACACATTCTACACTAAGTCTTCGGTACACAAAGAGAAAGTGTTCATGTCCGTCTACGCTTCCCCGATTTAATCTAAGTAAGGTATCCATTTAAAGCTGGTTTGGAATGGGAGCGTCCTAAGACTGAACCAATGACCTTAAACACAGGAGGCGAGTGCTGTATCTACTCTGCTGCCGCACTCCTGGCTTTAA
>CAUDMG010000598.1:0-113661 GCA_958450375.1 Homarus gammarus
AGTATAATAACACAGTGTCATCAGCTCCTGGACCTAGTATAATAACACAGTGTCATCAGCTCCTGGACCTAGTATAATAACACAGTGTCATCAGCTCCTGGACCTAGTATAATAACACAGTGTCATCAGCTCCTGGACCTAGTATAATAACACAGTGTCATCAGCTCCTGGACCTAGTATAATAACACAGTGTCATCAGCTCCTGGACCTAGTATAATAACACAGTGTCATCAGCTCCTGGACCTAGTATAATAACACAGTGTCATCAGCTCCTGGACCTAGTATAATAACACAGTGTCATCAGCTCCTGGACCTAGTATAATAACACAGTGTCATCAGCTCCTGGACCTAGTATAATAACACAGTGTCATCAGCTCCTGGACCTAGTATAATAACACAGTGTCATCAGCTCCTGGACCTAGTATAATAACACAGTGTCATCAGCTCCTGGACCTAGTATAATAACACAGTGTCATCAGCTCCTGGACCTAGTATAATAACACAGTGTCATCAGCTCCTGGACCTAGTATAATAACACAGTGTCATCAGCTCCTGGACCTAGTATAATAACACAGTGTCATCAGCTCCTGGACCTAGTATAATAACACAGTGTCATCAGCTCCTGGACCTAGTATAATAACACAGTGTCATCAGCTCCTGGACCTAGTATAATAACACAGTGTCATCAGCTCCTGGACCTAGTATAATAACACAGTGTCATCAGCTCCTGGACCTAGTATAATAACACAGTGTCATCAGCTCCTGGACCTAGTATAATAACACAGTGTCATCAGCTCCTGGACCTAGTATAATAACACAGTGTCATCAGCTCCTGGACCTAGTATAATAACACAGTGTCATCAGCTCCTGGACCTAGTATAATAACACAGTGTCATCAGCTCCTGGACCTAGTATAATAACACAGTGTCATCAGCTCCTGGACCTAGTATAATAACACAGTGTCATCAGCTCCTGGACCTAGTATAATAACACAGTGTCATCAGCTCCTGGACCTAGTATAATAACACAGTGTCATCAGCTCCTGGACCTAGTATAATAACACAGTGTCATCAGCTCCTGGACCTAGTATAATAACACAGTGTCATCAGCTCCTGGACCTAGTATAATAACACAGTGTCATCAGCTCCTGGACCTAGTATAATAACACAGTGTCATCAGCTCCTGGACCTAGTATAATAACACAGTGTCATCAGCTCCTGGACCTAGTATAATAACACAGTGTCATCAGCTCCTGGACCTAGTATAATAACACAGTGTCATCAGCTCCTGGACCTAGTATAATAACACAGTGTCATCAGCTCCTGGACCTAGTATAATAACAGTGTCATCAGCTCCTGGACCTAGTATAATAACACAGTGTCATCAGCTCCTGGACCTAGTATAATAACACAGTGTCATCAGCTCCTGGACCTAGTATAATAACACAGTGTCATCAGCTCCTGGACCTAGTATAATAACACAGTGTCATCAGCTCCTGGACCTAGTATAATAACACAGTGTCATCAGCTCCTGGACCTAGTATAATAACACAGTGTCATCAGCTCCTGGACCTAGTATAATAACACAGTGTCATCAGCTCCTGGACCTAGTATAATAACACAGTGTCATCAGCTCCTGGACCTAGTATAATAACACAGTGTCATCAGCTCCTGGACCTAGTATAATAACACAGTGTCATCAGCTCCTGGACCTAGTATAATAACACAGTGTCATCAGCTCCTGGACCTAGTATAATAACACAGTGTCATCAGCTCCTGGACCTAGTATAATAACACAGTGTCATCAACTCCTGGACCTAGTATAATAACAGTGTCATCAGCTCCTGGACCTAGTATAATAACACAGTGTCATCAGCTCCTGGACCTAGTATAATAACACAGTGTCATCAGCTCCTGGACCTAGTATAATAACAGTGTCATCAGCTCCTGGACCTAGTATAATAACACAGTGTCATCAGCTCCTGGACCTAGTATAATAACACAGTGTCATCAGCTCCTGGACCTAGTATAATAACACAGTGTCATCAGCTCCTGGACCTAGTATAATAACACAGTGTCATCAGCTCCTGGACCTAGTATAATAACACAGTGTCATCAGCTCCTGGACCTAGTATAATAACACAGTGTCATCAGCTCCTGGACCTAGTATAATAACACAGTGTCATCAGCTCCTGGACCTAGTATAATAACACAGTGTCATCAGCTCCTGGACCTAGTATAATAACACAGTGTCATCAGCTCCTGGACCTAGTATAATAACACAGTGTCATCAGCTCCTGGACCTAGTATAATAACAGTGTCATCAGCTCCTGGACCTAGTATAATAACACAGTGTCATCAGCTCCTGGACCTAGTATAATAACACAGTGTCATCAGCTCCTGGACCTAGTATAATAACACAGTGTCATCAGCTCCTGGACCTAGTATAATAACACAGTGTCATCAGCTCCTGGACCTAGTATAATAACACAGTGTCATCAGCTCCTGGACCTAGTATAATAACACAGTGTCATCAGCTCCTGGACCTAGTATAATAACACAGTGTCATCAGCTCCTGGACCTAGTATAATAACACAGTGTCATCAGCTCCTGGACCTAGTATAATAACACAGTGTCATCAGCTCCTGGACCTAATAACACAGTGTCATCAGCTCCTGGACCTAGTATAATAACACAGTGTCATCAGCTCCTGGACCTAGTATAATAACACAGTGTCATCAGCTCCTGGACCTAGTATAATAACACAGTGTCATCAGCTCCTGGACCTAGTATAATAACACAGTGTCATCAGCTCCTGGACCTAGTATAATAACACAGTGTCATCAGCTCCTGGACCTAGTATAATAACACAGTGTCATCAGCTCCTGGACCTAGTATAATAACACAGTGTCATCAGCTCCTGGACCTAGTATAATAACAGTGTCATCAGCTCCTGGACCTAGTATAATAACACAGTGTCATCAGCTCCTGGACCTAGTATAATAACACAGTGTCATCAGCTCCTGGACCTAGTATAATAACACAGTGTCATCAGCTCCTGGACCTAGTATAATAACACAGTGTCATCAGCTCCTGGACCTAGTATAATAACACAGTGTCATCAGCTCCTGGACCTAGTATAATAACACAGTGTCATCAGCTCCTGGACCTAGTATAATAACACAGTGTCATCAGCTCCTGGACCTAGTATAATAACACAGTGTCATCAGCTCCTGGACCTAGTATAATAACACAGTGTCATCAGCTCCTGGACCTAGTATAATAACACAGTGTCATCAGCTCCTGGACCTAGTATAATAACACAGTGTCATCAGCTCCTGGACCTAGTATAATAACACAGTGTCATCAGCTCCTGGACCTAGTATAATAACACAGTGTCATCAACTCCTGGACCTAGTATAATAACACAGTGTCATCAGCTCCTGGACCTAGTATAATAACACAGTGTCATCAGCTCCTGGACCTAGTATAATAACACAGTGTCATCAGCTCCTGGACCTAGTATAATAACACAGTGTCATCAGCTCCTGGACCTAGTATAATAACACAGTGTCATCAGCTCCTGGACCTAGTATAATAACACAGTGTCATCAGCTCCTGGACCTAGTATAATAACACAGTGTCATCAGCTCCTGGACCTAGTATAATAACACAGTGTCATCAGCTCCTGGACCTAGTATAATAACACAGTGTCATCAGCTCCTGGACCTAGTATAATAACAGTGTCATCAGCTCCTGGACCTAGTATAATAACACAGTGTCATCAGCTCCTGGACCTAGTATAATAACACAGTGTCATCAGCTCCTGGACCTAGTATAATAACACAGTGTCATCAGCTCCTGGACCTAGTATAATAACACAGTGTCATCAGCTCCTGGACCTAGTATAATAACACAGTGTCATCAGCTCCTGGACCTAGTATAATAACACAGTGTCATCAGCTCCTGGACCTAGTATAATAACACAGTGTCATCAGCTCCTGGACCTAGTATAATAACACAGTGTCATCAGCTCCTGGACCTAGTATAATAACACAGTGTCATCAGCTCCTGGACCTAGTATAATAACACAGTGTCATCAGCTCCTGGACCTAGTATAATAACACAGTGTCATCAGCTCCTGGACCTAGTATAATAACACAGTGTCATCAGCTCCTGGACCTAGTATAATAACACAGTGTCATCAGCTCCTGGACCTAGTATAATAACACAGTGTCATCAGCTCCTGGACCTAGTATAATAACACAGTGTCATCAGCTCCTGGACCTAGTATAATAACACAGTGTCATCAGCTCCTGGACCTAGTATAATAACACAGTGTCATCAGCTCCTGGACCTAGTATAATAACACAGTGTCATCAGCTCCTGGACCTAGTATAATAACACAGTGTCATCAGCTCCTGGACCTAGTATAATAACACAGTGTCATCAGCTCCTGGACCTAGTATAATAACACAGTGTCATCAGCTCCTGGACCTAGTATAATAACACAGTGTCATCAGCTCCTGGACCTAGTATAATAACACAGTGTCATCAGCTCCTGGACCTAGTATAATAACACAGTGTCATCAGCTCCTGGACCTAGTATAATAACACAGTGTCATCAGCTCCTGGACCTAGTATAATAACACAGTGTCATCAGCTCCTGGACCTAGTATAATAACACAGTGTCATCAGCTCCTGGACCTAGTATAATAACACAGTGTCATCAGCTCCTGGACCTAGTAATAACACAGTGTCATCAGCTCCTGGACCTAGTATAATAACACAGTGTCATCAGCTCCTGGACCTAGTATAATAACACAGTGTCATCAGCTCCTGGACCTAGTATAATAACACAGTGTCATCAGCTCCTGGACCTAGTATAATAACACAGTGTCATCAGCTCCTGGACCTAGTATAATAACACAGTGTCATCAGCTCCTGGACCTAGTATAATAACACAGTGTCATCAGCTCCTGGACCTAGTATAATAACACAGTGTCATCAGCTCCTGGACCTAGTATAATAACAGTGTCATCAGCTCCTGGACCTAGTATAATAACACAGTGTCATCAGCTCCTGGACCTAGTATAATAACACAGTGTCATCAGCTCCTGGACCTAGTATAATAACACAGTGTCATCAGCTCCTGGACCTAGTATAATAACACAGTGTCATCAGCTCCTGGACCTAGTATAATAACACAGTGTCATCAGCTCCTGGACCTAGTATAATAACACAGTGTCATCAGCTCCTGGACCTAGTATAATAACACAGTGTCATCAGCTCCTGGACCTAGTATAATAACACAGTGTCATCAGCTCCTGGACCTAGTATAATAACACAGTGTCATCAGCTCCTGGACCTAGTATAATAACACAGTGTCATCAGCTCCTGGACCTAGTATAATAACACAGTGTCATCAGCTCCTGGACCTAGTATAATAACACAGTGTCATCAGCTCCTGGACCTAGTATAATAACACAGTGTCATCAGCTCCTGGACCTAGTATAATAACACAGTGTCATCAGCTCCTGGACCTAGTATAATAACACAGTGTCATCAGCTCCTGGACCTAGTATAATAACACAGTGTCATCAGCTCCTGGACCTAGTATAATAACACAGTGTCATCAGCTCCTGGACCTAGTATAATAACACAGTGTCATCAGCTCCTGGACCTAGTATAATAACACAGTGTCATCAGCTCCTGGACCTAGTATAATAACACAGTGTCATCAGCTCCTGGACCTAGTATAATAACACAGTGTCATCAGCTCCTGGACCTAGTATAATAACACAGTGTCATCAGCTCCTGGACCTAGTATAATAACACAGTGTCATCAGCTCCTGGACCTAGTATAATAACACAGTGTCATCAGCTCCTGGACCTAGTATAATAACACAGTGTCATCAGCTCCTGGACCTAGTATAATAACACAGTGTCATCAGCTCCTGGACCTAGTATAATAACACAGTGTCATCAGCTCCTGGACCTAGTATAATAACACAGTGTCATCAGCTCCTGGACCTAGTATAATAACACAGTGTCATCAGCTCCTGGACCTAGTATAATAACACAGTGTCATCAGCTCCTGGACCTAGTATAATAACACAGTGTCATCAGCTCCTGGACCTAGTATAATAACACAGTGTCATCAGCTCCTGGACCTAGTATAATAACACAGTGTCATCAGCTCCTGGACCTAGTATAATAACACAGTGTCATCACTCCTGGACCTAGTATAATACACAGTGTCATCAGCTCCTGGACCTAGTATAATAACACAGTGTCATCAGCTCCTGGACCTAGTATAATAACACAGTGTCATCAGCTCCTGGACCTAGTATAATAACACAGTGTCATCAGCTCCTGGACCTAGTATAATAACACAGTGTCATCAGCTCCTGGACCTAGTATAATAACACAGTGTCATCAGCTCCTGGACCTAGTATAATAACACAGTGTCATCAGCTCCTGGACCTAGTATAATAACAGTGTCATCAGCTCCTGGACCTAGTATAATAACACAGTGTCATCAGCTCCTGGACCTAGTATAATAACACAGTGTCATCAGCTCCTGGACCTAGTATAATAACACAGTGTCATCAGCTCCTGGACCTAGTATAATAACACAGTGTCATCAGCTCCTGGACCTAGTATAATAACACAGTGTCATCAGCTCCTGGACCTAGTATAATAACACAGTGTCATCAGCTCCTGGACCTAGTATAATAACACAGTGTCATCAGCTCCTGGACCTAGTATAATAACACAGTGTCATCAGCTCCTGGACCTAGTATAATAACACAGTGTCATCAGCTCCTGGACCTAGTATAATAACACAGTGTCATCAGCTCCTGGACCTAGTATAATAACACAGTGTCATCAGCTCCTGGACCTAGTATAATAACACAGTGTCATCAGCTCCTGGACCTAGTATAATAACACAGTGTCATCAGCTCCTGGACCTAGTATAATAACACAGTGTCATCAGCTCCTGGACCTAGTATAATAACACAGTGTCATCAGCTCCTGGACCTAGTATAATAACACAGTGTCATCAGCTCCTGGACCTAGTATAATAACACAGTGTCATCAGCTCCTGGACCTAGTATAATAACACAGTGTCATCAGCTCCTGGACCTAGTATAATAACACAGTGTCATCAGCTCCTGGACCTAGTATAATAACACAGTGTCATCAGCTCCTGGACCTAGTATAATAACACAGTGTCATCAGCTCCTGGACCTAGTATAATAACACAGTGTCATCAGCTCCTGGACCTAGTATAATAACACAGTGTCATCAGCTCCTGGACCTAGTATAATAACACAGTGTCATCAGCTCCTGGACCTAGTATAATAACACAGTGTCATCAGCTCCTGGACCTAGTATAATAACACAGTGTCATCAGCTCCTGGACCTAGTATAATAACACAGTGTCATCAGCTCCTGGACCTAGTATAATAACACAGTGTCATCAGCTCCTGGACCTAGTATAATAACACAGTGTCATCAGCTCCTGGACCTAGTATAATAACACAGTGTCATCAGCTCCTGGACCTAGTATAATAACACAGTGTCATCAGCTCCTGGACCTAGTATAATAACACAGTGTCATCAGCTCCTGGACCTAGTATAATAACACAGTGTCATCAGCTCCTGGACCTAGTATAATAACACAGTGTCATCAGCTCCTGGACCTAGTATAATAACACAGTGTCATCAGCTCCTGGACCTAGTATAATAACACAGTGTCATCAGCTCCTGGACCTAGTATAATAACACAGTGTCATCAGCTCCTGGACCTAGTATAATAACACAGTGTCATCAGCTCCTGGACCTAGTATAATAACACAGTGTCATCAGCTCCTGGACCTAGTATAATAACACAGTGTCATCAGCTCCTGGACCTAGTATAATAACACAGTGTCATCAGCTCCTGGACCTAGTATAATAACACAGTGTCATCAGCTCCTGGACCTAGTATAATAACACAGTGTCATCAGCTCCTGGACCTAGTATAATAACACAGTGTCATCAGCTCCTGGACCTAGTATAATAACACAGTGTCATCAGCTCCTGGACCTAGTATAATAACACAGTGTCATCAGCTCCTGGACCTAGTATAATAACACAGTGTCATCAGCTCCTGGACCTAGTATAAAAACAGTGTCATCAGCTCCTGGACCTAGTATAATAACACAGTGTCATCAGCTCCAGGACCTAGTATAACACAGTGTCATCAGCTCCTGGACCTAGTATAATAACACAGTGTCATCAGCTCCTGGACCTAGTATAATAACACAGTGTCATCAGCTCCTGGACCTAGTATAATAACACAGTGTCATCAGCTCCTGGACCTAGTATAATAACACAGTGTCATCAGCTCCTGGACCTAGTATAATAACACAGTGTCATCAGCTCCTGGACCTAGTATAATAACACAGTGTCATCAGCTCCTGGACCTAGTATAATAACACAGTGTCATCAGCTCCTGGACCTAGTATAATAACACAGTGTCATCAGCTCCTGGACCTAGTATAATAACACAGTGTCATCAGCTCCTGGACCTAGTATAATAACACAGTGTCATCAGCTCCTGGACCTAGTATAATAACACAGTGTCATCAGCTCCTGGACCTAGTATAATAACACAGTGTCATCAGCTCCTGGACCTAGTATAATAACACAGTGTCATCAGCTCCTGGACCTAGTATAATAACACAGTGTCATCAGCTCCTGGACCTAGTATAATAACACAGTGTCATCAACTCCTGGACCTAGTATAATAACACAGTGTCATCAGCTCCTGGACCTAGTATAATAACACAGTGTCATCAGCTCCTGGACCTAGTATAATAACACAGTGTCATCAGCTCCTGGACCTAGTATAATAACACAGTGTCATCAGCTCCTGGACCTAGTATAATAACACAGTGTCATCAGCTCCTGGACCTAGTATAATAACACAGTGTCATCAGCTCCTGGACCTAGTATAATAACACAGTGTCATCAGCTCCTGGACCTAGTATAATAACACAGTGTCATCAGCTCCTGGACCTAGTATAATAACACAGTGTCATCAGCTCCTGGACCTAGTATAATAACACAGTGTCATCAGCTCCTGGACCTAGTATAATAACACAGTGTCATCAGCTCCTGGACCTAGTATAATAACACAGTGTCATCAGCTCCTGGACCTAGTATAATAACACAGTGTCATCAGCTCCTGGACCTAGTATAATAACACAGTGTCATCAGCTCCTGGACCTAGTATAATAACACAGTGTCATCAGCTCCTGGACCTAGTATAATAACACAGTGTCATCAGCTCCTGGACCTAGTATAATAACACAGTGTCATCAGCTCCTGGACCTAGTATAATAACACAGTGTCATCAGCTCCTGGACCTAGTATAATAACACAGTGTCATCAGCTCCTGGACCTAGTATAATAACACAGTGTCATCAGCTCCTGGACCTAGTATAATAACACAGTGTCATCAGCTCCTGGACCTAGTATAATAACACAGTGTCATCAGCTCCTGGACCTAGTATAATAACACAGTGTCATCAGCTCCTGGACCTAGTATAATAACACAGTGTCATCAGCTCCTGGACCTAGTATAATAACACAGTGTCATCAGCTCCTGGACCTAGTATAATAACACAGTGTCATCAGCTCCTGGACCTAGTATAATAACACAGGGTCATCAGCTCCTGGACCTAGTATAATAACACAGTGTCATCAGCTCCAGGACCTAGTATAATAACAGTGTCATCAGCTCCTGGACCTAGTATAATAACACAGTGTCATCAGCTCCTGGACCTAGTATAATAACACAGTGTCATCAGCTCCTGGACCTAGTATAATAACACAGTGTCATCAGCTCCTGGACCTAGTATAATAACACAGTGTCATCAGCTCCTGGACCTAGTATAATAACACAGTGTCATCAGCTCCTGGACCTAGTATAATAACACAGTGTCATCAGCTCCTGGACCTAGTATAATAACACAGTGTCATCAGCTCCTGGACCTAGTATAATAACACAGTGTCATCAGCTCCTGGACCTAGTATAATAACACAGTGTCATCAGCTCCTGGACCTAGTATAATAACACAGTGTCATCAACTCCTGGACCTAGTATAATAACACAGTGTCATCAGCTCCTGGACCTAGTATAATAACACAGTGTCATCAGCTCCTGGACCTAGTATAATAACACAGTGTCATCAGCTCCTGGACCTAGTATAATAACACAGTGTCATCAGCTCCTGGACCTAGTATAATAACACAGTGTCATCAGCTCCTGGACCTAGTATAATAACACAGTGTCATCAGCTCCTGGACCTAGTATAATAACACAGTGTCATCAGCTCCTGGACCTAGTATAATAACACAGTGTCATCAGCTCCTGGACCTAGTATAATAACACAGTGTCATCAGCTCCTGGACCTAGTATAATAACACAGTGTCATCAGCTCCTGGACCTAGTATAATAACACAGTGTCATCAGCTCCTGGACCTAGTATAATAACACAGTGTCATCAGCTCCTGGACCTAGTATAATAACACAGTGTCATCAGCTCCTGGACCTAGTATAATAACACAGTGTCATCAGCTCCTGGACCTAGTATAATAACACAGTGTCATCAGCTCCTGGACCTAGTATAATAACACAGTGTCATCAGCTCCTGGACCTAGTATAATAACACAGTGTCATCAGCTCCTGGACCTAGTATAATAACACAGTGTCATCAGCTCCTGGACCTAGTATAATAACACAGTGTCATCAGCTCCTGGACCTAGTATAATAACACAGTGTCATCAGCTCCTGGACCTAGTATAATAACACAGTGTCATCAGCTCCTGGACCTAGTATAATAACACAGTGTCATCAGCTCCTGGACCTAGTATAATAACACAGTGTCATCAGCTCCTGGACCTAGTATAATAACACAGTGTCATCAGCTCCTGGACCTAGTATAATAACACAGTGTCATCAGCTCCTGGACCTAGTATAATAACACAGTGTCATCAGCTCCTGGACCAGTATAATAACACAGTGTCATCAGCTCCTGGACCTAGTATAATAACACAGTGTCATCAGCTCCTGGACCTAGTATAATAACACAGTGTCATCAGCTCCTGGACCTAGTATAATAACACAGTGTCATCAGCTCCTGGACCTAGTATAATAACACAGTGTCATCAGCTCCTGGACCTAGTATAATAACACAGTGTCATCAGCTCCTGGACCTAGTATAATAACACAGTGTCATCAGCTCCTGGACCTAGTATAATAACACAGTGTCATCAGCTCCTGGACCTAGTATAATAACACAGTGTCATCAGCTCCTGGACCTAGTATAATAACACAGTGTCATCAGCTCCTGGACCTAGTATAATAACACAGTGTCATCAGCTCCTGGACCTAGTATAATAACACAGTGTCATCAGCTCCTGGACCTAGTATAATAACACAGTGTCATCAGCTCCTGGACCTAGTATAATAACACAGTGTCATCAGCTCCTGGACCTAGTATAATAACACAGTGTCATCAGCTCCTGGACCTAGTATAATAACACAGTGTCATCAGCTCCTGGACCTAGTATAATAACAGTGTCATCAGCTCCTGGACCTAGTATAATAACACAGTGTCATCAGCTCCTGGACCTAGTATAATAACACAGTGTCATCAGCTCCTGGACCTAGTATAATAACACAGTGTCATCAGCTCCTGGACCTAGTATAATAACACAGTGTCATCAGCTCCTGGACCTAGTATAATAACACAGTGTCATCAGCTCCTGGACCTAGTATAATAACACAGTGTCATCAGCTCCTGGACCTAGTATAATAACACAGTGTCATCAGCTCCTGGACCTAGTATAATAACACAGTGTCATCAGCTCCTGGACCTAGTATAATAACACAGTGTCATCAGCTCCTGGACCTAGTATAACACAGTGTCATCAGCTCCTGGACCTAGTATAATAACACAGTGTCATCAGCTCCTGGACCTAGTATAATAACACAGTGTCATCAGCTCCTGGACCTAGTATAATAACACAGTGTCATCAGCTCCTGGACCTAGTATAATAACACAGTGTCATCAGCTCCTGGACCTAGTATAATAACAGTGTCATCAGCTCCTGGACCTAGTATAATAACACAGTGTCATCAGCTCCTGGACCTAGTATAATAACACAGTGTCATCAGCTCCTGGACCTAGTATAATAACACAGTGTCATCAGCTCCTGGACCTAGTATAATAACACAGTGTCATCAGCTCCTGGACCTAGTATAATAACACAGTGTCATCAGCTCCTGGACCTAGTATAATAACACAGTGTCATCAGCTCCTGGACCTAGTATAATAACACAGTGTCATCAGCTCCTGGACCTAGTATAATAACACAGTGTCATCAGCTCCTGGACCTAGTATAATAACACAGTGTCATCAGCTCCTGGACCTAGTATAATAACACAGTGTCATCAGCTCCTGGACCTAGTATAATAACACAGTGTCATCAGCTCCTGGACCTAGTATAATAACACAGTGTCATCAGCTCCTGGACCTAGTATAATAACACAGTGTCATCAGCTCCTGGACCTAGTATAATAACACAGTGTCATCAGCTCCTGGACCTAGTATAATAACACAGTGTCATCAGCTCCTGGACCTAGTATAATAACACAGTGTCATCAGCTCCTGGACCTAGTATAATAACAGTGTCATCAGCTCCTGGACCTAGTATAATAACACAGTGTCATCAGCTCCTGGACCTAGTATAATAACACAGTGTCATCAGCTCCTGGACCTAGTATAATAACACAGTGTCATCAGCTCCTGGACCTAGTATAATAACACAGTGTCATCAGCTCCTGGACCTAGTATAATAACACAGTGTCATCAGCTCCTGGACCTAGTATAATAACACAGTGTCATCAGCTCCTGGACCTAGTATAATAACAGTGTCATCAGCTCCTGGACCTATAATAACACAGTGTCATCAGCTCCTGGACCTAGTATAATAACACAGTGTCATCAGCTCCTGGACCTAGTATAATAACACAGTGTCATCAGCTCCTGGACCTAGTATAATAACACAGTGTCATCAGCTCCTGGACCTAGTATAATAACACAGTGTCATCAGCTCCTGGACCTAGTATAATAACACAGTGTCATCAGCTCCTGGACCTAGTATAATAACACAGTGTCATCAGCTCCTGGACCTAGTATAATAACACAGTGTCATCAGCTCCTGGACCTAGTATAATAACACAGTGTCATCAGCTCCTGGACCTAGTATAATAACACAGTGTCATCAGCTCCTGGACCTAGTATAATAACACAGTGTCATCAGCTCCTGGACCTAGTATAATAACAGTGTCATCAGCTCCTGGACCTAGTATAATAACACAGTGTCATCAGCTCCTGGACCTAGTATAATAACACAGTGTCATCAGCTCCTGGACCTAGTATAATAACACAGTGTCATCAGCTCCTGGACCTAGTATAATAACACAGTGTCATCAGCTCCTGGACCTAGTATAATAACACAGTGTCATCAGCTCCTGGACCTAGTATAATAACACAGTGTCATCAGCTCCTGGACCTAGTATAATAACACAGTGTCATCAGCTCCTGGACCTAGTATAATAACACAGTGTCATCAGCTCCTGGACCTAGTATAATAACACAGTGTCATCAGCTCCTGGACCTAGTATAATAACACAGTGTCATCAACTCCTGGACCTAGTATAATAACACAGTGTCATCAGCTCCTGGACCTAGTATAATAACACAGTGTCATCAGCTCCTGGACCTAGTATAATAACACAGTGTCATCAGCTCCTGGACCAGTATAATAACACAGTGTCATCAGCTCCTGGACCTAGTATAATAACACAGTGTCATCAGCTCCTGGACCTAGTATAATAACACAGTGTCATCAGCTCCTGGACCTAGTATAATAACAGTGTCATCAGCTCCTGGACCTAGTATAATAACACAGTGTCATCAGCTCCTGGACCTAGTATAATAACACAGTGTCATCAGCTCCTGGACCTAGTATAATAACACAGTGTCATCAGCTCCTGGACCTAGTATAATAACACAGTGTCATCAGCTCCTGGACCTAGTATAATAACACAGTGTCATCAGCTCCTGGACCTAGTATAATAACACAGTGTCATCAGCTCCTGGACCTAGTATAATAACACAGTGTCATCAGCTCCTGGACCTAGTATAATAACACAGTGTCATCAGCTCCTGGACCTAGTATAATAACACAGTGTCATCAGCTCCTGGACCTAGTATAATAACACAGTGTCATCAGCTCCTGGACCTAGTATAATAACACAGTGTCATCAGCTCCTGGACCTAGTATAATAACACAGTGTCATCAGCTCCTGGACCTAGTATAATAACACAGTGTCATCAGCTCCTGGACCTAGTATAATAACACAGTGTCATCAGCTCCTGGACCTAGTATAATAACACAGTGTCATCAGCTCCTGGACCTAGTATAATAACACAGTGTCATCAACTCCTGGACCTAGTATAATAACACAGTGTCATCAGCTCCTGGACCTAGTATAATAACACAGTGTCATCAGCTCCTGGACCTAGTATAATAACACAGTGTCATCAGCTCCTGGACCTAGTATAATAACACAGTGTCATCAGCTCCTGGACCTAGTATAATAACACAGTGTCATCAGCTCCTGGACCTAGTATAATAACACAGTGTCATCAGCTCCTGGACCTAGTATAATAACACAGTGTCATCAGCTCCTGGACCTAGTATAATAACACAGTGTCATCAGCTCCTGGACCTAGTATAATAACACAGTGTCATCAGCTCCTGGACCTAGTATAATAACACAGTGTCATCAGCTCCTGGACCTAGTATAATAACACAGTGTCATCAGCTCCTGGACCTAGTATAATAACACAGTGTCATCAGCTCCTGGACCTAGTATAATAACACAGTGTCATCAACTCCTGGACCTAGTATAATAACACAGTGTCATCAGCTCCTGGACCTAGTATAATAACACAGTGTCATCAGCTCCTGGACCTAGTATAATAACACAGTGTCATCAGCTCCTGGACCTAGTATAATAACACAGTGTCATCAGCTCCAGGACCTAGTATAATAACACAGTGTCATCAACTCCTGGACCTAGTATAATAACACAGTGTCATCAACTCCAGGACCTAGTATAATAACAGTGTCATCAGCTCCTGGACCTACTATAATAACACAGTGTCATCAGCTCCTGGACCTAGTATAATAACACAGTGTCATCAGCTCCTGGACCTAGTATAATAACACAGTGTCATCAGCTCCTGGACCTAGTATAATAACACAGTGTCATCAGCTCCTGGACCTAGTATAATAACACAGTGTCATCAGCTCCTGGACCTAGTATAATAACACAGTGTCATCAGCTCCTGGACCTAGTATAATAACACAGTGTCATCAGCTCCTGGACCTAGTATAATAACACAGTGTCATCAGCTCCTGGACCTAGTATAATAACACAGTGTCATCAGCTCCTGGACCTAGTATAATAACACAGTGTCATCAGCTCCTGGACCTAGTATAATAACACAGTGTCATCAGCTCCTGGACCTAGTATAATAACACAGTGTCATCAGCTCCTGGACCTAGTATAATAACACAGTGTCATCAGCTCCTGGACCTAGTATAATAACAGTGTCATCAGCTCCTGGACCTAGTATAATAACACAGTGTCATCAGCTCCTGGACCTAGTATAATAACACAGTGTCATCAGCTCCTGGACCTAGTATAATAACACAGTGTCATCAGCTCCTGGACCTAGTATAATAACACAGTGTCATCAGCTCCTGGACCTAGTATAATAACACAGTGTCATCAGCTCCTGGACCTAGTATAATAACACAGTGTCATCAGCTCCTGGACCTAGTATAATAACACAGTGTCATCAGCTCCTGGACCTAGTATAATAACACAGTGTCATCAGCTCCTGGACCTAGTATAATAACACAGTGTCATCAGCTCCTGGACCTAGTATAATAACACAGTGTCATCAGCTCCTGGACCTAGTATAATAACACAGTGTCATCAGCTCCTGGACCTAGTATAATAACACAGTGTCATCAGCTCCTGGACCTAGTATAATAACACAGTGTCATCAGCTCCTGGACCTAGTATAATAACACAGTGTCATCAGCTCCTGGACCTAGTATAATAACACAGTGTCATCAGCTCCTGGACCTAGTATAATAACACAGTGTCATCAGCTCCTGGACCTAGTATAATAACACAGTGTCATCAGCTCCTGGACCTAGTATAATAACACAGTGTCATCAGCTCCTGGACCTAGTATAATAACACAGTGTCATCAGCTCCTGGACCTAGTATAATAACACAGTGTCATCAGCTCCTGGACCTAGTATAATAACACAGTGTCATCAGCTCCTGGACCTAGTATAATAACACAGTGTCATCAGCTCCTGGACCTAGTATAATAACACAGTGTCATCAGCTCCTGGACCTAGTATAATAACACAGTGTCATCAGCTCCTGGACCTAGTATAATAACACAGTGTCATCAGCTCCTGGACCTAGTATAATAACACAGTGTCATCAGCTCCTGGACCTAGTATAATAACACAGTGTCATCAGCTCCTGGACCTAGTATAATAACACAGTGTCATCAGCTCCTGGACCTAGTATAATAACACAGTGTCATCAGCTCCTGGACCTAGTATAATAACACAGTGTCATCAGCTCCTGGACCTAGTATAATAACACAGTGTCATCAGCTCCTGGACCTAGTATAATAACACAGTGTCATCAGCTCCTGGACCTAGTATAATAACACAGTGTCATCAGCTCCTGGACCTAGTATAATAACACAGTGTCATCAGCTCCTGGACCTAGTATAATAACACAGTGTCATCAGCTCCTGGACCTAGTATAATAACACAGTGTCATCAGCTCCTGGACCTAGTATAATAACACAGTGTCATCAGCTCCTGGACCTAGTATAATAACACAGTGTCATCAGCTCCTGGACCTAGTATAATAACACAGTGTCATCAGCTCCTGGACCTAGTATAATAACACAGTGTCATCAGCTCCTGGACCTAGTATAATAACACAGTGTCATCAGCTCCTGGACCTAGTATAATAACACAGTGTCATCAGCTCCTGGACCTAGTATAATAACACAGTGTCATCAGCTCCTGGACCTAGTATAATAACACAGTGTCATCAGCTCCTGGACCTAGTATAATAACACAGTGTCATCAGCTCCTGGACCTAGTATAATAACACAGTGTCATCAGCTCCTGGACCTAGTATAATAACACAGTGTCATCAGCTCCTGGACCTAGTATAATAACACAGTGTCATCAGCTCCTGGACCTAGTATAATAACACAGTGTCATCAGCTCCTGGACCTAGTATAATAACACAGTGTCATCAGCTCCTGGACCTAGTATAATAACACAGTGTCATCAGCTCCTGGACCTAGTATAATAACACAGTGTCATCAGCTCCTGGACCTAGTATAATAACACAGTGTCATCAGCTCCTGGACCTAGTATAATAACACAGTGTCATCAGCTCCTGGACCTAGTATAATAACACAGTGTCATCAGCTCCAGGACCTAGTATAATAACAGTGTCATCAGCTCCTGGACCTAGTATAATAACACAGTGTCATCAGCTCCTGGACCTAGTATAATAACACAGTGTCATCAGCTCCTGGACCTAGTATAATAACACAGTGTCATCAGCTCCTGGACCTAGTATAATAACACAGTGTCATCAGCTCCTGGACCTAGTATAATAACACAGTGTCATCAGCTCCTGGACCTAGTATAATAACACAGTGTCATCAGCTCCTGGACCTAGTATAATAACACAGTGTCATCAGCTCCTGGACCTAGTATAATAACACAGTGTCATCAGCTCCTGGACCTAGTATAATAACACAGTGTCATCAGCTCCTGGACCTAGTATAATAACACAGTGTCATCAGCTCCTGGACCTAGTATAATAACACAGTGTCATCAGCTCCTGGACCTAGTATAATAACACAGTGTCATCAGCTCCTGGACCTAGTATAATAACACAGTGTCATCAGCTCCTGGACCTAGTATAATAACACAGTGTCATCAGCTCCTGGACCTAGTATAATAACACAGTGTCATCAGCTCCTGGACCTAGTATAATAACACAGTGTCATCAGCTCCTGGACCTAGTATAATAACACAGTGTCATCAGCTCCTGGACCTAGTATAATAACACAGTGTCATCAGCTCCTGGACCTAGTATAATAACACAGTGTCATCAGCTCCTGGACCTAGTATAATAACACAGTGTCATCAGCTCCTGGACCTAGTATAATAACACAGTGTCATCAGCTCCAGGACCTAGTATTATAACAGTGTCATCAGCTCCAGGACCTAGTATAATAACAGTGTCATCAGCTCTGGGACATTAATATGTCGTTATAAAATATCAAAGTTTATTTATAGATCTTTCTTAAATGATGAATGTAATAGTAAACTGCCTAAATTAGTAAGAAAAAAAGTCTGGCAAATCCTAACTCAAAACTCAAATTATTTCCACAATTACAAAAATTTTTGAAGAAAATCAATAGTTGTGTGTGCGTCTGGGCGACACATTGAGAACTTAGAACTTAAATAATCATGAAAATTATTCAGAAACTTCATTAAGGGTAAACGTAAGTATGTGTTGCTGAAACGTTTTTACGGACTAAATATGTTGGAGGATAAAAATAAAAAGATTTTTTCCAGAACACATGACTGAAAGTGACAGCACAATATTCTAAAAGATTTTCACTGTCAATAAAATTCGGAGTTATATAAAGCGTAAACATAATATTGGCAGGTTCTATAATATACACCAGCACTCTCTGGGCCTCTAGCCACAGTGTTGTTCAGACATAGCTTCAGTGGTATTAAATATTGCCCAAGTATTTCCTGAAGCTTCCAACAACATATGTGTTACCCAGTGGCGCCCAGTGGGAGCGTCACGTGGCCAAAAAGCAGGCAGGGTCTGGAGTGTCGCTGCTGTTGACGTTATCTTAGGTGGGGGCGACAGGGTTGTAGGGGAACTGACACTGTGAGCTACAGATGTGAGGTTATTATGTGATTTTGGCTATATAAATATGGGAACAGCAGACACCACCAAAATAATAATGGAAGCTGTTAGAATATCCTACTCCACACACAGTACATTTACAAACAAGAATAACTTTCACATTATAACAAACATATGCTACATTATATTGTTGAATTTCTAATTTCCTTCATGACAACTATGAAGGCTCACAAGTCCTGGTCACAATCTTTTTTTCCTAAAAAATAAACTTTGTGAAAGAAAACGGTGGCCGAACTAATTCATGCACACCGATTAAGATTTAGTTCAGGTATAAGGAAATGTCTATATCGCGCCACAGTGAGTGAGAGCTGGAGACGTAACCACATGATGGTATTGTTCAGATCTATCCTACTAGCGCCTACTCCACCAACACTGTGAGGTTTGTACATATATTATATTGTGTTACGTGTTAGCCTGGTTAAGGTATATTATTCTCGTGTACTTTTAGTGTAGCAGAGGCATCAAGGCATGACAGAGTTAAGTGCAACACATCACAGCTACACACAATAAACACCAGGATTTAGTCCTTGGGTTTCACTGATCTTATATCCTCGACTCAGCTCCACAACTTGTGTCTTCACCAACTCCTCCTCTCCTCTCTTTTTAAGCTTCCCTGTCTTAAAGTTTCAAACTCTTTCACTTCTTAAATATTTTTTTTCCTGCCTGCTGGAACGGACAATATTTTCTGCAACACTTAATAAAAACATTCACCACTTACTTTACCAACATGGCTTTGTGAGAGAATGAGTGTGGTTGCCCACAAGGACGACACCATCAAAGACACTTTGTGTTGTGCTCCACGCCTCCACAACACCTGGGAAACACCACACAAGGGCAACACCATAAAAGACACACTGTCCTCACAATAACTTACTGTACACTATACCGTAACTGTATTTTCTTTTAATAGTTCAGAAAGCGAACAGTCGTGGACATGAGTCTGGTGATGTCTTAATTCATCTCAGTTCTTCAGTTCCTGTGGTCTATAAGTCTTGTCCACTCTCTCCATTACCACTCCTGGTCCTCCTATTTTAAATTTTACCCATAATTATTAACTGAAAATCACTACCCTATCATATCCATTGACATGACTAATTATAGTACTGCTTCCTTTGTTTTTAAATGTCAGTTAATGTAATAATGTAATTACTAACCTTGTTACGCGCTTACAAACCTGACTTGTTGAAGCACAGTAATAACATTATAACAACAACAAGGATCATACAGTTTTTATAATGCTTAAAATATATAGCTTCATACCTAACCTAACCTAACCTAACCTAACCTAACCTAATTTAATCTAACCTAAACTAAGCCAAATCTATCAACCTAACCTAATAAAACTTAATGCACGCAGACACATCCTACTGCTGTAGTGCACACAGCGTTGTACTGTGGTACATAGAGCATCTTACTGTGGTGCACACCGCACGTTACTGTGGTACACACAGCACGTTACTGTGGTACACACCGCACGTTACTGTGGTACACAGAGCAACTTACTGTGGTACCCACCGCACGTTACTGTGGTACACACCGCACGCTACTGTGGTACACAGAGCACGTTACTGTGGTACATACCGCACGTTACTGTGGTACACACCGCACGTTACTGTGGTACACAACGCACGCTACTGTGGTACACAGAGCACGTTACTGTGGTACACACCGCACGTTACTGTGGTACACAGAGCACGTTACTGTGGTACACAGAGCACGTTACTGTGGTACACAGAGCACGTTACTGTGGTACACACCGCACGTTACTGTGGTACACAAAGTGTGGAACTGAGATACACAAAGCATGTTACTCAGGTACACACAGGAAGGTATTATGGTACACACAGAGTAGTACTATGGTACACATAGCGTGGCACTGTGGTACACACAAAGTAGAACTGTGGTACAAACAGTACAGTACTGTGATACACACAGCAAGGTACTGTGGAACACACTGTGGTATTGGTGTACACACATTGTGGTACTGTGGAACACGCAGCATAGTACTGTGGTACAGTACTGTGGTACAAACAGCGTGGTACTGTGGTACATACAGCATTTTACTATGGTACACACAGTGTGGTACTGTGGAACACACAGTGGTACTGGGGTACACACAGTGTGGTACTGTGGTGTACAGATACTTGAGAGTGACGGACACAGACCACCAGACAGTGAAAGAGGTCGGGACTCGGTTACTTTTCTTACACATATTTGTATTATGTTTTCCTCATCAAAGGTTCAGTTGATGATATGGACTCATTTTTGGAAGGCTTCGAACACTTCTTAAAATGTCAAAAGTGGAGCGATGATACGCGGGCGGTAAGTCTAAGAAACGGCATTGCTGAAGAGTTATGAGATGACAGAAGAGAATAAATAAAATGTATGAAGCTGTAGAAGATTTGCCTGATAAGGGAACAAAACTATCGTACGGAAATGGTTATTTTTATAATGGAGAGGACCCCAAAGACTGTACAAGAGAGAACTGGTTTGGCGGAACAGTACTAAGAAGCTCACGTAGGGTCAGAGGTGTATTGGACCTTGCCACGCAGCAAAGGTAGCACAATGAGAGCTTTCCACCCGCAGCACCAGAGGCAAGAATAGCCGCAAAAAGGTGAGAGTCTTAAGAGAACGTGTTTCATATGTCACAAGGAAGGCCATATTGCAAGTAGCTGTAGAGAAGGTGCTAAAGAAAAGGTGGCAATGAAGAGATGGATGAGACACGGACGGGATAGTTGGTGGAATCTATAACGTGTAGGTGAGGATCAGTGAGGACACAGAGAGTACTTATCGGTTAGATATGTTGAGAAGAAGAGTGTGAAGGGAGTGAGGCTAACCAATAACGAAATATATAGACAGGAGTGGGGTTAAAGAGAGACAACACGCGGCCACCTTATGTTCGTGGAGGAGTGTGAGGCTGATTTTTATTTATTTATTTATTTATTTTATTTTTTTTTTTTTTATTTTTTTTTTCAGGTTAAGGTGGGGAAAGGATGGAAGGCCTGCTGGGGCTCAAGGCACAGCCAGACATGAGGGATGGAGAAGTCACAACATATAGTCGTGGGGGGAAAGGTTGGAAAAGAAGTTTAATGAGTTAAACAGAGGGGGACGACACCCCTTGTTTTATATATTACAGAGTTTGTTGGCTAACTAAACTAAGCTAGGATTTAGGATGAGGTTGCACAATGGTTACTTTGGTAGACAATGACTAGTATGATTTTACAATTACTTGTTTATTAAAATCTAATTATTGTATTACGTTATGGACTCACTAGATTGTGACTTGTTAAATGTGAATTTATATCATCTAAGTTTTAATCTAAGGTGGATCACTGTGGCGGACATAGATGGGTCGCGGGTGGGTTGTTGTAGTGCGGGCAGACTCCGGGGCCACCAGGCGTGGGGTCTCCCTCCGTTGATGTCTTCCCCGCGTAGGTGGTCTGGGCTGTGAGGGTCGTCCAGGAGCTTGTCCCAAACCTTCTTCCCTAGGCGATGGAACCTGATGTTGAGGGCCTCTGTTTTATTTCTAAGGTGGATGGTTTCCACTGTCTCCTGGTAGGGTGGCGCTTGGCTACTGGCTGATCTCAAACACTTGTTTTGGAAGCTTTGTAGTTGTTGTAGGGAGAAGTGCTGAAGTCCTATCAGGTAGAAGCGGCACTTCGCCATCGCCCAGACAACAGCCAACATCTCCAGCTCAATCGTGGCATATCGGGTCTCGGCGTTCGTCAGGAACCGGGATCCACACTGAATTAAGCGGAGTTGTCCACCGCCATGGTCCTGCAGAAGGGAGTAACCAACGCCGTAGAGTCTGGAGGCGTCAGTCTGGAGGACGGTGGGTAGGGCTGGGTCGTAACAGGCGAGGACAGGTGGACTTATGAGGGCCTGCTTGACTCGCTGGAAGGCCTCTTGATGATCTGGGGTCCACAGGAATGTCCTCCTAGGGCTCAGCAGGGGGCGTAACGGCTGGGCTGCGGCGGAGATGTCAGGTGTGAATTCAGCCAGCTGATTGACCAGACCCAAAAAAGAACGGAGGTCTGTCAGGTTGGTAGGGGTTGGAAAATCCCCGATTCCACTTAATTTCTCCGGGTCAGCTGCGATGCCTGATGCTGAGAGAGTGTACCCACAGAAGTTCACTGATGGTGCGGCGACTACAAACTTGTCAGCGTTGAGGGTAATCCCGTACTTTCGACATCTGGTGAGAACTTCATATATTCGGGAGAGGTGGGCACAGTAGTCTTCGTCATGGAGTAAAATGTCATCAACCACCTTGACACAATTCGTGACTCCTTAAAGGGAAGCGTCACCACGTTGACAGAATGCATCGCCCGTAGCGGCAAATCCCATGGGGCCTCTGCAATACTGATATCTTCCATATGGTGTGATGAATGTAGTCAAATGCTGGTCTTCTTCGGCCAACTCGATCTGCCAATAACCACATAAGGCGTCCATCGTTGTAAAAAAACTTCGCCTTCGGGTCCACATTTCGAACAGCTGCGAAGGGTGTGGGTGAAGGGTGGGCTGGACGGGAAACTTGCTGGTTAAGTTTTGATAGATCGGTGGTGATTCGTACTCGACCACGAGGTTTGGCGACGGGGACGAGAGGGTGGCACCAAGGTGAAGGTTCGTCTCCGGCCGGCTTGATGATTCCCTGAGCAACCATGGAGTCAAGCTCTTGTCTAACTAGCTCCTTGTAGGCGTGAGGAATCAAACGAGGGGTGTGGATGGCAAAAGGTGTGGCACCATCCTTAAGATGAATCTTCATAGGTGGACCCACCATCGGCTTGAGTGGTGTGGATCCTAAAGATTTCTTCGTAACCAACACGTCAGCAAACTCCTTGAGAAGGTAAGCTCTTGCATCAGAAGGGGACGTGTTAGTAGAGATAGGGAGTTCCTTCAACCTGTTGACATGGGTGACCTTTAAAATAGGTTTGGGGAATTCCTTGGAAATAATGGCCAACTCTTGACAATGGCCATATGATAAAAGCGGAGTCGGGATCCCATCATGAACATCAATCCGGGCTGAGCAAGACTGCTTACCAAAGGTAAGAGTAGCCCAGAAAGATCCCAAAGCTGGAGCCATCTTGGAACCATCAGCTGTCAGTTTCGTTGTCTGAGGAGGGGGCTGTAGGTTGCTCCGGGGTATTCCCAAACTTGCTAAGTGTTGTGGACCAATTACTGAGACGTCAGCACCGGTGTCAGGTAACATCTGAAGACTGGATGACAAGTTACCGTGAGAAATGACGTCATTGATGTGCTGGGGCGTCGTGTCTGTGGAACAATGTACACGACGGCAGGAACGACTGGACACAGCGTCTTGATGCTTGCCAGGAGGGGGTGTGCCAGCACTACCTGAGGATGACTTCTTGGATCCTAGGTGGTGTCCTCTCTGTGTCTTCTTACGACAACATTTGTCATAATGGCCCACACAAACACAAAGTCTCCACTGAACTTTGCTAGCAGGGCACTTGACTGTGTAAGCCCAGTGACCCTGGCGGTCGCAACTTCTGCACACGCTTTGAGCAGCTGGGCACTGGGAGGCATCATGCTATCTCGCACAGCTGTTACACAAAGCTGCTGCTGAAGGTGTAGCTGGAGGGTGAGGGGTGGGGTTACCTTGCTGCTTCTTACCCTTTCTGTAGGAAGACATCGCCCTCACCTGGTCAGGTTGTGAACGTTAAAGCTGAAGTCGCACACCTGGCGGCCTTATACGCTCGACATTTCGTAACAACATCTTGAAGGGAGGAAGTGGGGTCAAGTGAAATGAGACGCTGAACTAGCTCTTCATCTCGAACACCCGTTAAAATAATTGTCTTGAGTTGTGTCTCTTCACAGACTTGAGAATTTCCAGGACAAACATCAACTTCCTCTGAATATCTTTTGAGTCTTACAAAAAATGCATCAAAAGATTCTCCATCAAGCTGCTTACATTGGAGGAGTTCTCTTCTTCTGAGTGCTTCGTTGCGCTGTCCCTTAACATGTTCCTGTAACTTGTCGAGCACGGCCTCTACCTTCAGAGTTGTCATAGGAGGCACTTGAAGTGTGTGCTCGAGAGTACGTTGTGTCTCTAAGGACAAGCACATACGAAGCTGTGTCATCTGTTTAGGCTGTGGTAAACTTGACAAGTCAACCATTGTTGCATAGTCTTGCCAACGTCGACGCCATTCCCGAAATATCTGATAAGAAGCGTCAGACTTCAGAGAGGGAGGCGTTTGTGCTGCAGCCTTTTGAGGGATTGTTGAATCGACTCTGGGAAATGAGGTACCAGTACCTCTAGTCGTATCAGCATTAGTAGTGGCAGACGAATCTTGTACGGTAGATCGCTGTGGGGAGGCTAACAGGGAAATCAAGACTTCAAATCTGGCTTGATCCTCTCTTCTTCTCAGGTCATCCTCACTTCTACGTATATCTTCTAGTTCTCTGCGTTGTTGCTCCTCTTCGTGGCGCCGTCTTTCAGACTGTCTGTACCGAATTTCTTCCTCTTCTCTCCTTGCAACATAGTCCTGGCGTCGAGAAGTTTCCATCCACTTAATCAGTTGAAGGAGATCTGTAGATGAAGGCACCGTAGGAGAGCTTGCTCGCGACGAGCGAGGAGATTCTGTGGGTGATTGGTCGTTGTCACTGTGGGGAGCGTGGGGCCTGAGTGTGGGTGGAGAGAGGTCTCCCAGACTAAAACTCGTAACTCCATCGTCCAGGGAATCATTTTGATCCCTGTGAGACATGCCGACAGCTTCTGTACTCTATCTGTGCAAAAGACTGGGTCAGCCCCTCGTAATCTATGCACAGAATTACAGAAGTCTGAAGTAATTCACAAGAGTTTAATATAAGGATAATTCTGATTAAAATACACAACACAGCACTTCACAGCACAGCACTGTACACAGCATAGCACTTCACAACACTGTAAGTCTAGAGGCTTGTAGTCTGACTGTAGATCCTTGGTGAAGCTGAAGACGAGACACCATTAACACAGTCTGGGCGGGAAGGCTGGGTCCACATTGTATCTCACTGAGAATTGTCACTGCGCCATCTATGTTTGTCTTTGATACCCCCAAAATATTCTACACTACTGAGGGTATACACAAACACTTGTTATCTTAAAAATAGGTTCTTATTCTCGTACGGGAGATATACAGAGATGGACCAAGAAACTCGCTTCCACACCATAAGGACTGGTGGTCTCCACTCTATGTATCACTGTGCGCTGGCGTGTACAGATGCCAGCATTCACAAATTTAATACATAAAATGCAAATATGATAATTCATATACATAACATGGTCCATAATAAATGGAAATATTACATAGGATTAATACATGTTCTGTAATACTTTACTATACATAATTAATAGGGTAATATAATAATACACAGCTTAAGGTACTACTTCGTGTCCATATTATACACATACTAAGCTCTTCCTTACATTCCTTTTATACTCTGGCAAATAGCTCATCGGAACCTGGTGACTTATTAGGCTTTAGTTTGTCTATTTGCTTCCTAAGATAGTCACTAGTCACTACCATCTCGCTTAATTTTTTTTCTTCACTATCTCTGTATCGAGTCAGTGCCTCTGGTATCATGTTTAAATTTCCGGTGGTGGTGAAAACTGTTGAAAAATATTTATTCAGATTATTGCTCATTTCTCCATCGTTATCAGTTAGCTCACCTGTATCTGACTGTACTGGTCCAATCTTTTCTCGTGTTTTACTTTGATACATTTGATAGAATCCTTTGGGGTTTGCCTTCGCCTCCCTTGCTATCTTCAGTTCATTATTCCTCTTTGCTTTTCTTATCTCGGTCTTAACCCTACCGGCCAATACCTTATAATAATCTCCTACCTATAGTCTTCCTTTGTCCAAAAATATTCTTTAAATAATTATTTGTCCATTAGGGTCAATGTTGTTTGATCTTTGTTTTCTGTATGGTATGTTCTGCCTTTGTGCATTAAGTAACTCATTATTTATATTGTTGTGGAACTCAGCAACCTCAGATCTCGTTATCAGGTCTCCCGGTAAGGTGAGGTCGCCCTCTGTGGGTACATTGTCAGAGGTCACCTCATGTGAGGTCATGCAGTTCACCCCCAAGCGTGATACCCCTTCTCTCAGCTGCCTCTTCAAACTATCAAAGTTTGCCCTTCTGAAATCTGGGACTTTAGTGGAATTTTCTTAGCGGCTGCCCTGAAATTCTAACTGGAATCTAATTTCTTTGTGAGCACTGTTAGCAAGTTCGTGCCATACCTCGACACTACTAATGAGGTTCTCTCTGTTTGGCAGAACTAAAGCAAGTATATTATTACCCCGGGTGGTTCAGTTTTATGTTGGCTTATGAAACAGCCCTGAATTGTTTCAAGAAAATCCTCTGATTTTGAGTTGCCTGTAAGGTCAATCCAAACTATTTGGCTAAAGTTAAAGTTGCCTACTATACAGACTTTGCTATGTATGGAAGCCCTGTGCATTTCATCCCAAATAAGTCGCTCATTAACTCCATCAAGATTAGGAGGTCTATATATTACTCCTGTGATTAATTTTTCCCTACCATCGATTAGTTCTATCCAAATTGTTTCTGTATTACGTTCTGTTTTTACTACCTTATTTATTTCACACTTGAGATTATCACTGACATAGATTGCTACTGCGCCTCCTTTCTTAATCTGCCTATCGGTATGGAATAATTTGTCACCTGCAATTTGATATTCGACAGGTAACTGACGTGAGTCTAGGTTTATCCACGTTTCAGTGAAAATGCTATTATATAAATTTTTTCGGTACATGCCAACGCCCTGATTTCATCTATTTTGTTTCTCATACTTCTACTGTTTGCATAGTAGACATTTAAGTTAGTCGTGTTCTAAGTCCTCTCTTTGTCGCATTTAGGTTTTAACTCTGTCTAATTTAGTTTTGCCATAATTCCTATCACTATTTCCCTGTAACCTTTCACTTTGTTTACCCGCTCCCATTGCAGTCTCCTCCACCCCATGCCCATATGTTCTCTTAGCAGTTTAAAGACTTCGACATCTTTTGAACTGCCCTCTCGAGAGAACCAGCCAGGGTTGCCACCCCAACCCTAGACAGATGCACACCAGACTCCCACACCACAGCACCTTTGACGCCCACAGCACACCACCCATGATGCGCCACAGCACACCACCCACGACGCCCACACCCCACCACCCACGACGCCCACACCACATCACCCATGACACCCACACCACACCACCCACGATGCTCACACCACAACGCGCCCACGACGCTCACACCACACCAAGTCCACGAAGCCCACACCACACCACGCCCACGACACCCACACCACAATACTCATGATGCAAACACCACACCATCCGTGACGCCACTACCACACCACCCATGACACCAACACCACATAAAATCAAAAGAACATAAGAAAATAATGAGCCTGCAATAGGCCGGTTGGCCGGTGCATGGCAGCTCCTGTCGAGAGTTACTATCACTCTCCATCATCCATGAATCTATCTAGACTCCTTTTAAAAATTTCCAGCGTTACAGCACTTACTACAAAGTTCCTTCCTATATCCCTCCTAAACCTAAACTTATCCTCTTTAAATCCGTTGCTCCGAGTTTTATCCTGATCTGATATTTTAAGAACTTTATCTATATCTCCTCTATTGATTCCGTTCACCCACTTAAATAATTCTATCATATCTCCCCGCTCTCTTCGTCTTTCTAAGGAATGCAAGTTTAGTTTCTTTAATCTATCTTGGTATGGAAGGTTTCTAAGTACCGGAATAATTTTCGTTTATTCTTCGCTGCACTGACTCCAGTGAATTGATATCCATTCTATAATAAGGGCACCAGAACTGAATAGCATAATCGAGGTGCGGCCTGACTAGCGCAAGGTATAGTTGCAATAAGATATATGCCCGCTAATTACTTACAATTCGAGATATAAAACCCAATACTCTGTTTGCCTTATTTCGAACATTAACGCACTGTTTTCTAGGCCGTAGGTCTGGGCTTACAAGTACCCTTAAGTCTCTTTCACAAGTCGACTTCTCCTGGTTGAAGTTGTTAAGGCTGTATAAATTGACAGTATTTGTTCTTCCAATATTAAATACGCTGCACTTGTTGGTGTTGAATTCCATTTGCCATTTTCTGACCACTCCTGCAGTTTTTTTAAATTCTCCTGTAGTGCATTTGCATCCTGCCCTGAATTAATCTGCCGCCCTATTTTGGTGTCATCCGCAAACTTGCTTATGTCACTGCTGATCCCAGTATCTAGATCGTTTATGTAGATTATGAACAAGAGTGGGCCCAGTACTGACCCCTCGGGAACCCCACTGGTTAAACAGCCTCATTCAGATTTCACACCATCTACGCTGACCCTCTGTGTTCTATCGGTGAGCCATGATTTTATTCAATTTAAAACTTTCCCCTCGATGCCATGAGCCTTAACTTTTCTCAGAAGCCTCTGATGCGGTACTCTGTCAAACGCTTTGCTAAAGTCTAAGTAAATAACATAGTAATTTTCGTCATTATCTAGTACCTCGAAGACTTTACTAAAATTTGTCAGTAGATTTGTTAGACAAGATTTTCCCTTTGTAAACCAATGTTGAGAGTCGTAGATTTATTTGCTTTTCTCTAAATGCGATCGGATGCTATTTGTTATAATTGATTCAAGATATTTCCCCACTACTGACGTCAAACTAATCGGCCGTTAATTTGGCGCTGATGCTCTGTCTCCCTTTTTGAATATGGGGACTATATTGACCTGTTTCCACAAGTCTGGCACAACTCCCGTGTCTAATGATTTTGTAAATAAATTTACGAGGGGTCCGCTAATCTGTTCCTTACACCACACCACTCATGATGCCCACACGACACCATCCACGACGCCCAAACCAAACCACCCATGACACCCACAACACACTACCCACGACACTCACACCATAACACGCCCACGACGCCCAGTCCACACCACGTACACAAGCCCACACCATACCGCCCATGTTGCCCACGCCACACTACCCATAACGCCCACACCACACCGCCCTCGACGCCCACACCACACCACCCACGATGTCCACACCACACCATCCACAACGCCCATGCCACACCACCCACGACGCCCACACCACACCACCCACGACGCCCACACCACACCACACACGATGCTCATACCATACCACGCCCACGACACCCACGCCACACCAAGCCCATGGCGCCCACACCACACCGCCCATGTTGACCACGCCACACTATCCATGAAGACCACACCACTCCACCCATGACACCCACACCACTCATGAGGGCCCACACCACACCACCCATGACACCCACACCACACCACTCATGAGGGCCCACACCACACCGCCCATGACGTCCATATCACACCACCCATGACGCCCATACCACACCTCCAATGACACTCACACCATACCACCCATGACGCCCATACCACACCACCAATGACACTAACACTACACCGCCCATGATGCCCACGGCTTGTGTTAGTGGTGTGGTGACCAGCACCGAGTTAATACACAGAAGGTTAAAATAAACTTCCTCAATCTGACTCAACTTGAGTTTCACCTGAGAAGCTCTCAAGGCTGGTCGACCTTGTCTCTTCTTTTGACCTGAGTATCTCTGTTTTACTGTGTAATTGTTACGAATTACAATGGTGTGAAACATTAATTAATTATCAGAGACTCTTACAACACTCATTATCATACAGTTGTTCAACACTAATTATCATACAGTTGTACAACACTAATTATCACACAGTTGTACTACACTAATTATCATACAGTTGTACAACACTAATTATCATACAGTTGTACAACACTAACTATCATAAAGGTGCACAACACTAATTATCATACAGTTGTACAACACTAATTATCATAAAGGTACACAACACTAATTATCATACAGTTGTACAACACTAATTATCATAAAGGTAAACAACACTAATTATCATACAGTTGTACAACACTAATTATCATACAGTTGTACAACACTAATTATCATTAAGGTACACAACACTAATTATCATAAAGGTACACAACACTAATTATCATACAGGTATACAACACTAATTATCATACAGGTATACAACACTAATTATCATACAGGTACACAACACTAATTATCATACAGGTATACAACACTAATTATCATACAGGAATACAACACTAATTATCATACAGGTATACAACACTAATTTTCAACCAAATGTACTAGTTATCATCTAGGTCTAATATACTAATATTGCCCCGGTGTATAGTTTTAATTAGGATCTACTTAAACAAAAACATCTACCATGATAGACAGGATGTATGGACATACTTTTGTATTTTTCTTAGTCACAAATATTTTCCATTCCTACTCGTTTCGTACAAAGTTTTATATAGAAACACACGACAGAGTCAAGTTTATTGATCAGTTGTGAGAAAGTTCATCTTTTTCTCCTGAACAGAGTTTTTTTTAAATAAGAACCATCCCGTTATATCACCACCTTTTATTTCTGAGTTTTGTATTTTGTGGTGGAGCTTCTTGTTGCCTTCTGTGTAAAGTTAACCTCGACTGACACACAATAAACCGCAAATATCTGGACACTTGTTGTCGCTTTAGACCTGACCTTTACAATATCCTCTCAGCTGGGAGACAGCTGGAGGTGGATGTTGTAGGAGACCAGTTAGGAGACAGCAGGAGGTGGATGTTGTAGGAGACCAGCTAGGAGACAGCAGGATATATGTAAGGTGTAGGAGACCTGCTAGGAGACAGCAAGGGAGGTGGAGGTGCCAATCTTCAGGTGAGTACCGAGGTTCACCATCCCCTCTTCCTGGACTAATACTTACAGTGAGTTATTAAAATAAAAAGAGTTAACGCTTTCTGTCATTCAGTTCAGGGAAGCATTTTTCTTCTACAAGTCACTTCCACCGACTCTTAATCCTTCCTCTGAACCTTCTTCACCCCTCACTTTCCTTTTGATTTATTTATTTCATATATCTATTTATCTATTTGTTTTATTTATTGTCATACAGTCAGACAGCAGTAGACCTGGACATACAGCACTATAACGCGACCTATATTGTACGAGGCTTCTCCCTTCCCGCTATACAGTATAATAACTGTCTTAAGCAAAAATATACTTCTCAGATACGAAATGAATCGTTTAAGTTGGCATTATCAGATGAACTGGACGAAAAACTCCAAAAGTAAGTATTTGTTGTAGTGCTGTAGTGTTTATAGTATACAGGATGTAGTGTGGATAATAGTGTAGTGGTTATAGTGTAGATAATAGTGCAGTGGATATACAGTAGTGTAGATTCTGTATGGGATGTAGTGTTGCCCTAGTGGTGGTTGTAGTTATGAAGTTACGGACATAGTCTATGAGATGCACTTTAAAAATACACCTTGGTAAAGGTATATACGTTATAATTACGATTCTGGAGCAAATACGAAACTAGAATTTCACGTAAGCCAGACAGGGTGAGACAGATGACAGGGAGGGACAGATGACAGGGTGGGACAGATGACAGGGAGGGACAGATGACAGGGTGGGACAGATGACAGGGAGGGACAGATGACAGGGTGGGACAGATGACAGGGAGGGACAGATGACAGGGAGGGACAGATGACAGGGAGGGACAGATGAGAGGGTGGGACAGATGACAGGGTGGGACAGATGACAGGGAGGGACACATGACAGGGAGGGACACATGACAGGGAGGGACAGATGACAGGGTGGGACAGATGACAGGGTGGGACAGATGACAGGGAGGGACAGATGACAGGGTGGGACAGATGACAGGGTGGGACAGATGACAGGGAGGGACAGATGACAGGGAGGGACAGATGACAGGGAGGGACAGATGACTGTATATTTATGGCTATTTTCCTATGATATTATCATTGTTTGACACACACACACACACACACACACACACACACACACACACACAGATACCATTAGTGGGCAGCCTCCAGTTTCCGTCTCCACCTCCTCCGCCGACTCAAGTCCCTCGAAGTTCCTGCACCCGAGCTCCTCAGTGTTTACTCAACATTCATATTGCAAATGCTCACCAATGCCTCCCCTACCTGGTCTTCTTCTCGAAATGCCACACAACGTAAACACATAGAAAAAGTGCAAAAGAGGGCATGCAAGATTATTCTCTCCCCCTCCTACTCCACATATTAAGAAGCGGTTAATACACTGACCCTCTCGGCTCTCTCTGACCATCACCACGACCTCATCTGCAAAGTTTCTGCACCATCCTCCACACCGGCTCCTACTACCACCTGAGATCCTTCGCCAGAGAATTGCTGTTCGACACCACAATCGCATCCAGCCCATACGAGCACGAACTGATCTCTATAACAACAGCCCAGTCCCAACAATTGCAAAACTTTTTAATAACTTGTAATCAACCATTGTATTCATTCCCAGTCAATCTTAATTTTTGCACTGTCACTATGTTGAAATGCCATTGTAGTATGACCTTCTCCTCACCTAGTTATTATATATCATATATGGATCACTTACGTTAACTGCATATTATTTGTAAATCAAGAGACCCAATACCGAATTATGTATCTGTATATTTTCAGCCTTCTGGCTGCCATGCTCTTTCAAAAAACCGTTAATCATTATTATTATTAGTATTAGTATGGAGGCATCAACATCACCAGTAGTATGGATGCATCAACATCACCAGTAGTATGGATGCATCAACATCACCAGTAGTATGGAGGCATCAACACCACCAGTAGTATGGAGGCACCAACACCACCAGTAGTATTGAGGCATCAACACCATCAGTAACATGAAGGCACCAACACCACCAGTAGTATGGAGGCATCAACACCACCAGTAGTATGGAGGCACCGACACCACCCGTAGTATGGAGGCATCAACACCGCCGTTAGTATGGAGGCATCAACACCACCAGTAACATGAAGGCACAAACACCACCAAAGGTATGGAGGCATCAACACCACCAGTAGTATGGAGGCATCAACACCACCAGTAGTATGTAGGCATCAACACCACCAGTAACATGAAGGCATCAACACCACCAGTAGTATGGAGGCATCAGCACCACCAGTAGTATGGAGGCATCAACACCACCAGTAGTATGGAGGCATCAACACCACCAGTAGTATGGAGGCATCAACACCACCAGTAGTATGGAGGCACCAACACCACCAGTAGTATGGAGGCACCAACACCACCAGTAGTATGGAGGCATCAACACCACCAGTAGTATGGAGGCATCAACACCACCAGTAGTATGGAGGCACCAACACCACCAGTAGTATGGAGGCACCAACACCACCAGTAGTATGGAAGCATCGACACCACCAGTAGTATGGAGGCATCAACACCATCAGTAATATGAAGGCACCAACACCACCAGTAGTGTGGAGGCACCAACACCACAAGTAGTATGGAGACACCAACACCACCAGTAGTACGGAGGCATCAACACCACCAGTAGTATGGAGGCACCAACACCACCAGTAGTATGGAGGCATCAACAACACCAGTAGTATTGAGGCATCAACACCATCAGTAACATGAAGGCACCAACACCACCAGTAGTATGGAGGCATCAGCACCACCAGTAGTATGGAGGCATCAACACCACCAGTAGTATGGAGGCATCAACACCACCAGTAGTATGGAGTCACCAACACCACCAGTATTATGGAGGCATCAACACCACCAGTAGTATGGAGGCACCAACACCACCAGTAGTATGGAGGCATCAACACCATCAGTAACATGAAGGCACCAACACCACCAGTATTATGGAGGCACCAACACCACCAGTAGTATAGAGGCACCAACACCACCAGTAGCATGGAGGCATCAACACCACCAGTAGTATGGAGGCACCAACACCACCAGTAGTATGGAGGCATCAACACCACCAGTAGAATGGAGGCACCAACACCACCAGTAGCATTGAGGCACCAACACCACCAGTACTATGGAGGCACCAACACCACCAGTAGTATGGAGGCACCAACACCACCAGTAGTATTGAGGCACCAACACCACCAGTACTATGGAGGCACCAACACCACCAGTAGAATGGAGGCATCAACACCATCAGTAGTATGGAGGCACCAACACCATCAGTAGTATGGAGGCACCAACACCACCAGTAGTATGGAGGCATCAACACCACCAGTAGTATGGAGGCATCAACACCACCAGTAGTATGGAGGCATCAACACCGCCAGTAGTATGGAGGCATCAACACCACCAGTAGCATGGAGGCATCAACACCACCAGTAGTATGGAGGCATCAACACCACCAGTAGTATGGAGGCATCAACACTACCAGTAGTATGGAGGCACCAACACCACCAGTAGTATGGAGGCACCAACACCACCAGTAGTATGGAGGCACCAACACCACCAGTAGTATGGAGGCATCAACACCACCAGTAGTATGGAGGCATCAACACCACCAGTAGTATGGAGGCATCAACACCATCAGTAAAATGAAGGCACCAACACCACCAGTAGTATGGAGGCATCAACACCACCAGTAGTATGGAGGCATCAACACCACCAGTAATATGGAGGCACCAACACCACCAGTAGTATGGAGGCATCAACACCACCAGTAGTATGGAGGCATCAACACCACCAGTAGTATGGAGGCATCAACACCACCAGTAGTATGGAGGCATCAACACCACCAGTAGTATGGAGGCATCAACACCACCAGTAGTATGGAGGCACCAACACCACCAGTAGTATGGAGGCATCAACACCACCAGTAGTATGGAGGCATCAACACCACCAGTAGTATGGAGGCATCAACACCACCAGTAGTATGGAGGCATCAACACCACCAGTAGTATGGAGGCATCAACACCACCAGTAGTATGGAGGCATCAACACCACCAGTAGTATGGAGGCATCAACACCACCAGTAGTATGGAGGCACCAACACCACCAGTAGTATGGAGGCATCAACACCACCAGTAGTATGGAGGCATCAACACCACCAGTAGGGGCATCACACCAGTAGTATGGAGGCATCAACACCACCAGTAGTATGGAGGCATCAACACCACCAGTAGTATGGAGGCATCAACACCACCAGTAGTATGGAGGCACCAACACCACCAGTAGTATGGAGGCATCAACACCACCAGTAGTATGGAGGCATCAACACCACCAGTAGTATGGAGGCATCAACACCACCAGTAGTATGGAGGCATCAACACCACCAGTAGTATGGAGGCATCAACACCACCAGTAGTATGAGGCACCAACACCACCAGTAGTATGGAGGCATCAACACCACCAGTAGTATGGAGGCATCAACACCACCAGTAGTATGGAGGCATCAACACCACCAGTAGTATGGAGGCATCAACACCACCAGTAGTATGGAGGCATCAACACCACCAGTAGTATGGAGGCATCAACACCACCAGTAGTATGGAGGCACCAACACCACCAGTAGTATGGAGGCATCAACACCACCAGTAGTATGGAGGCATCAACACCACCAGTAGTATGGAGGCATCAACACCACCAGTAGTATGGAGGCATCAACACCACCAGTAGTATGGAGGCATCAACACCACCAGTAGTATGGAGGCATCAACACCACCAGTAGTATGGAGGCACCAACACCACCAGTAGTATGGAGGCACCAACACCACCAGTAGTATGGAGGCATCAACACCACCAGTAGTATGGAGGCATCAACACCACCAGTAGTATGGAGGCATCAACACCACAGTAGTATGGAGGCATCAACACCACCAGTAGTATGGAGGCATCAACACCACCAGTAGTATGGAGGCACCAACACCACCAGTAGTATGGAGGCATCAACACCACCAGTAGTATGGAGGCACCAACACCACCAGTAGTATGGAGGCACCAACACCACCAGTAGTATGGAGGCACCAACACCACCAGTAGTATGGAGGCATCAACACCACCAGTAGTATGGAGGCATCAACACCACCAGTAGTATGGAGGCACCAACACCACCAGTAGTATGGAGGCATCAACACCACCAGTAGTATGGAGGCATCAACACCACCAGTAGTATGGAGGCATCAACACCACCAGTAGTATGGAGGCACCAACACCACCAGTATTATGGAGGCATCAACACCACCAGTAGTATGGAGGCACCAACACCACCAGTAGTATGGAGGCATCAACACCACCAGTAGTATGGAGGCACCAACACCACCAGTAGTATGGAGGCACCAACACCACCAGTAGTATAGAGGCACGAACACCACCAGTAGCATGGAGGCATCAACACCACCAGTAGTATGGAGGCACCAACACCACCAGTAGTATGGAGGCATCAACACCACCAGTAGAATGGAGGCACCAACACCACCAGTAGTATGGAGGCACCAACACCACCAGTAGTATGGAGGCACCAACACCACCAGTAGTATGGAGGCACCAACACCACCAGTAGTATGGAGGCACCAACACCACCAGTAGTATGGAGGCACCAACACCACCAGTAGTATGGAGGCATCAACACCATCAGTAGTATGGAGGCACCAACACCACCAGTAGTATGGAGGCACCAACACCACCAGTATTATGGAGGCATCAACACCACCAGTAGTATGGAGGCATCAACACCACCAGTAGTATGGAGGCATCAACACCACCAGTAGTATGGAGGCATCAACACCACCAGTAGTATGGAGGCATCAACACCACCAGTAGTATGGAGGCATCAACACCACCAGTAGTATGGAGGCATCAACACTACCAGTAGTATGGAGGCATCAACACTACCAGTAGTATGGAGGCACCAACACCACCAGTAGTATGGAGGCATCAACACCACCAGTAGTATGCAAGCATCAACACCGCCAGTAGTAGGTGGCATCAACACCACAAGTAGTTTGGAGGCATCAACAGCACCAGTAACATGAAGGCATCAACACCACCAGTAGTATGGAGGCATCAACACTACCAGTAGTATGGAGGCACCAACACCACCAGTAGTATGGAGGCACCAACACCCCCAGTAGTATGGAGGCACCAACACCCCCAGTAGTATGGAGGCATTAACACCACCAGTAGTATGGAGGCATCAACACCACCAGTAGTATTGAGGCATCAACACCATCAGTAAAATGAAGGCACCAACACCACCAGTAGTATGGAGGCATCAACACCACCAGTAATATAGAGGCATCAACACCACCAGTAAAATGAAGGCACCAACACCACCAGTAGTAGTATGGAGGCATCAACACCACCAGTAGTATGGAGGCATCAACACCAAAAGTAGTATGGAGGCATCAACACCACCTGTAGTATGGAGGCATCAACACCACCAGTAGTATGGAGGCATCAACACCATCAGTAGTATGGAGGCACCAACACCACCAGTAGTATGGAGGCATCAACACCACCAGTAGGATGGAGGCATCAACACCACCAGTAGGATTGAGGCATCAACACCACCAGTAGGATTGAGGCATCAACACCACCAGTAGTATGGAGGCACCAACACCACCAGTAGTATGTAGGCATCAACACCACCAGAAGTATGGAGGCACCAACACCACCAGTAGTATGGAGGCACCAACACCACCAGTAGTATTGAGGCATCAACACCAAAAGTAGTATGGAGGCATCAACACCACCAGTAGTATTAAGGCATCAACACCAAAAGTTGTATGGAAGCATCAACACCACCAGTAGTATTGAGGCATCAACACCAAAAGTAGTATGGAGGCACCAACACCACCAGTAGTATTGTGGCATCAACACCAAAAGTTGTATGGAAGCATCAACACCAGCAGTAGTATGGAGGCACCAACACCACCAGTAGTATGGAGGCATCAACACCACCAGTAGTATGGAGGCATCAACACCACCAGTAGTATGGAGGCATCAACACCACCAGTAGTATGGAGGCATCAACACCACCAGTAGTATGGAGGCACCAACACCACCAGTAATATAGAGGCATCAACACCACCAGTATAATAGAGGCATCAACACCACCAGTAATCTGGAGGCATCAACACCACCAGTAGTATGGAGGCATCAACACCACCAGTAATATAGAGGCATCAACACCACCAGTAGTATGGAGGCATCAACACCACCAGTAATATGGAGGCATCAACACCACCAGTAGTATGGAGGCATCAACACCACCAGTAATATAGAGGCATCAACACCACCAGTAATATAGAGGCATCAACACCACCAGTAATCTGGAGGCATCAACACCACCAGAAAAATAGAGGCATCAACACCACCAGTAATATAGAGGCATCAACACCACCAGTAATATAGAGGCATCAACACCACCAGTAATATAGGGCATCAACACCACCAGTAGTATGGAGGCACCAACACCACCAGTAGTATTGAGGCATCAACGCCAAAAGTTGTATGGAAGCATCAACACCACCAGTAGTATGGAGGCACCAACACCACCAGTAGTATTGAGGCATCAACCCCATCAGTAGTATGGAGGCACCAACACCACCAGTAGTATGGAGGCACCAACACCACCAGTAGTATGGAGGCATCAACACCACCAGTAGTATGGAGACACCAACACCACCAGTAGTATGGAGACACCAACACCACCAGTAGTATGGAGGCACCAACACCACCAGTAGTATGGAGGCACCAACACCACCAGTAGTATGGAGGCACCAACACCTCCAGTAGTATGGAGGCATCAACACCACCAGTGGTATGGAGGCATCAACACCACCTGTAGTATGGAGGCATCAACACCTCCAGTAGTATGGAGGCACCAACACCACCAGTAGTATTGAGGCATCAACGCCAAAAGTTGTATGGAAGCATCAACACCACCAGTAGTATGGAGGCACCAACACCACCAGTAGTATTGAGGCATCAACCCCATCAGTAGTATGGAGGCACCAACACCACCAGTAGTATGGAGGCACCAACACCACCAGTAGTATGGAGGCACCAACACCACCAGTAGTATGGAGGCATCAACACCACCAGTAGTATGGAGACACCAACACCACCAGTAGTATGGAGACACCAACACCACCAGTAGTATGGAGGCACCAACACCACCAGTAGTATGGAGGCACCAACACCACCAGTAGTATGGAGGCACCAACACCTCCAGTAGTATGGAGGCATCAACACCACCAGTGGTATGGAGGCATCAACACCACCTGTAGTATGGAGGCATCAACACCTCCAGTAGTATGGAGGCATCAACACCCGCCAGGTGATCTTTGTTGTATTATAATATTGATACTTTATGTGAAGATCTCGTATACAGTTCGGTTAGTTAAGGTTATAAAAATGTGTTGAAGAAACTATAAAGACAGTGATTGATATGACAGTTTTGGCTCCTGGATATTGAAAATCATTTATGTAAAGCTCTCATTGACACTTTGACATCCTTGACCACCGAAGGGTCAAGACGTACCTGGCGCTCCTCTCGGAGCAGCCAGGTCAACTGTTAAGTTGGCCCATACCAACCCCCTCCCCTGAACCCTCCTCCCCACCGGAATATCAACAAGTTCTCGCCAGAAGTTACAATTTCATTTAGGAAAGGAACGGAACCAATGTTAAACAGAGGTGAACAGTGCTTAAGTCAGTGAGAACAACTCAACAGTAACAGTCGTACCCAAGTTAACCTTCAAACCGTGAGGTCCCAGGTACCCAGTGATAACGGCCCGTGAGACCCAACAACAACCAGGGATGTATTAATCCTTCTACGATAGGAAGGCCTAAAACCAAACCTCACTCATATAACACCATCTGTGAGGGAATTACTACACCACATATCCCTCATAACACCATCTGTGAGGGAGTTACTGCACCACGTGAGGCCCCTCATAACACCATCTGTGAGGTAATTACTACACCACGTGAGGTCCCTCATAACACCATCTGTGACGTAATTACTACACCACGTGAGGTCCCTCATAACACCATCTGTGAGGGAATTACTACACCACGTGAAGCCACACAAAACACCATCTGCGAGGAAATTACTACACCACGCCAGGTCCCTCATAACACCATCTGAGGGAACTACTACACCACGTGAGTTCCTCCTAACACCATCTGGGAGGGAGTTACTACACTACGTGTTTGCTGTTCAACACCTACATTAATCTTTATGTTCACTGTATGTTCCTTTACCTTTCTCTAATGAAGGCTTTTGTTAAACCACCAATGTACAGTATGTAATAAGTCATTTATGTCCAATGTATATTTTCAGCCTTCGGGCTGCTGAATTTTTTCAATAAACCGTTAATTATTATTATTATTATTATTATTATTATTATTATTATTATTATTATTACTATTATGTTATCAGAAATGTTTCAGTAAATATTAACTGCAGTACTCGCGAGAAACACTGTTTGGTGATTTGTGTTTTACTGTCTGTATACTTTACACACCTGCGGGATCTGATACAACTACTTGTGTAAATTTTCTTGAGGGAAACATAATGGTTTACATTAGGGACATATTATGTGTCCACGTGCACAATCATCTCTGTCTATGTGAACTCCCCTGCCTCTGAGCCGGGCACCCTCGGGCTAGAGTATTGAGCACCCCCTTGCATTCTGTGCAAAAGCGTTTACAGTGCCCAATAGGAAAGCATACAGTTCATGCTTGGCTTCTTGACTGATGTATTACGGACGCAAGTGCTTGAAGGGCCATGGATTTTGTCATTAAGTTTCATTATTATAGTGACAGGAGGATGAGTGTGTGAGGGGAGAATTCCCGGTATAATTCACCTATTTACGGCAAAGCGTGGCAGGTCACTAATAACGTCAAGTGCCTGGCCTGTCTCTAGGAGGACGGATATTTGGTCAGGGAGGGACGCTTTGTTGGTGATGGCTGGGGACCTGTAAGAATAGTGCGGCCAGGTTCAGGGTTGACAATGTACTCACACAGGTGTACCTGTAGCTCAGGCACAGTCTTGTGTACACAATTTGTTGGGACCGAGTCAGAGGTTGATACTCGTTGTAGTGGCGGGTGTCCTCACCGGTCACTGCGTCCTAGTGGCGTAGAGTGACGAATGCTTCTCGTTGCGCGGCGTGTATGCGAGATTTGAGATGTTTGAAGGATAGGGCGAGGGTGGCCCTTCTTGTGTCGCTTCTTTGGCAAGCCGATCAACAGTGACACACGCAGTTACTTTTGTGTATAATGGGATCTAGATAACCTTGACAAGGATGTTATCAGCTTGCTTTAGCCCGGCGACTGTGGCTATGGTGTGTTGGACGGCAGGGAATAAGAGAGAGGGGCATTTGACCCTTGCTAGCGCAGAAGTGCTGTCACTAATGATAAAGAAGTTCCGGCTATCAGTGCGGGCATAGGTCACGCCCATATGGACACCGCAAGAATGGTTAATGTTCTCAGGGTCAGTGGAGGAGGCCCAGTCATGGGCCTTGAATTTCCTGCGGGCCTGGCGCTCAGGAATTCATACGGCTGCTCCAGCGCCGACTTAACAGACCCATCACAGTAGACAAAGAGAGAAAGGTAGGAGGTAGGAGGTCGCGAGAGAGGAGGCGGCATCGTCAACCTACTCGAGGCAGCTAATTGTGAGTATATATCGTAGTTGGGTGGGTTTACGACCAGGGAAGATGTGGACGACCACGTCAACACTAGGGGAAGTCCACGGCCGGAGAGCGGAGGAGTGTACTCGAGGAGGAGAAGGCGAGGTGGAGTACAGATAATAACGCGGGATGTCAGTAGGGAGGGACGGGTGGGAAGAAAGACCGGCACAGAAGTGTGTTAAGATGTGAGTGCAGTGAACGTGACATGGGAGTCAATTGCTCACTATGGAGAAGTTTGACTCCAGGGATGGCATTGAGGACAGTAATTCGAACGCAGAGGCGGGAGCAAAAGCAGTTCCCAGTGAACGACTTCTATTTTGATGGTAATAGGTCAGCAGAGGATGACTCTCATCGCACTGTTTTGGGATTTATGTCTATTCCTTATTTTCGAGCTGGGGGACAACTGCGAGGACGGAGGAGGCATAATCTATGACAGCTCTGATGATGGCGATGTACATTAGGTGTATGACCTCGATAAAGGACCTTTTAAGGCCGTAGGTGAGCGACTGGATGAATTTCGTTTTTTGGCGGCACTGGGAGATGACGTGGGCGGCGACAGCGGAGGTGGTGGCTCTGGCAGTGGCACGCAGAGGTCGACCCAGGTAGTTGTACCTGTAGATGCTACTTTTTCAATGTTTTGCCCTTGCACGTCCAGCAGGGTCTAACGCCGGAAGTGCGAAATTATCTTGATTTTGGGGAGTGAGATAACAAGAGTGTTTGACAACGGAGGAACGTGGAAAGTATAGGTTGTTTGTGTACCTTGGTAGTAATTTGGAGAAGCTCGTCAGCGTAGCTGATGATGTGTCCGTGGAGAGCGCGCTCAGCAAAAGCGTCGTTGAGGTGTCATAGGGAGTTCATGCAAACGTTATAGAGTTGTGCCTAGATCAAGGGCCCTAATCATAGAGTAGTGGCCCTGGAAATGGACACGGACCTGTCGATGAGAGAGGTAGTCGGCCATCCATGAGGGGAGTTTGCCCTTTACGTCCATGTGCATGAGGCCCTCAAGAATCACTTCACCTTTGGCTTTATCAAATGCACCCTTGAAGTCGGCGAAGAGGGAGGTTTTGGCTGAGGTGTTCGCCATGTAGTGAGCGATGTAGTGACCAGTACTCTTCCCAGGGCGAACCCCATAGAGGTCGGGATGAAGATGGGCTTAAATTTTCCAGTGGAGACGGTGGCGAATCATGCGTCCCATCATCTTGGAGAAGCAGATCTGCCTGGTATAGGGATTGGGATGGTGGTGGTGGTCTTGCATGCGTGGGGCAGCTTTCCAGTAGCATAGAAGAGTTTAAATAGACAGAGGAGGGGACCACCAGGGGTGGCAAAAAGGGCATTTAGCACATTATATGTGACGCCGTTATTACCGGGGTAGGGGGGCGGCCGCGCTTTAGTAGTTCACCCCTATCGAAAGGCTCATCGCTGTCTACGGGTAGGTCTTGGCCTTTGTAGTTGCGCTCTCGACGTTGTGGTTGCAGAGCGAGGGTGAAGTTACGTACAGTAGGTGGTAGCGAGTCGATGGAGGCAGCCTCCTACCACGTTTGAGAGAGTGCCTCTGCGAAGTCAAACCACTGTGTGATGTCCCTCCTTGCCACCCACACCATTGAGGAAAGGCAAAGTTGACAAGTAAAAATACAGAGTGAATATTCTAGGGGTTGAAATACGTGAATGCAGCCAGTAAGGAGCACACACACAAGCATCACTGTTCGTGACAGACAACTTAAAGTTTTGAAAGGGATAAGAAGAACATTATGTAAACTCAGTAATTTAATAACATTTATATTAAGTATTGATTTTTTTTTTACGGGAATTAACCCACCCGGGCACAGGTCACTGACCCATGTCAAGGCCAGGGGGACGAAAATATAATAATAATAATAATAATAATAATAATAATAATAATAATAATAATAATAATAATAATAACAATCATAACATTAACTAGTATTATTATTATCATTACAATAATTAATAAAATTAATAGCAAATTAATACAAATAAAATTAAATTTTAATAAAAATTAATGTTAATGATATTAATAATAGCCATAAATAAATACAAAAAATGAAAAAATAAATCAGGAGTGAAAAACGATATACATTATGTATGTTGTGTTGTCCAAGTAAGAGAAACAATTGAGACCCTGCAATTGTGTGTAAATGAGGCAGAAAGACAGATCAGCAACCTGGGACTTGGTCACAATTTTCGTGATGCCATATGGCAGCAGGGTCTACCATTAGACAACACATTATGCTTCCAATATCTTCCCAGGCGGTAGTACCTCCTTGTTTGGTAGCTGCTTACTACCTACTATGCAGCTACTAAAACACTCCAGAATATTAGCCAATTATTCTTGCTTTAAACATTAAATACATATACTATAAACAAAAATACAAGAACCTGATAGAAATGGCAGCTCAAGTAGCGGAGGGGCTCGCAACGCCGAGGTACCAGCAGGGCATTGCTTTTCCCCAGGTACAGATGGACATTTGAGGGTAGTGCTGTGAGTCAGGGTTGTGTCGGCCACGGCAATTGTAATACCTTGGGAATACAACAATGCCCACGCCAATCCATTATGTCAGAGAGATGACTACGTGTGTAGAAACAACATCACGTTGGCAGCAGGCGGCCCAGTGACAGCAGATAAGATAAAAAGCAGGCCCGTGAAGATTGGGTTGACCTATAAGTTGGGGAAGAACTGGGTGGGCATCACCAGTGGCTGGGCATTCTGCCCCCTTCCATTTAACAATTAATACTTATGTTATATATTTTATATGTGTGATTATATGTGGACCAGTTTTATATAAACAAAATAGTGATATGACAGATGCGTGGAGCACAGCACAAAGTGTCTTTTATGGTGTTGTCCTTGTGTGGTGTTTCCCCGGTGTTGTGGAGGCGTGGATCACAGCACAAAGTGTCTTTTATGGTGTTGTCCTTGTGGGGTGTTTCCCCGGTGTTGTGGAGGCGTGGATCACAGCACACCAAGAGGTTAGAGAAGAGGTTGAGTGAACAAAGTTGCTGGACCAAAGTGTAAACACCGTCCACCACGACCCACAGTCCACCACAACCCACAGCCTCCCACGACCCACAGTCTACCACGACCCACAGTTCCCCACGACCCACGACCCACAATCCACCACGACCCACAGTCCACCACCACCCCAGTCCACCACGACCCTTAATTCATTATGACCCACCGTCCACCACGACCCACGCTCCACCTCGACCCATCACAGTTCCCCACGACCCACAATCCACCACGACCCACAGTCCACCACCACCCCAGTCCACCACGACCCTTAGTTCATTATGACCCACCGTCCACCACGACCCACGCTCCACTTCTTTTAAACTTAAATTGTTTCATTAAAGCTTGCGGAAATACGATCACCTGACAAGGGCTGAAGAGTAAAATTTGAAAATGAGAGAGTCTGAAATTTCACGTCTAGGAAGCCTAAAAAGAGAGAAGGAGAGAAGGAGTTAGGAAGATACAATTTATGGAGCTCAGTCGGGGATACAAGAGTAGCATAGTCCCTTGACTGATGTTTAGTCCTCCTTGTGTGTGGCTAACATGTGTTTTACTCAGCCTCAGCAAATAATTATTGTATTTGTTGACGCTTCTTGTAAGACTTGTTGCTTCACTATTGAAATTTCTGTGGTGGAGAGAAGTTAGTTGGAAGACTTTGCCTAAATGTAAAGTGTGTTTTTTTTCACGTCTCAGTGATGTTAAATGAATGAGAGAAAGATACCCCCTGACTACAGTACACAGCTGTCGTGTAAGTATAATCGGGGAAGAAGAACACGGTTTATTTGGATGCTTGATATAAATTATGACAAGTTTTCTTTAACAGCCTCTCTCTCTCTCTCTCTCTCTCTCTCTCTCTCTCTCTCTCGGTAGCAGGAAAGATTTTTGTCTCAAGAACTTCTTAGTCCTCATCTTCAGTACAAGAGTTGCATATTTTACGTTAAATGTTGTGTGAAGAAGAAGAGTCAAATAGTGAATTTTAATAAGAGTAACGGAGAGGAAGACTCGTCCTAATTACTGTATCATCATATTGTAACTGGCAGAGGTTATAAATAGGTTAAGTGAAAATGAGTTAAATATGCTGACCTGTCCACTGAACGCTCGTCTGTCTTATATTTACTGTTTTATCAACCGTCTTAGTCAACCTCTTGAGTGAGAGGTTCGCTGCCTGTAGCTCGTGTTGCTCTATAAAGAAAAATATCAGAGACAAGATACACTCCTTATTTTTTTGCTTTGGTGACGCTTCAAGGCAAAATATCTTGATCGATCCTGGTTATATATTCTCTAGTTCAGGTAAAGTGTACTTATTGGAACACAAGTTCTCGCCCGACACAGTACCTTAACCTTGACATTTGATCCACCTTCTCCTAAATTAGATATATTTGTATCCATCACTATTCCACCGACCAGCATCAAAGTCACTCGTCGTTCACTTAACTTTTAGATATCGTGACGTTAGGGGCGTGACTTCATCAGTATATTTGTTATATTATTGGCGAATAGGAAACTTTCTTGCCAATTATATTTAACGTCAGTAGATGTATTTGCTAAAACTGTGACGTTATTATCATTAACTTCAACTGTGACCTTCACCTTTCACTTTAAATGTAGAATGAAATATGTTTTATTCCGGTGACAGCCGGTGTACCCTCCAGGATTCATTAAAAGTTGTTAAGTTGTTTTGGAGATATGTTGCTCCCACTCAGAGAGACATCAACACGTACATGAGTTTGAGATGACCATTGTAATTAATATACCAAGGTTCATTAAAATATTCCTCCTCATTAGAGAACTTGCAGTGTTGGATGTTCACTCTGGCCTGGCCTGGCCTGGTCCTTTGATCTCTTCACAATTAATATGTTCCTTCTCAACTAAATGTAACCCAGAGATCCCATTATCAAGAGGTACCAGAACTTCCTCTGGCTACCAATAAGGTACAGTAACTTCCCCTGGCTAGCACTAAGGTAAAGTAACTTCCTCTGGTTAGCATTAAGGTACAGTAACTTCCTCTGGCTAGCAGTAAGATACAGTAACTTCCTCTGCCTCGCGAATTGCACGGTATGCAGCTGACCACAGAACAAGCCTAAGTCAACAACATTAGCTGACGTAAGACCTGCACGGGAATACTTTTTTTTCTTTTTTTAAGGGTATTAACCCACCCGGGCACAGGTCAACGACCCACAACGGGGCCTGGGGGGTGAAAAAATATGAATAAAATAAAATAAAAAATGAAAAGGTTATATTAATCTACACCACGAAGATGCCGGAAAACCAGTTTTTAAAGAGACACAGATTGTATAAGTATGGAAACACAGAAGAAGGCAGAGCATTCCACAGTTTGGCTGTGTGAGGAAAGAAGGATGTACTATAATGGGTTATTCTCGTGTGACCGACATCCACAGAGAAACGGTGGGCACCGCGGGCAAGACGTGTGTTACGAGCCCACGGCCGTGCTGGCGGTATACAGGATGCCAAATCCACCGAACATTGCCCGTTAAAGCATCTGTAAAAGAAAGAGAGTGAAGCAATATTGCGGCGAAGAGAAAGGGAAGAAAGATTGTCAATAAAGGCGGAGAGTTAATAAGACGAAATGCCTTTGATTCCACCCTAATTAACAGTTGGACAGAAGAAGAACCACCCCAGATATTAGAGCAGTACTCCAAGTTAGGACGAATGAATCCCTTATATACTTGAAGCAACTGCTCAGGAGTGAAGTAGCTACGGTATCTGTACAACATTCCCAACTTTCGGGAGGCAGCTTTAGCTATGTTGAGGAGGTGTGGCTTCTATGGCATATTAGAGAAAATGGTGCGGCAGAATGATAGTGTCCTGAAATGTGATTGGTTGGAGATCATCTAATTTGGAAAGTGTAATTGGTAAATAATGAGTTTTATTACTATTGAATATAACCAAGTTTGTACCTCCCCATTCAGAGATGCTGCACAGATCCGTATTGATAGATGTAATGATATCAGCTCTAGAAACAGATCTAGTTTGAGAGTTAGGGGGAAGGGGAAAATGTGAAGAAGAGTGAAGAGTAAAATCATCAGCGTAAGGATGGCTAGAATTATTCGTAGTGTGAAGTAAATCATTGATCGAAAGAAGGAAGAGAGTAGGTGAAAGAACTGAACCCTGTGGGACTCCACTATTGGTAGAGAAAGAGCGAGAGATCGATCCCCCGACATCAACTGCCATGGATCGGTTCTCAAGGAAGCTAGAGATTAAAAAATAAAGTGGAGGAGAGAAACCATAAGAGGAAAGCTTAGAAAGCGTGCCATACCCTGTCAAATGCTTTGGAGATGTAGAGGGCCACGGCGAAACTTTCCCCCAAATCCCTAAGAGAGGATGACCAAAGATGGGTGCAGTAGGAAAGCAGATCACCAGTAGATCTCGCCTGGCGAAAGCCATACTGGTGATCCGACAAAGAGAAAGGCGTTCAAGGTGACGGAGAAAATGGGAGATCAAGATAGTTTCAAAAATCTTAGAGAGGGATGAAGTTAGGGCAATGGGGCGATAGTTAGAGGGATTCGAGTGGTCACCCTTCTTTGGGATGCGCTGAACCAAGGCATGCTTCCAAGAAGAAGGAAAAGTTAGGGTTCTGAGGCAAAAGCGAAAGAGGCGAGCAAGCACAGAGGCCAAAGCTTTAGCACACACCCTTAGAACACGAGGGGGTATTCCGTCGGTGCATGCACCTTACTCACATCCAACCTGGATAACACACCGGCAACCCTGTGAGTGGAGAATATAGGAAAGTGCATAGGTTCAGTAGGAGGAGCAGGGGTAGGGGGGATAGAGTGGGAATCGTCCAAGGTGGAATTAGAGGAGAATAAGGTGCCATAGAGATTGGCTTTGTCAGGAGGAGAGTTGGCTATAGTGTTATCAGGTCGGAAGAGAGGAGGAAAAGAAGGAGTGCAGAAGTTGTTACAGATGTTTTTGGTTAAGGATCAAAAGGATTTACTAGAGGAAGAATTCGTCAGGACAGCGGTCTTTCTTTTTATAAAATTCCGCTTCGCCCTACGATTCCTAGAAGTAATGAAACAGGAGTGGGGAATAAGAGAAGGAGATAGTTTCATAGTTTTTTTTTCACGGGGACCAGCCCACCGGCACAGACCACTGACCCACACCGGGGACTGAGGGGGGGTGGGGGGGGGGGGGGCAATAAGAATAAAAATAAAAATAAAAATAAAAATAATATTAAAAATAACAATAATAATAATAATAATAATAATAATAATAATAATAATAATAATAATAAACAACCATAAAGAAAACAAATCAAAAGTGAGAAACATTATATGTATGTTGTGTTGTCAACAGTAAGAGAGACAATTGGGTCCCTGCAATTGTGTGTAAATAAGACAGAAAGTCAGATCAACAACCTGGGATTTGGTCACAATTTTCGTGATGCCATATGGCAACAGAGTCTACCATTAGACAACACATTATGCTTCCAATATCTTCCCAAGCGGTAGCACCTCCCTGTTTGGTAGCTGCCTAGAACTTGATCTGCCCTATCTCTCTCCCTGCATGCAAGAGAGTAGGAGCGATCAAACCATGATTATAAAGTGAAAGATTTGGTAGAAGGTGGGATAAATGCACTCATACCACCCTGTATAACCCAGCAATGCTGTCAGCACATACCGAGGCGTCCCGAGTGGGAAAGCAACATTCATCTCAAGGAAAGTCGGTGAAGAATTCTCTCAAGGATTGCCAGCTTGCCCTCCGATAGTGCCACAGTTGACGTTTAGAGGGGGGTGGGGGAGGTGGTCGTGCCCAGTTTGATTTACTAGAAATAAGGTTGTGATCAGAAGACCCCAAGGGGGCAGAAATTGAGTATGAATAGTGTGAGGGGTTAGAGGTAAAACAAAGATCAAGAATGTTAGTAAGTTGATCGTGTCGATCAGGAACACGTGTAGGGTGTTTGGTTATTTGTTCAAATCATTAAGTAAGGAAAAAAAGAGTGCCTCAGCTCCACCTGGGTCATCCCTTGTAGAGCCAAGCCACTCTCTGTGATGTACATTGAAATCCTCTAAGTAGAGGATCTCGGTGTTGGGGTGCGTGGATAGCAACGACTCATGGCAAGAAGTGAGATAGTCAAGAGTTCCAAATAGTTGGTAGAGTTGGGAGAACAGTATAGGAAAGAAAGAAAAATAGTCATAGTTGGTAGAGATATTTTGAGCCAGATGACATCATAAAGGGAAGATTCAAGATCCGTGAGTCGAGCTATAGGTGTACGTGTGTTGCAGTAGGCGCATACACCTCCCTTAGAACGGAAGGAGGTATAAAGGTTGTAGTTGGAGACTTGAAAAGGATTGGGTGAAGCTGCTTTGGTCAGTTGAAGTTTGGAAAGTAGTAAGAGGTGGTAGGAAAAGGTTAATAGATGGTGCTCCACAGAAGGAAAATTGGATCTCAGGCCGCGAATGTTGGAAAAATGAAGTGCGAAAAAAGGCGATCCCTTAGCAACCGTGGTGCATCAGTTGAGGCCCCAGTGGTTTGATGGTGATCAGGTCGGCCCTGGGGTCCACAACCTTCCCGACCAGTGGGACCCATCCGAGAAGGCCCCGCTTCAATATTAATATCAACTGACATACTAGAATAAAATAAAATGAATGGAACAGATCAAGAGTAAGTACTGTTACATTTGTTGCGTTGTCAATAGTAAGAGAGACAATTGAGACTCTGCAATTGTGTATAAATGAGGCAGAGAGGCAGATCAGCAACCTGGGACTTGGTCAAAATTTTTGTGATGCCATATGGCAGCAGGGTCTACCATTAGACAACACATTATGCTTCCAATATCTTCCCAGGCAGTAGTACCTCCCTGTTTGATAGCTGCCTGCTGCCTACTACCCAGGATCACATTTGTTACGAAAATGACATAACTCGCAGGAGCCACACAGTGATGTGAAAATTGAAATCAAGAACAGGGACATGTTCCTAGAATAAACAGAAACAGTGCACACTCCACTTAACCCAGGTGTTCATGGCGCCCTCCATGTGATGTGACAGAGGTCAGTCGCGTGCGTGTTTACAAAAACCAGATGTGTTAATGATCGAAGACAACACCAATACATCTGTTATATCTCAGTCATATATCAGATATACAACACTCATACATCTGTTATCTCTCAGTCATATACCAGATATACAACACTCACACATCAGTATAATGGACCATAAACCGTAAAACACAGTTCATATAACACACATACCGTCAAACTTTGTGTCAAACAGCCAACATTATCTATGGCCACGACCTGATGAGAGAGAGAGAGAGAGAGAGAGAGAGAGAGAGAGAGAGAGAGAGAGAGAGAGAGAGAGACCATCTGAATGAGTGTCACTACCTACACCTGTGACCACCTGCAGGTGTGTTACTCCCTACACCTGTGACCACCTGCAGGTGTGTTACTCCCTACACCTGTGACCACCTGCAGGTGTGTAGCTCCCAGCGCGGCGTGGGTGTGGTGGAGTGTCCTCCCTGATCTAGAGTGTTATTGGAGGGAACATATTCGGAGTGTGGGAGCGAGAATTTCACAGTGTGTTGGTGAATATCGGATCTCATTATAAGCATCGTCACCGAAGGTTCTTCTCATCCCTTATGGCATTAATCGCAAATATAACGTGTGTTCACCGGCGATCCCCAAGCGAGTTGCATTGGATAGGACGACTAGTTCTGGTGCCAGTGCCAGTGTCAATAGGCCTACTTTGGTAGGGGTGACATCGAGACTCTCGCCCCTATGAGGCCAAGCGTTCTACGCTTGCGGTCGCCTCCCCCAAGTAACGGACATTTCATGTACTGTAGTGCCAGCCGACCTAATAAGTTTATATAACTAATATTACATCAGTGCGACCGTAGAAATAGTGGTTAAGTCTGCCAAGGATATATAAACACGTGTTAGGTGTGACAATTCTTGCTCCCAGTGTATCATTCTGATATGTGGATTGTCGCCCACAGGGGGGTGGTCTACACACCCACGCGAGCACGTATGCCCCTACTACCCGGACACAGCAGTCCAGCCTGTCACCTCTCCGCCCTTCCCTCATAAGAATTAGTTTTTTCTCCTATATGGGACCAAAGCAGATGTTGGAGGCGGACGTAACTGTCGCCCAAGGTGCGGAACACTATGCCGGGTAACAGACATTGCTGCGTCTGTGCTAGCCAGAACCAAAACTGCACTAGCTGTGATTGTGCAAGAAACAACCGACCATGTGTGGATTGCAGAAAGGGAAACAATTGTCGAAACCCACATGGCAGAGAGCCGACACAGGAGGCCACAGTGGATATCACCGGGACCCAACCGCCCGATGATATCCTGAATGATAGAAGCGAGTCTACTCAACCTGAAAAATTAGTACTAATGAACGCTGCTCCAAGAGCAGCAGATGTCCACGAGGTGAATGAGAGACAGCCACCACAGTGGAATGGCATGTCGATGAAAAACACGGACATATGGGTTAAAGAAACTTACTCAGAAATTATCAGGTGGTCGCCAGCTAACCTGTTTGAACCACCCAAGTGTGCGGCCACCAAAAAAATGATTCGGGAGATGATTCGCCTCATAACTGAGTACACTCAGGACTGCTTTCTTGCCCCTTTAGCTCTCCAAATACTGGCAATAATACCACATCTATTCTGTCAGAGGGCACACACAAAGACTAAGCACAAAGAAAATGCGGCAGCAATGAAGAGAAGATTGACAATGTGGAAGAATGGAGCCCTTGATGATCTATGTGAAGCAAGATCACTGCAGGAGAGACTAACATTTACAGGAGACGGAAAGCAAAACACCGATGACATTGCAAGAAAGTTTGGAAAAAAAATGCGTGTGGGAAAAGTGTCTTTGGCGGTAAGATCTCTCGCAGAGGAATCCACCGGTGGGGTTCTGCCAATAAACAGAGATAAATTAAAACAACTGAAAGAAAAACATCCTCCTGCAAGTGAAGACGAAGGCATCAGGTTCCAGGGTGACTATATCCCACCTAATGCTGTCGTGTTCGAGAAAATAACAGGAGGGATGGTGTGGAAAAAGGCACTGAAGACTCGAGGAGGTGCCGGCCCTTCAGGTCTGGATGCACACGGTTGGAGAGTCATCCTCAGCACTAACAAGTTTGGTCCCGTAGCAAGTGACCTCTGCACTGCCATTGCCGTCCTTGCAAGTGGCACCTTCGTGCTGCAGACACCTCCATGCCCTGACGGCCTGCCGCCTCATTCCCCTGGATAAGAATCCAGGATGTAGACCTATAGGGGTGGGTAAAGTGCTGAGGCGGATCATCGGAAAATGCATAATGGAGGTGGTAAAGGGTGATGTCAGGGCAGCGGCAGGAAACCTGCAAGTGGGTGCTGGCCACCAGGCTGGAGGGGAAGCCGCCATTCACGCTATGAGAACGATATTTGAGCAGCGTGATTGTGAGACCGTTCTCCTGGTGGACGCTTCAAACGCATTCAACATACTTAACCGCAAAGCCAGCCTGCACAACATCAAGATCAAGTGTCCAAGCTTTGCAATGAATGTTGAAAACTCCTATAGGAATCCATCAGACCTCTATATAGTAAACAACAAGTGTCTAAGAGGTGATACCAACATACAGTCAACCGAGGGGACAATGCAGGGGAACCCTGTTGCAATGGCAATGTACACAATAGGCCTATCAGTGCTCCAACACAACAAAATTTGAAGCAACTGAGGTCAAGCAAAGTGGGGTACGCTGATGAACCTTACAAAAGCAGGAAAAGTGGAGGACATCAAAAGTGGAGGTACCTGCTACCATCACGAGGACCACAAATAGGGTACCACCCAAACGGCAGCAAGTCCTTCGTCATTGTGTAGCCAGAACATTATGAACGTGCAATGGAGGTGTTTGGTGGAAGTGAGGTCAAAATAACAAAGGATGGCCAAAGACACCTAGGCACAGTAATCGGCACGACGGACTTCATGACCGAGTATGTAAAGGGAAAGGTGAATGAGTAGGTTAGGGAAATCCAAGCTCTGTCTGGGATTGCTAACACAGAGCCACATGCAGCTTTTGCAGCATTTACCCATGGAGTCAAACATCGCTGGAACTACCTGATGCGCACTATCCCTGATATCGGAGTCCTTCTCCACCATCTGGAAGAAGCTATCAGAGTCAATTTCATTCCCAAATTAGTGAAACACCCTAACTTAACCCCAGCAGAAAGATCACACCAAGACTGGGAGGAATGGGATTAACCAATCCAGAGGAGATTGCTGCCACCGAACATCAAAACTGACTTAAGCTCACATCAGCCCTCACGGACCACATAATCGCTCAGAACTCAACAGGGGAGGTGGATACCAGTGAAGTAAACAAGATTCGAAGGTCCATTACCACAGAACGACAGCACAGCCAAAGTGATAAGTTGCAGCAACTGTTGCTGCAAGTACCAGAGAATTTGAAAAAAAAGTAGCTATAGCGCAGGAGGTGGGCGCCTCGAAGTGGTTAACTATGTTACCGATAAAGGTAAATGGTTTCAGTCTCAATAAACAAGAATTTACAGATGCCATTGCTCTAAGGTATGGTAGGCCGGTAGAAGGTTTACCCTCCCATTGCGTGTGTGGCTCTTCCTATGACGTCGATCACGCCTTGGTGTGCATGAAAGGGGGCTTCGTATGAGGCATGACGAAGTAAGGGATCTCACAGTTAATATGTTGAAGGAAATCTGCCGTGATGTCAGGATAGAACCGACCCTCTTTCCATTGGACTGTGAGCTTTTCCGACATATCACTTCAAACACATCCAACGAAGCCCGTGTTGATGTCAGTGCTCGAGGATTCTGGACGCGGGGATAGTGAGCCTTCTTCGACATCAGGATTTTTTTATCCCATGGCTGCATGTCCCCGTAACTTAGTTCTCGATGCTGCACACAGGAGGAACGAGAACGACAAGATAAGAGCATACGGGGAGAGAATTCAGAGCGTTGATCAAGGCAGCCTCACTCCTCTTAGTGTTCACAACCTCTGGTGGGCTGAGACCAAGTGCAAGATGCTTCTACGCCAGACTCGCAGAGGTGATATCCGAACAGAAGCAGCAGCCCAGAAGTTATGTTACAGCCTGGATTAAATGTCGACTGTCCTTCGGTCGGCTTTGCTCTGCCTCAAGGGAACGAGAGCATCGGCCCCAAAGCCGACAACAATTGCAGATATTGACTCTGAGGCAACAGTTACTGAATGCCGCTTAGATCTGCAGCTCACCTAACTCAACACAGCTAGGATAGCTACTTATGTATTAGGATATTTAATATTAAGGTAAAATAATGGTGGCGAAGGTATGGCTATTGGGGGAGGCTGGAGGCCACGTTAAAAAAAAGTGCATAGCTTCCTACATCTGTGACCACCTGCAGGTGTATAGCTTCCTACACCTGTGATCACCTGTGTAGCTCTCTACACCTGTGACCACCTACAGGTATATAGCTTCCTACACCTGTGACCACCTGTGTAGCTCCCTACACCTGTGACCACCTGCAGGTGAGTAGATTTACACCTGTGACCACCTGCAGGTGTGTAGCTTCCTACACCTGTGACCACCTGTGTAGCTCCCTACACCTGTGACCACCTGCAGGTGAGTAGATTTACACCTGTGACCACCTGCAGGTGTGTAGCTTCCTACACCTGTGACCACCTGCAGGTTTGTAGCTTCTTACTACTACTTTGCTGTCACTCGGAATCGAGTTTGACGAACATTCAGCTATGATACAATAATATGCGATATTAAGGATGCCATCAATGTTGGTGAGTTTTAAGGTGACTAAAAAGGTCGATACAGGACCGGCAGAGTCGTTCACAGATGTTGCACATGTGGATGGCTCCATCTAGTGTGGGTGGGGCGGCGGCAGCGTCTTTCCGGCGCTGGCGCTTGTCTGCCTCGACTTGCAGTCGGGCTAACTCGAAAGTATTGACACCTTCTCGTGTGATAATCCTCCAAGCGTTAGGGTGTGGAGTAATCGTCTCCTAGGTGAGGGGGTCGATTTGGCACTTTTTCAGGTTTGTATTAAGACTATCTTTATATCTTTTCAGTTGCCCGCCAGTTGCTTTGGCAGTCTACTGTCATCCATGCGGGTAACGTGGCCAGTCCAACGAAGTTGTTCATTGATAATGGTAGCCTCGATGCTCTTACAGTTGTTCTCTTGTCTTCCCAGCGAACTTGGAGGATGGAACGTAGACTACGTTGGTGAAAGTATTCAAGTGCCTTGAGATGCCTCCCGTATGTAACCCACGTCACACTGTCATATAGCAGGGTGGGGAGGACCACTGCTCGATATACGTGCAACTTTGTAGATAATTTCAGCTCCCTACAGCAGAAGACACAGGTACGGAGTCTGCAAAGGCTTGAGATGCACATCTGATCCGATGTTGAATCTCTTCATCAATGTCCGCGGTGGTGGACAGGTGGGAGCCGAGATACTAAAAGTGGGTAACATTAGAGAGGGTAATACCATTAAGCTGGATGGATGATGGAGGTGTCGCTGAGCCACGATCAGGCTGAAAGAGAATCTGAATCTTATGCACATTCACCTCAAGGCTGAAGTGTGCATACACATCTGCATAGGTGTTTAGGATCTCATGTACGTCGAATTCAATGTGAGCAACAAGGGTGAGGTCGTCTGCATACTGAAGTTCAATAATGGAAGCTGCCGACACGTTTGTTCCTGCCTTGAGTCGTCTTATTTTGAAAAGATCCTTCATCTGGTACTCTATGCCCATTCCGCCGGCAAAATTGGCACTAGCACGAGTAAGGAAGGCAGCCAAGAAAATGGAAAAGAGAGTTGGCACCAGTACATACCCTTGTTTTACCCATGTTTGGATGGCAAAGAACTCAGACTAGGTGCCATTGTGCAGGACACTGCCATTCATGCCAGTTTGGAGTTGCCTCACAATGGCGATAAATTTTGGTGGCGAGCCAAACCAGCTGAGGGTCCGCCAGAGGGTTTCCCTTTTGACCGAGTCGAAGGCCATGTGCAGGTGACGACGCTGTTCTCTGCACCTTTCCTGTGTCTGGCGGGTAGCAAAGATCATTTCAGTGGAGCTACGTGATGGTCTAAAGCCACACTGAGATTCTGGGAGGAAGTTTTCCGCCTCGGGTAGTAGTCTGTTTAGGAGGACTCGAGAGATAATCTTGCCAGCTATGGACAGTAGCGAAATCCTGCGGTAGTTGCCAGAGTCTGACCGGTCTTCCTTGTTCTTATAAATATTGACGATGGAGGCGTCTTTAAGAGCTTGGGGGATTTCCTGCTTTTCCCATATATTCTCCAGGAGAGAGTGGAGACGGTTAGTAAGCAGAGGTCCTCCTGCTTTATACACCTTTGCTGGGATTTCATCAGGCCCTGAGGCTTTGTTATTTTTTATCTGTTTGATGGCAGTAGCTACCTCATCCAGGGATGGAGGATAGCTGAGATGGGTCAGCTCTGGGTGCTGATGGACCTGTTGGGTAGTCAAGACATCCACATCGGTGTTTCGGTTGAGCAGCGGATGGTAGTGCTCTTTTTAGCTCTGACGGATACCCTCTTCATCTTTAATTAGAGAGTTACCGTCGGATCAGCGGAGGGGGCTGTGCCATGAGTCATTGGCCAATAAAATGTCTTATTGGAATTGAAAAATTAGCGCATCTTGTGTTGATCTGCAAGTTTTTGCGTTTCACATACTTTATTTTTAAACCAGTCGTTCTTTAGTTTACGAAGTTCGCGCTCGGTCGCCGCTTTCTACTTGTGGAGGGTATCAGCTTTGGTCCGAGACTATGGGTTGTTTTGCCAATCAGTTAAAGCAGCACGTTTATCATTAACGAGTACATTGATTTTCGGGTAATTTTCATCAAACCAGTCCTGGTGTATTCTTTCGACCTGGCCGAGGGTCTCTCTGCAGGTTTGTGTCATGATAGTGTCGAGAATACTCCATTCGGCACTGGGATTTGGGCAGTTTGTTGTTGGGTTGTTTTCAGCCCATGTTTGAGCTGCTCTCTGAAATCACGTGCTACAGCTGGATCCTCTAGTCGCTTAGTGTTAAAACCTCTTCTGGAAGCTTGTTACCTTCGCCGTTTTGGGGCAACGTGAAGTGAGAGCTTGTCTCTGACCAGTTGATGATCAGTGTTGCAGTGGTCTGAGCCTCACATTACTCGGGTGGCATCTCGGCGATTTCTTTCTCTGACAATGATGTAGTCAATGAGATGCCAGTGTTCGGATCGTGGGTGTTGCAACGAACCCTCGAGCTTGTCGGCCTGCCTAAACAAAGTATTGGTGACAGTGAGGTTGTGTGCGGCACACTTACTGAGGATGAGTAAGCCGTTGAAATTACACCTGCCTAGTCCATTTCTCCCTTATGATTCCCTGCCAAACGTCAGCATCTCTACCAGCTTTGGCATTAAAGTCACCAAGGACTACAATCTTATCTTCTCTGGGGATAAAGGTTGCACTCGTCAAAGTCTGCATAAGAGGCCTCCTTGATGTCATCCTCTGCATCCAGTGTTGGGACGTATGCACTGATGAAAAAGGCAAAACATGAGTGATTTAGTGAGACTCGAAACGGCAAGAGGTGCCCCCTTGATCCAACAGGCATTTCAGTTAGCCTGTGTAGGATGCGTTGGCGGATGGCAAAGCCAACTCCATAAATGCGGTTTCTCTCCGCATGAGGCTTTCCCTTCCAGAAGAAGGTAAAGCCAGACCCCCGTTCTGTGAGTCGACCCTCGTCTGGGAGCCGGGACTCATTAATGGCTGCTATATATATGTTGTATCTATCCAGTTCTTTTGTCACAAGGGCGGTTCTTCTTTCAGGACAAGCTAGTATCCAGAAGGGTCCTGACATTTCATAGTTTGTTTTTGTTTTGATCTGTGACTATAATTGTGTTTTTGACCATAAAAGGATGTCCTTACTGGATGCAGTTGCCCATTCAGGCTGGTTCTTTAGGCAGGCTATGTTTAGGACACCTTTTCTAGCACCCCCCCCCCCCCCCCATATGTGGGGTGAGCAGAGTGGCCCCTCGAAAAGACTTCACAGACGCACAAACAGGACTGGATTGCACTGCTGCCTAGATCCCAGTGCATAAACGATGATCTTATCTGTACTGCCAATGTGCAGAGTTGTGACTAGAGACTCAGGTAGTCATTTCTGTCTCTCCCCGCCGCCACTCGTCCGTTGCCATAGTACATTTGGGGTATAAAGGGTTGATGATGATGGGGAGTATGATGAGCTGAATGATGGTTGCGCGTGAGTTGATTTATGTGGTGAGGCAGGAGCACAAACTGCAACCACACATCTTGGCTCTCCCTTTTCCTGATCCAGTGGTGCAAGTGTTGCAACGCCTGGGGAGAGGGAGAGTTGCAATGTACTCCCGATAGCCAAACTTGCTGGGTTTCGCCTTCGTAGCCTGTCCATCATGCATTGCCTTCTTCCGCCGGCGTAGTCGTTGTGTTCCCATGTTGGTCACCTCTTACGCCTATACCGCCGGTGGGTTCTTCTTGGAGCTCTGTAAGCAAGTCTGCCTGATGCGGGGCTCCATCGCAGATTTTTCGTTCAGGGTTTACTCCCATAGCCTTATACTTTCCAATTTTAATCCGCAAGGCAGCGGGGCAGTGGTTGGTAGGCGCCAAGACGTGTCCACATGCCAGTGGGCCTTTGCACCGTCCCTCTCGGGCCCACTGCTACTCCGAGATCCCCTGCTGGTATAGCCTGGCCCCACGATGCACCCAGTTACCGTGTGGTGTGCGGTAGCTGAAAGCGATAGGAAGCAAGCAGTGCTTGCATCTTAACACAAACATAATGCTGCCACACTAGATGTATTACACCACTGTGTGCGCGCGCGCACACACACACATATATGTGTACTTTTCCTCCGCCGACTCAAGTCCCTCTGAGTTCCTGCACCCGAGCTCTTCAGTGTTTACTCAACATTCATACTTCCCAAGCTCACCTATACCTCCCCTACCTGGTCTTCCTCCCTAAATGCCACACAACGTAAACACCTAGAGAAAGTGCAAAAGAGGGCATGCAAGATTATTCTCTCCCCCTCCTACTCCACATATCAAGAAGCGCTCAACACACTGACCCTTTCGACTCTCACTTTTCATCACCACGACCTCATCTGCAAATTTGGTAAGAAGCTTCTGCACCATCCTCGACACCGGCTCCTACTACCACCTGAGATCCCTAGCCCGAGAATTGCTGTTCGACACCACAACCGCATCTAGCCCATACGTGCACGAACTGATCGCTATAAGAACAGCCCAGTCCCAACCATTGTAAAAATTATCAATAACTTATAATAAACCAGTGTATTCACTCCCAGTAAATACTACTTCTTGCACTGTCACTATGTTGAAATGCCATGTAGTTTGAGCTTTTCCCCATCTAGTTATTATATATCTTATTTATATCACTTATGTTATTTGTATATTATGTGTAATTCGAAACCCATTCCCCAATTATGTAACTGTATATTTTCAGCCTTCTGGCTGCCAAGCTCCTTCAATAAACCGTTAATTATTATTATTATTGTTATTACCACCTGCAGGTGTGTAGTTTCCTACACCTGTGACCACCTGCAGGGAAAACAAAAAGACGCTTGATAACTCGCATCCACGCGCACTTTGCCGTTCCGTCCTAACAGGCCAGTTATCACACAACCACCACATTCAGCTATCCTTAACCACGCCCACCAACATGACCACCCGTTTTCGCAGTCTGATTTCTCAGTTCAATACAAAGTAAAGCTATCCATTTGTGATATGGCTTCCTGTCTCAATACTTCCTATATGTTTTAGTTTGTTCTGATTTTAGTTTTGTATTTAGTTCTCCCATCATTCTTAGTGGTTTAAAATAATGCTTTTTTTTTTGCATATTACATGTAATCTTTAAATTTTTTGTCTGTTTTTAAGGCTCTAATGATGGCCGTGACACAGTCAGCTAACTGCACACACTAGCCATCAGCATGTACACACTGGTAATTCATTAAAACCGTACAATAAAAATAATGAATTTTTTTTAGTAGTTTGCCACCAAAAAACAAAGTTGTTTTCTAAATCCCCCCCCCCCCCCTCCAAAAAAGACAACCTTAATTATCTGAAATACTGAACTATAAACACGTCCAGCACTGCCCAGTAAGACCCTGCCATAATTTACGCTCTCTTATTAATACTGAAATTAATCCATAGCGTCTGTGGCGAGTTACCGAGTGCAACCGAAATGTATCACGGGTGGGAGAGACCCAACTCACCGGAAACATTGGTCTCTAATGACGAGCGGTGACGGTCAACACTGAAAATTTCAAGATCAAATGGTTCTCTGCCCAAAATACCTTAATCCTAATCGCCCCTGAGGCACTACGATTTTTCAGCATTACGACTGGAGCCCAATAAAATTGGGATCCATTGAAATTAGTACTTACTAGGATTGGAAACTTATTACAATGGTTGTTACCAATTACTGTTGAGACCTGCTTGACGAATCAACAGCTGATGCAGAGGACATGACGCCTCCAAAACACGAAGCAGATTAGCTAATAGCCTGTAAAGCAGGATAATGAATCCATGACAGCGTGGTGAGGGTCATTTTATCTCAGTGTAGCAAGAACTTTCCAGGAGAGATGAGGATGCCTCTAAAACTTGTGAGTGTGATCGCTGTACCCACTTGAATGGAAGAGGTGAGGCTCTACCGGGAAGAAGGTGGTTGGGGGGGGGGGGGGGACTCTGATACCCCCTATAGACGGTATGGGGAAAGTCATAAATACAGCGACGGGACCAGAGGCGACCAAAAAGACGGTGTAAGGTTAAGGAGTGGATCCGATGTCTGCGTCAACGAGTGGGGGCATCACATTGACTCACTGATAAGGGAGGGACACCGACGTCCTCAAAGATGGAAGGAAAAGCGTAACGTTCCTTTAAAACTGTTGTGGGATGTGAAGGACTACAGAATATGATAACTTGGACGTACCTGAGATAAGATGTGTTGATGTCCCACGAAGAGATGTTTATAACTCACTTACCTAGAAAAAGAAAAGGAAAATGCAGTTGATATTACCTGCCGTTTATCACACACACACACACACACACACACCTATATGATTATTCACACTTAACTTACAGGAACAACTAATACAGAATCAATGATATTAAGCATTACTTTATACCAAATGGATGACTAAGAAAACTTGTTCAATATGTCAAGAACACAACAGTAGCATTATTAGTTATCTGAACGGAAGCAGCAACCCAGAAGTTATGTCATAGCCTGGTTGAAGTGTCGACTGTCCTCTCTGTTTAGGTCTGCATTGCTTTGCCTCAGGGGAACGAGAGCATCGGCTCCAAAGCCAATAACAATTGCAGATATCGACTTTGAGGCAACAGTCACTGAATGCCGCATAGATCTGCGGCTTAACTAACTCAACACAGCTAGGATAGCTACTAATGTATTAGGATAGTTAATTTTAAGGTAATAAAATGGCGGCTAACGTGTGGAGCTATTGGGGGAGGCTGGAGGCCACTTTGAAAAAAAAAGATTATTATTAGTAGTAGTTACCTTGTGGTGGTAGTGGTCGCGGAAGCCCTGGCGTCCTACAGGGTCACCTCCTGGCACCGTCTTGACACTTTTATGGCACCTCATGGCCATTGATGACACTTTGCTGTACTCCACGATAATCTATACACTTTGCGATAGTTCAAAACACTTTGTACAATTTTACGACACTAATGACACCTTACGACACTTTGCGAGACTTGAAGGCATTAGTGTTACTTTATTGACACTTTGAGACACTTCACACCACTTTACGACACTTTTCGACACCGTATGACACTATTGTATGTTGCTTGGATACTTTAAAACTATTCGAAACTGCATGACACTGATATTTTAGGAAATTTTGACATCTTTAGACTACATAAGACACTTAAAGATACTTCATATCAGTTTAGGACACATTATGACACTTTGGGACACATCATGACACTTTGGGACACGTTATGATATATGTGATCATTTCAAAATACTTATGGAAATTTTACAGCACATAAAATTACTTTTGACCACTTTGAAACACTACAGTATAACTACTTTGCGACACTTATAAACACTTTGCGTCACTCGATGCACTTACAAACACTTACAAACACTTGGCGATACCTTGCAGTCCTCAATTTCAGTCTCTTCACCGGCTGTCCGGGCTGCCGTATAATATATCCAACTGTGCTTTACCGAACGCTCCGATTGGTTATCTTCCCCGCGTTGTGACTGGCTACGAGACTAGACGTCATAGAAACGTTTTCTTTGTTAAATGTGAAACATATATACGATAACTGAGGTAATTTCAAATCAAGAACATAATAAAGGTTATCAATAACAATTCATTTCCTTTTTCTGTCATTATGCATATATGTAGCATGAAATATTGCACAATAGATTCTTTAAATAACTTCAAAATCAAGTGGAGCCGTATTATATCGAATAAAATAAATAAAAAGAGTTGAAAAAAATTCTCATAATAGTTAGCCATAATATTCAAGAAGCAGAAAATGGAGTGATACAATGGGTGAATATCATAGAAAATGTACTGTAAAAAAGGGTGACTATTATAATAATAATAATAATAATATTTAATCTCAAAATGCCCGATATAACAACAATTAAAAACTAGTGGTAATTATTCGTTTTAGCACACCCTCGAATTTTTTCACGGGATGTTTGATTTCTGATGCATTTAGATGTGTTTTGTTCAGATATGACCTTTGTTTCCATGGGCAATTAATCGTTTTTTTAATATGCAAGTCATCCTGATAAAAAATAGCTATTTTCCCTCAAAAACGAAGGTGAGATCTGAACAAAACACCCAAGTACATCAGACACCAAACATCTACACCCTTTACGCTCACTAAAATAACCTACCTTAATCTAACCTAACCTAACCTTACCCCTGGCAGTGTAACACGCCTCAAGGCCCCACACATTCGAGCAAAGACTACGCTCCCGCTCGGTTGGGTGGCGGGCACTGGTAAACACAGCTGTGAGTGCTAGCTCCCAAATTTGGGATGTTTTCGAGACTATTACATTATCTGAAGGATATATAGACTTACCTACTTGTGTATAAGGACCTGAGGATAAGATAAGTATTGTCAAGCAACTTTGGTGTTGGGAACTTATTGTTTACCACACGAAAATAACTGCTCGGGGTCCCATCACTCCTGGCTGGGTGTTGTGGGATGTCAACATTGCCCCATGGAAAGTGAATTATCGCTTAAGAACTCTACATGGAAGAGTAAAGAAAAGATAGTATTGGACGAAGTTCTTGAAGACCTTGAGTTGAGTAGTGATGAGTCTAATACGAGTGATGAAGCACAAGGGAAGTTCGAAAGTGAGAAAATACAGCTACAACAAGAGGTAGTGAAAAAGAAAGAAATTTCTAAAAGGATGAGGGAGACAAGCTGGCAAGAGGACAGTGAAGGCGGAGAAGTGAGAGAGGAGAAGAGACAAAAAAATCTAGGACAAAAAACGTGTGTGGGTGGTAATAATAATGGAAATAACAGAAAGGAGATAGTGGAGAATGGATCAAGAACAGAGCAAAGTATGGAATGTGAAGGAAGCAGACAAGAACACACACAAGGTAATGTTGGTCGTGGCTAAGGCCAAGAAGGTTATCAGGGAGTGCAAGAGAGAGTCTTGGCGGGCATTCGTCTCCACTATTAACAAGGATACCCCTTCCTCTGAGGTATGGTCGGCTATAAACCGGGTCAGATCAAACAGAGGAAGGACTTTTATCCCACAGGTGAGTAGTGGAGGGCGGCTTCTCGACGAATCCCAGGCCATTGCCAACGCCCTAGGCCAGAAGTTCGCAGATGCCAGTAGCTCCACCAATCATGATCCACGCTTCGGCGTGTTCCATGATCGTGCCGAGCTCGTGCATCTCGACTTCGAGAACGGGGACGAACAAGACTACAACCGAGCATTTTCCCCAGAGGAACTTTCCTTTGCTTTAAAAAAGGGCAAGGGCTCTACTCCTGGACCTGACGGTATACGATACGAGATGATTAAACACCTTGACCAGGGAAACCTGGACAAATTGCTAGAAGTGTTCAATGAGATCTGGACGTCCAGAACGTTTCCAAACTCATGGCACTTTGCCCATGTCGTACCGATCCCGAAGAGGGACAAATGCCCTACTAACACCAACTCATTCCGCCCGATTTCGCTCACAAACTGTCTGTGTAAGGTCATGGAACGTATGATAAAGCGTAGACTAATGTATTTTTTGGAAAGTAACAACTTATTGAGTGATCGACAGTGTGGTTTCCGCCGAGGTAGAAGCACACTAGATCATTTAATAAGTCTTGAAACTGACATCTCAAAAGCTCTTTGCAGTAAGGAAACACTAAGTGCAGTATTCCTAGACATAGAAAAAGCTTTCGACATGACATGGCGGACTGGCCTCATGATGAAGCTCCAGGCCTTGGGTCTGAGAGGTAATTTGCCAATTTTCATTAGAAATTTTTTGCAAGACAGAACTTTTTCCGTCAAATTAAAAGGTAACGTAAAGCCAGACACATTTGTCCTAGAAAACGGAGTTACACAAGGCAGCGTTTTGGGCCCAATATTATTTCTCATAATGATTAATGATTTCCTATCACCAGCACCCAGCTTAAGTGACCTCAAATTCTCCTTGTTTGCTGACGATTGCGCAATCTGGCGCTCCTCTCGGGTCGAGAGACAATCTGCACACAGGGTGCAGGCCGGCCTAAAAGCCGCTGAACAGTGGGCAATACAATGGGGATTTAGGTTTTCAGTTGAGAAGACAGTAGGAGTAGTCTTCACTAAGAAACGTAACATTAATAATCCAGTATTAAAATTAAATGATACTCCTATTAAATTTCAGACTGCAGTAAAATTTCTCGGTGTTCATTTTGACCGGAAATTAAAGTGCTTGAAATTAACGAGCTTGAAAGTAGATGTCTTAAAGTCACAAACATCCTGAAAGTTTTATCAGGTACTACATGGGGAGCCGATAGGAAATCTTTATTAATGGTGTATAAGACCCTGATCAGATCGAAACTTGATTATGGATGCCAGTTGTATGCTTCTGCATGCGACACCACACTCGCAAAGCTGACCAGAATACAGAACCGATGCCTTCGTCTATGCCTGGGTGCTTACAGGTGTACACGTGTAGAAAGACTAGAGGTGGAGGCCCACGTCCCTCCACTTCACATCAGGAGGGACATGTTGACGCTAAGGTACGGGTTGAGTGCGGCTAGGAGGCGCGGCACAGGCCACCCAGGTTGGTGTGCTGTTGCTAAATTCCGTTTCCTGCAGCTGCGTAGGTCCCCGTCCTCGGTTGTCCGCCTCCAGACCTTGTGCCAGGGTGCTGGTATCCACTTCGAAGACGTTGATAGATACGTTCCACCGTTGTGTCCGCCATGGGAGAACCCCAACTTCCATGTGGAAACATCGTGGCTTCCAGGAGGGAAGAATGACCTACATCCTGAGCTCCTGAGGCAACTTTTCTATCAATTTCTAGAAGGACATAGCGCCTATACTCACGTGTACACAGACGGGTCCAGAACTGACGACAACGTTCGAGCCGGTATCTGGAGCAGAGACGGGGAGTGGAGCTCCCACCTGCCGCGGCATACAACCAAATTCACTGCAGAGATGTTTGCAATAAGTACAGCCATTGACATTGCAATAACAAGCGATGTCAATGATGTTGCTATCATTTCAGATTCCATGTCAGCTCTTAAAGCAATTCAAGGTGGTGATACTACCAGCAATGAGATACAGGGCAACATTATTAATAAACTACATGAGTGTACCAAGAATATTGTGCTGATGTGGGTGCCTGGGCATTGCAAAATTTGGGGCAATGAACAGGCAGACAAACTAGCAAAAGCGACTGTGGGTCTCAGGGAGACAACTAATGTACCCTGGGAGCGTCAGTCGTGTCTCTCCTTGGGGAAGACATATACAATAGGGAAGTGGCAACTTGATTGGACGAGGTTAGATCTTCACAACAACTGGAAGACTAACATTGGAAAACTGGCTTTCAGCATACAGAAAGAATAGGAGGGAAGAAGTGGTTCTCGCCAGACTAAGGTTAAATTGTACCTATTTGACCCACCTAAAAGCTTATTTAGACAACTCCTTTCCACCTATCTGTGCCACGTGCAACAAAATTCTTTCCTTTCGACGCATTCTGACGGAGTGCAGCCAGTACGAACCAGAGCGCCGGCAACTGGTGATGCTAGCTGCCGAGCGAGGCTTCGTGCTGACTGTACCCAATATATTGCAAGATGATGTCACCATAAGTGTGGCTGTAATAATCTTCCTCAAGAAGACCCGTCTTATTGGCGTGTTGTGAAAGACACACGCATGAACTCTTTTTATAATATGTATGTAACCATGCCCTAGAGAAAATAAAAATGAATAAAACCAAAATTAAAACATACAACATGAGAGACATATCACAAACCTTTCCATTACATACAACACGCACATATACCAAGTAAAACTGACACCCACCTGTAGGTTATGTATCTAAGCTACTATGCCGAGTAGCAACCTTGTATCTAAGCTACTGTGCCGAGTCGCATTTATATATATAATTACGTGGCAACACTGCACGAGTTATGTGGCAACATTGCCCCGAGGCTGCCATATGGCAGGGCAGTCTCAGTCTGACTGTGTGAGCCGTGCTTGGCACACGCTAGTCCCCACTTGTATTTCTCCAATCCGAATAAATGGACTTCACTGTTACCCGGTGTTTCCCTACCCATCACTGCCTTCTTCAGGGAACACTTGGAACCTTCACTACCAACATATGTTCAAACAAAAAGACACGGGCTACAAAAAAAAAAAAAATCAAATCACAGAGAAACTCGTCACCTGACCGGCCATTCCATCTGGTCTGTCAGTAACTCTCTATCATATCACTCACTCATACCATAATTCATCCCAAATAAAACAACAAGAAGAAAGAAGAAACCAAAATACCAAGAACAAGAAGAACACAAGAATAACAAGAAAAGAAGAAACAAGAACATCAGATTAGTTGAAGCAAGAAAGAAGACCAAGACTAGAATAAGAAACCTCAGGAAGAAGGAAGAAGACATCAGCTCCGGCCGAAATAGCCCAAAGGCGAAGTGGCCAGCAAACCCCAATACAAGTTACAAGTTACACAGTAGTCTCTGCATGTACACACTCACTGCTGTGTCCGATGGTGAGTGACCACCACAGCTAGTGGTCATGAACAACTCACTGCTGTGTCTGGCGGTGAATGACCACTACAACTAGTGGTCATGAAAGGAATCATCCACTTGGTCATTTCACCATAACAGCTACACCTCAAGTTGTTTTACTCGCTAAGTTATTGGCTGTAACTCTTGGCAAGATGGTCAAGTAACACTCAGGTATTCATGGCTTCAGGCGGTAAAGGTTGATGGCCCAGCAAAACTGTACCCTGTCTTTGTTGTGTACGCTCTTCTTTGTATACCTGCAAAAGGTTTCCACGAGGAGAGAAGAGTGTCAGCTGTGTTATTACATTGATGGCATTTAAGACACGCTCTAGTGGACCAAAGAGTAGGAATAATTGTTCCTCTTTGAGCTTCATTCATCGACAACTGCCTAGTTGTTATTGAGAAACACAGACAGTGGGTGGCTAGACCCTGCCTGGTGCCAACGAAGCTGTAACACAGGCAGCTGAGACTAGGTGACGCACCACCTCCCACAACAGCAGAAAACACAAAAGGTGATCTTGTCAGTACGGCAGTTATTATATAAGAACCTGGTGATAGTTGGACTCTGCTTAAAGAGAAAACAGTGTAAGTGACTTGGACGCCAGCACTCCTCTCCTCTGATGACTCCTTTCACTAAATTATGTAAGACTGTAAAATAAGCTTCAGTAACTTCAAGAAGTCATGGAGAGGAGAACTAAGAGACAGAAATACAAGTTTTAAATTGTGTCTCTCTAATACATTTTCATCTAACTTTGTTAATATAAGAAGAAAGTTAAAGCTCATTTAACTACAACTGATGTATTTTGTGTTGTGAATCAACTGATGAAGAACTTAAAGTAATGTCATAATATAATAAGATTAAAAACATTCATCTCACGAACTATACTGCACTCGAGTCAGGTGTTAAGTCGCATTGAGTAGCTTCTTCAAGATTGTGATTTTTTTTTAGCATAAAACTGACAGCCCCGGGTGTTGCCATTATCAATATACACAAACGTGTAAATAGTGTTGTTCTTTTTGGCTTATTCTGCCGAACTTGTCAAATTGAGAAGTTAAATATTTTAGTTATAAATCACATGATCAACCTCACTCAAGATGATGAATATAACCCAGCATACAAGGAACTTTATATATATATATATATATATATATATATATATATCACCTCAACCCGCCAGGATTCGAACCCACGGCCCACGAGTCCATGACTGTGACCGGGGAACGCTAACCGCGTGCTTTATTGGGCTAATGAAATATATATATATATATATATATATATATATATATATATATATATATATATATATATATATATATATATATATATATATATATATATGCTGATAACCACCAGGAAAGAAGAAAACACGAAGTTCCCAAGCGCTTTCGTGTAATTCACATCTTCAGGGGTGAGTACAGACTAGAGAGTAATGCAAAAACAAGGTGAATATATACAGAGGAGAGTGAGACCAGGTCCACAATGGTCAGGTAATTAGGTAATGACCCTACTAATCTTTAAATAGCACACAACGGTTGGTGGTTGGGTCAGATGGGACAGTGACCCGCCCTCTCACCTGATCACAGATCTTCTTAATTACAAAGTTGTCCAGCTTGTACATGCCGTTACTCAAATTCATGTTGAATGCTTCGGTATGTTTAATAAGACTAGATTCTATGATGTTCCTACTATCAATTGAATTACATGGTAATATTGAGGAGGCATTATCCCAGTCAATGCAATGCTTGTTATCCCTCAAATGAACAAACAGAGCATTGGATTCCTGGCCTGTCCTAACACTGTATTTGTGTTGTTTAATTCTAGTTACAAGATCTTTACCTGTCTGGCCTAAGTAAAACATATTACATTCCTTGCAAGGAACTTTATAAATGCAACCAATTGTGTTGTTGGGGGAGTTCTTGATTAACATTTGTTTAACAGTGCATGAGTTTTTAAATGCCACATTGACGTTCCAGGTTTTTAGCTGTGCCGGAATGTGTGAGAAATTTTTGTGAAATGGTAATATTAAGATATTCTTATGGTCATGGGTGGGCTTGGGATCAGTTCTATAAAAAGTGGTTATCGGCATATACCTAGATCACGCGCACCTACAGTGATTTACTTGCATATATATATATATATATATATATATATATATATATATATATATATATATATATTTTATGAAAATCCACAATGAAAACGTGGATAAGATAAATCTTGATAAAATCACACGGGAAAATGGAAACAACGGAGTACTCCGTTGTTTCCATTTTCCCGTGTGATTTTATCAAGATATATATATATATATATATATATATATATATATATAATATATATATATATATATATATATATATATATATGCTGATAACACAGGGAAAGAAGAAAACACGAAGATCTCAAGCGCTTTCGTGTAATTCACATCTTCAGGGGTGAGTACAGACTAAGGAGAAGTACAAAACAAGGTGTATATATACAGAGGAGGGTGAGATCAGGTCCACAATGGTCAGTTATTAGGTAATGACCCTACTAATCTTTAAATAGCACCGCAACGGTCGGTAGTCAGGTCAGAGGGTAAGGTGACCCAACCTTCTCACCTGGTTACAAATCTATATATATATATATTTTTTTTAATAGACTAAAAATAAATAGTTTTATGTAGATCTATGTAAGAAACGTGACTTATGTTGTACCAAAAGAGGTATTGAAGCTCTGTTAGTAATAATGTGAACACTAGGGAGGACCAGAAGATGTGAGTCAACATCAGCACTTATAGCCCCAAAACTACTTCAGTCAATGTTATGTTTGTGGCAGCAGCAAGAGGTCTGTAGGAGACTTGGAAAATGTTAGTGAAAACAATTTACTTTTCTACTAAGCCAGAACCATTTTAGATGGGCCAGGGCCACTGCTGTATACACATTAGTTACTGTTAGTGGAAAAGGCTGAGTTACTGCTACTTTATCTAACGTTTTAGTACTTTTAATAACTGCCCTACCTGTAATCAACAGTGTATTAATTTCTTGAATATGTTGATATTGTATTCTTTTACCAGTGAGCTTTCCTTACACCTACAGTCAATCTGTGATACTATGATTTACTCGTTACATCCTGTTAAATATTGTAATATATTAATTGTTTAGGCCAAGTCATGTGTGTGAAGGCTATGGGGAATTCGTATGGAAGTCTGCTGGTACTGATGGTTAAGACTTGATTGTGCTCACACTTATGTTCTTGCATTAAAACATGTCAATAGACTTATTACCTTAGGCATATGTTACCTAGGAATGAAGTACAGTATGTGGGATACATAGTGTTGTACTTGTTGCAGAAGATGAATAAAAATAACGTTGTTAGTTATTCGGGCGCTAAGATAGACTGACAGAGCCTACAGTCCTACACTACCAGGATGAAAACGAAGGCCCAGAAGAACAGGAACAAGATAAAGAAGAACGACAAGAACAAGATAACGAAGAACAACAAGAACAAGATAACGAAGAACAACAAGAACAAGATAACGAAGAACAACATGAACAAGATGACGAAGAACGACAAGAACAATATAACGAAGAACAACAAGAACAAGATAACGAAGAACAACAAGAACAAGATAACGAAGAACAAGACCAATTATGAAAAATGCAAAAAAAAAAGAACAAATAAGAGGAAAAGGACAAATTAACAAGTGTACGGCTGTAATAACCGCAGCAGTTAACGGCCAGGAAAGCCAAATAAAGAAGAGGTTACCTGAGGTGACAGTATGTTTACGTGGAAGGTGTTGTAGGTAGGACAGGTAGAGCTATCGATCCATTAAGTGACGCATTTTGCCACCAGTTGGAATATTGTAAACGGAAACTGACCTGTGAAATGTAAATGTGATTTAAACAAATGTAAAAAGTAAGACGTGTTAGATCTAATCAATTCTACGTAAAATGAGTGAACTGTGTGAAGAAGAGTAAATCTGATTAATATTTAGGCACCACACCCTAGCCAAAAGCAGTAAACAACAGAAGTAGCAGAGAGACGGAATGACGAGAAGCAGTAAGCAGAGACAAACCTCCTACAATAAAATGTATATATAAACTGAATTCAACGCTATCAGCAGTCCACGTTTAGCACACTTAGCTTCCTACCTTGACGCACATCAACACATTAATGTTCTCAGGCCATAACTTATATCAACCCACCTATAATTCTCCCACAAACATGACAAACACACTTATGCTTACGACATAAAAGAGGACACGTCTGCCATAAGATGACCAAACACGAGTCCAACTTAAGGGGTAAAATATCTATTCTGATTGAAAAAAATCTTAGGGGAAACAATAATAAAAAGGTATCAGTACAAAAGCTGAACCATACAGGATATGGCTTTATCAGTCACTATCTAAGTCCTGAACAGGTTTATAACATCATGGTCATTAATTAGGACCTCATGAATGTTATGTCCTGGCAAATTTTAATACAGATATTTGATGTTTGCCAAGGGACTACATATACACACCGTGAGTAACTATACTAATTTTTACATTAAACAGCCAGTTTTACATTTTAAAGTAGAACTTTTATGTTAGGAGGAGTAATTAACGTTAAGTAAACAGTGGGTGTGTCACTCGTTCCACGATATTATAAACTGAAATTATTGATTTATCCAGGCTTGCAACATTCTGCCGTGCTTTTTTTCATACACTCTACCGTATATTTTGTTGACACACATTTGCAGCGCTACTTTAGAGCTTTGTTGCTGTACTGTACATATTGAGGACGAAAATGAGATTATACATTTTTTTCAATTAAAGCTGAGTTATTAATTAGAAACTATATCCCAGAAGTTATTTACACCAAGTAATTAATGGAGTTGTGTTTATATCATTATACTGCTTAACGTTAATGGGCATAGATCATAAATTAAATCACAAACATTGTTATGATATATATTTCTCAACCTACAGTATACTGCGTTGTACAGTAGAGCGTACAGTCAAGTTAATGTTTAAGGTGTAGCTTACTGTTAAAGTAACACTGGGATAAAGTTAATGTTTAAGATGTAACTTACTGTTAAAGTAACACTGAGATAAAGTAAAAGCTTAAGAAACATAAATCAAACACAACTTCTGTAAACTGTGTTGAAGGACAGATAATATTAAAGTACAAAACAACACAGTATAAAAACAGTGTCGACCGTGACAGGACTCGAACCTGCAATCTTCGGATCCGAAGTCCGACGCCTTATCCGTTAGGCCACACGGTCTATGCGTGTAACGGCAATTACCTTTATATTTGAACCAAATAGAAATGACAGACTCATTGGAGTAAGGGTACAAGAGACTTGATCAAATTCATTTGTGATAATTGTAGTTTGAGAAGCTAATTTACATAAAAAAATAGTGCTGATTAAAAAAATCATCAATCTTATTGACCTCAGGTACGACAAAATGGCTATTAAGGCCACTTTTAGGCCAGATTTGTTTTCTTTTAATCTTTTGATTACCATTTTGTGGCCAAGGGTTGGCCAATGAATAACTATCTGATCAATTTTGCCCACCCTTGACCAGATTTGGCCAGTTTGGGGTCAAAACCAGCTATGTTATAGGAATTCTTATAACATTATACCCGATATATTAATATCATATGACAACAACTTGAAAAGGTGGTTTATCTGTGAGGTTGCCATCCGATTCCTCTACCATACAACCGATGGATCAAGCACTAGAAAGTACGATCTACAGTATGCAGGTGCAGCTTCGTGATAAACTGGAATCACTACTTTCCATCAAAGTGAAGGGGCAACCAAGTACCATAGTGAGGCATTTGTTAACGCAGCTATGAGAAAATATTAATCTAAGCTATGAATTAGGAAAGTTGAAAGTGAGTAAATTCCAAAGATTCCTAGAAAGTGTATCCAAAATGATATAGACTAATATGAATCCCTTTGTCCAGTCTCTGCTTGAAAACGCCAATCTGTACTGTCTAGCAGATGGCAAGAAAATGTCAGACGAAGTAAAGGAGATGTTAAATCTCGTTGTTTTGGGGGAAAAGTGGAATGATGAGTTACTCCAGGAATGCTTAAGTGATCCCACAGGGTTTGAAAGGCCACTGCTAAGAAGAAGAATAAAAACTTTGCCAGTGCTGCTGTCAAGTGTAAGGCACGAGGTAAGGATGGAAAACGTTGTGGTGCTGAAGACAACTCGGAACTTGTTCGGCAGATTAGTTTATCTTGCTTTTACCAGAAAGATCAAGCTTGAAAAGGTGGGTTTTTTTCGCTTACTCTTATTCTCCTCTCCTTGGCCAGCGTGTATGGTACGATGAAGATGACACCAAGATATAAACTCTTCAAACATCTTGAACATTTAGTTACACACGGAAAGCGGACAACAGCTAATACAGTTCTCTATGGCGTAATGTTTATAAACCAGTCACTACCTTCTCATTTTTGAAACTGTAACAGAACTGGTCCTGAAGATCATATGCAGTGCAAAGGCAAGTGAAGTACACTTTGTCTGTGAGAATTATATGAAAAGAATAAAGAATATTGAGCAACAGATTTCATAAATGCCTTGGTGTCACCTCATTTTGAAACTGCACTTATTAAGTTCTTGATGGAGGAATGGAAAGATAACAGGTGTACACGCATCATAAAACAAAAGAGAGTTGTGGTCGCCATGAGGAAGAGTGTCTGCAGTATACAGCAACTCTATAGGGAAATGTAGAACAGGTATGTTCACACGTGGAGGAAAACACCAGTACCACCCCAGCGTGCTGTCAAAAGCAAGACCAAGGCAGTGTATTGGAATTATTTACAGTTCTCGATTAAAAAAAGATCACCTTCTATAAATCCCTGAACCAATACATTGAAATTGTTAAATACAAAGAAAATTAAAGACATCAATTATATTATATATAAATTTGACATATGCAAATTATGTATAATTGCGTGTCCTATACATAAAGGATAACATGAAGTATCTAAATATATATACAAGAAACCAATAATCGTGACATTGTGTCCCGAGCTGATGTGTTAGGACAGTTATAACAATAATTATGGTGGTGCCAGAGCCTGTATACTGTGCTATAACATTGTCAACTCTTTAGTGTATCATAATGCTCATTATCCCACCGATCATCAAGAGGATAAAGAGGAATATTGCGGGTGAGTATATTAAGTATGGGTGCAAGTGTTACCGCCGTATGCACTGCCAGTGAGGCAGAGAGGGAGGTGGGTAGCTGGCCAGCGCGGCCCAAGTGACAAACATAGAAATAAGGGAGTTCACGAGGGGGTGGGCGAGTAGCCTGCATGCAATTATTTTTGTGTGTTTGGGTAATAATGATAAAAATTATCAGTCATTAATATATGTATAGGTGAAATAGGATCTTTGATGGTAGACCTATCTGTTCTGAGGTGCTAAAGGAAAAAATTGTCCAACAAAATATATACTTAATTACAATAATATACATACAAAAATAATATAATAATTAAGTTACTAGGGGAGTATCATGATCTGCTGACACCTGAACGTCAGGTGTAAGGAAGCGTGAGGTCGACCGGACTACAGAGGAGTTCCAGCTCCGCCGAACAGCATACTCAAGGGATGGGGTTAGACTTAAGTCACCCTTGAACTGGGATCCGGTAAACTCTGGTCTGCTGGTCTCCGCGAGTCCCCATAACTGGACAAGTCAGGTGATATATGTCTCCTAGAGGACAAGGACTGTCGAACACTGACCATGACGTCTCTCCCGCCCGGCCCTTGACGTGAGTCGAGTCCTCCGATGCGCTTTGGCTGATTGATCAAGGTAATATCATGTGCAGTGTCTAAATAGCCCCTGAGGCGATAATGCATCTCAAATTTTACAAACAATAGCCTCATAGATACTGATATGTATGTTTTTCTACTGGCTTGGTTTGGTCTGATAAGACTTTCTATACCTGTCGCCAAGATCAAAGCTTCTATGTCAGGAGAAAAAACACATACACAGTAAGTGATCATAGTATGAGCTCAACTGAGCCACAGATCCTACATATCTAGCATAGTATTTGAGAAAAAACTTACAATTTCACATTCTACAAACAATAACAGGTGTTACATGGCCTTGCCAGCCCGTGTCAAAATAATGGCTAGCCCCAATCAGCAGTATGGCTGCAACATTGCATTAGGTAGTACACAACATTGACCAAATGAACTCATAGAAAAAGTGAATAATCTTCAATAAATGAAAACAAAAGCAAAATCCTTCTCTAGTAAATGTTATCAGAGGTAACAATGAGATACTTCAAAATACACAAAAAATACGCCTACTTACATATGTGAGGGTGTTTTTATCTTTTCCCAAGCATTATACAGCAATACAGTAGTGTGGCCCAGCATGGCTCACCATCTCTCTGCCAGCTGGTATCAGGGATACTGGCAGTACAGCAGCGGTGGTAGGTTGGTTGGTCCTTCCGATGATCCACCTCTTCATCGTCGACTCTTCTGATGTCAGCACAGCACGTCTTATGTCTTCTCTCTTCACATTGTACGTTTTTTTTCTTCAATACCGTAACTTGTAATTTTTTTTGTCTCCACACCTTCTGACTTCTTACTTCCTCCTGGTTTACAATGCAACAAATTTCCTCTTGCATCAGTTACTGTCATATTCCAAATGTTTTTTTTTAGTTCTATTTGAGTTTTCTTTGTACAGCATCATTTTCCGACATATTCTAGGTGGATTGTTTCAAGTTCCATCTGAGTTTCTTCTTTAGAGCATCATTTTCCGACCTATTCCCGATGTTTTTTTTTCTGTTTATCTGAGTTTCCTTTGTACAGCATCATTTTCGACATATTCCAGATGTTTTTTTCAGTTTCATCTGCATTTCCTCTTATGTGTAGAGCATCATTTTCCGCCAATCCGGCCGGGGTAGCCGGTCACACTGGAGTGGGTGCCATCACTCTGGACGACGTGTGGGGCAGGATACGCGGACCTGAGTTCGCCCTCTGTACACGAGTGTCGGCGGGACCCTTGACTGTCCTGTCCAACGCACCCGCAGCGGAAATCCCCTTCCTCGTTCGGCCGGCCAGGGTTTGATGTGTAGTGCTGCAGTGTCCTTCTCTTCACGGCCGCATTCCACACCATCTTAACTGCCTAAAGTAGGAAAATATATAAAACCTCCTTAAACCTAGACCAAGGGAGGACTTGAAAGAAGTGAAGTGGTGTGAAGTGCTGCATTCATCACGCTGCCTCTCCTCTGCTCGTACATGCTGTAGTTAGAGTCAATGCTTGGTCCAACGTAACCTCATGATTGCTGCTGTTGTCCAAGGGTTTGTATCTTGTGACACAAGGCGCCGTCATCCTGCCCGACCACTGTATACAGCTTGGACAGGCGAGGTCAGGTCATCCCAAGTGAGCTGGTTAACTCCATCATCCAGCTGGCCATGGGGGCGGCACTGTGTGTGACACTTGTCAGAGAAGACACTTCTAAAGGGATGAAGGATTAGTTGGAGGTGCATCCGTAAAAAAAAAAATATTTACTTTATGCATTTCGAAAATGTTTGGCAACAATGGGTTCCATCGCAACAATGTTCTCATTAGGCTGGTACAGGGAGAGTAGCTCTGCTCTCTACGGCTTTATAGTATTTCTCAATACGTACCATTCTAGCATAAAAATAGACCGAGTGAAGCGCTGCAAGTATCACCATATCAAATTACACGAACCATCAATTTCAAAGCATAGCTTGTGGGACAAAACAGACTGCGAATTAGTGAGGTCACACGTGGTGGGGTGGGACGGGTCGGCAGGTGGGGTGAGTGGAGTGGGGATTAGAACATAAGAACATAAGAAAATAAGGAGTCTGCAATAGGCCGGTTGGCCTGTGCATGGCAGCTCCTGTCGAGAGTTACTACCACTCTCTATCATCCATGAATCTATCCAGCCTCCCTTTGAAACTTTCCAGCGTTCCATCACTTACTACAAAGTTGCTAAGCTTGTTCCACTCGTCCACCACCCTATTTGTAAACCAGTTTCTTCCTATCTCCCTCCTAAACCTAAACTTATCCAACTTGAATCCGTTGTTCCGAGTCCTATCCTGCTATGTTCTTATGACTCAGGTGTGACCTGAGGGAGGCCCAGCGGCTGGGGAATGTCTGCAGGTGCTCCTGGACTCTGTCTCCTGTGGGAAACTCTGCTAGCTGGGGTCTCGGTGCTGGGGAGGAAGTCTTCCTCCCGACCTTAACTTGTGACGAGTGTGACTCTGAGTTCTGTCTCTCCCTGTCTGACTTTGTCTCCTGAGGGAGACTGCTAGCTGGGGTCTCGGTGCTGGGGAGGGAAGTCTCCCTCCCGACCTCGACTAGTGACGAGCGTGACTCCGTCTTCCTCTAAGTACTTTCTCTCCCTGTCTGTCTCCGTCTGACTTTGGGAAGGAGCTGCCAGCCCCTTATATTGGCGGTGACAGACCGGCAGACGACCTCTCTTAATTAACACTAATCTGGGTGTGTCGAGACAGCTGCGTTTGACAGGTGCATAGTGCGGGCTGCAGGGTTGCTTCTTGAATTAACACGGTCATGATCGCGTGGCGGTGAGAACTCTGGTTCCCTTTGTGACCATGACCTCTACTGGGTCAGGTCTTAATCTCTCTTTAATTACTAAGAGTGGGTCAACTTACGAGGGTGTACACACCTTCACTTCCGGTCACTGTTATGTGTGCTGTTCTTCTCTGGGCTGTAAGCTATGGTCTGATAAACGATCATTCCATACAGGTCATACTTTGATGTCAAATCGCAGGATCGTAGGTTTGAGACAGGTGATGAGTGTCACATGTGGGGTGTGTCACATGTGGGACCACACTGCTGTCTATGATTGGCTAATTAGGTGATACCCGAGAACGACCAATGTCAATAAGGGTGGTTCACGGCCTGTATGCTTATATAAGTTTTCTAAAGCTTTGATTTACGATGTTTTTTATATAGTATATCAGTGTTATTTAGTTTTGGAAGTTAAAACATTATGCAAGAGCCATATTTTGTTGCATAGGGTATAAGGTGTAAACTTTTAATGTATTGTATTAGGATTAGTTGGCATCCGAGCCATATTCGTGAGGTGGTGGTGATGGTCACGGCAGAGTAGCGTGAGCCACGGACTAAACCGGACAGCATGGAGAACCAGGAACTCCAGGCGTGGTATATACACGCCGACGTGAGGTACAAGATAGCTGCCGAGTCATACTACACAAGAACATGGATCACTCATAGCCTGCCTGGGATGACCCACAAAATACTATAATCCTAAATCTCCTAACTACATAGAACCCGAAGGTTATAACTACTAAACTGTCAAGTGGCAGGCATTTACAAGAAACCGAGAAAATCACTCATGACCCGTCAGGCAAGCGGGTGCTCCACTGTTTTTTCATTACTCTTGCTAGGTTTCAGGAGTCATGAGTGTATTTCTCCACCAACACCCGTAACATGCTTCACACATAAGCTCAGAATGCACCCGTACTTTAAGGTGCTACAGCCTTTCCCAAACTTTTCAAGAGGAACTCCTACGTCCCACGTGTGGAATCAACCATGAGGAGCGTTAATCTCACACCTGGACTTGGCTATTCTAATGTCTCTATGTAACCACTGGAACTCCCGGTCCCAGCGTGTGACCTTTCATTCACTCAGTCTGCACCCGGTTGGCTTACTCCCAGTACTTCTTGGACAGGAAGAGAGTGACCGTCAGCCCGCCTAGTTCGGCCAGCTCAGAGTACAACCAGGTGAACCCTGCCCAGCTGAGGGAGGGGTTCTACTTTCCTGTCAGTAAGATTTTTCACTGACGGAGGAGATGTGGTGTTGTATGAACCAAGGTGGGGAGATTCGATGAACCTGATCGACCACTGACCAAAGTGCGGCTGCTGGTCCCAGTAGTTAGTCGTCAGAGACAACCTGTTCGCCCGCTTCTCCGGTTGTCTCTCCTCGTGCGTTGCCAGCTATATCTTCCAAACCACCATCACCACCAACCACCGACCAAGTGGGTTCTCATGACCCTGCAAAAGGAGGACTTTGTTAACTACTGTTAAATTCTTCTCCGCCCTATCTAAACACTGTCTGAGAGCGATTACGAACTTACTTACAACAAGGATGAACGTGCGGGAAGGGACGAAGCCAAGTGGTCGTTTTCCTTGGCGGGACGCATAGTTAGACGTCCGTTTCGGCCAATGACCGGGAGCTACTGAGACCCGGTCTGCATCCCTCAGGGAGCTCGCCTACCACCCCCCCTTCCATGACGTCATCTTTCGCGTATTTCTAATAGTTTCTAATAGTTTCTTTGGGACACACGTAACATGTTTAGACTGGGAACTATCCACAATAACTTTAAATTTTATAATTGACCCTTAACTTCATGAATTGTGTCTACATTAATTCAATAAAGTACATTTAAAATTCTATAGGCCTAGTTCAAAATGCTTCCACTCCCTGACTGAGGTCGTTGCTTGGAGGCTTTGTTTTAACTTGCCACGAGGCATGAGTGTTTCATCCTGGCCTACTTATGTTTCCCAGTTTGGCAGATCGGTCATTTTTGTTCTAACGTGTCTAAATATCACATTAAAATTTCGGAATATTACACATATATATATATATATATATATATATATATATATATATGTAACCGGTCGGAATTTACTGGACTTTAATTTCTCACTTGACTTGGGGTTTATTTAAAATTAATAGATGGTGATGGCAGTGGAAGCGCCCCTTTGAGAAAAATCCCGACCCAGCACAAGAACACTTAAATCTACTAAACAAAATAAATTGTCCGTGACCCGTGGAAGGATAGCATCTGTGACTGGGATGAATGAGACACACTGTAAAATTTAGACACTTATATTCCCTCCAACACTACAAACACAATCAAATAATGGTACACCAATATGCGCACCTCTCAACTTGAACTTAAAACACTACTCTGGGGAATAAAAGTTATACCTGATATAAAAATTATTAGAACCTCAGGCAACAATAAATTTGAAGTATTAAGAACTGTTGCGTGCACACATGAAACAGGCCTTAAAGGCTTTCACACAATAATATCAGTCACTTAGGTATTAAAAAAAGAAATTAACTACTCTACAATGAATAGGCCTTAAGGGCACTCAACAAAATTATATGTCACTGAGGAATGGTAATAAAAATGAGAAATTAAATACTCTACAATGAATAGGCCTTAAGGGCACTCAACCAAATTATAGCACCCCAACAGATGCACACTTCCTAACCTAACCTAACCACTACTCTGGGGAACAAGGTTATACCTGAGATCAGAATTATGAAGAACAATCAGAGGCATTAAAAGAATCAAATCACAGTATCACTCTGGTTCCACTTGATGGCACAAACATTCAAAACAATATTATCAAAATTATCTAGAAACTATTAAACTACACCCGTAATAAGGGAAGGAAAATGTTCCTCCAGGTATCTCCTAGAGGCCTAGACTCACGGTCTCAGTGTGTGACCATTAGTCTACTCAGATAGCCTCAGTGTACTCCCAGTGCGTCCATAAAGCGGACGGGAGTGAGCCAATCAGACCTTGTACAGTTGAGAGAAGCTTTAGCGTCCCGTTAGCAAGAGGGTTTCGCTAGCAGCTCGGGACACGTGGTGATGTGCCCGGAGTGGTAAGAACTGATCACCCACTGCTGGTCCCGGGTCGTTTAGTTGTCGGGAGCACTCGTTCACTCAAGAGATCCTTTGCTACCCCGCTAAACAGTGGCAGGCCTACTTTGCTCGGTCCAATGGCGACAATCGCCACCCTCAGTCTCAAACGGCAGTCAATCTCTCGCAGTCAACTCCGGGTCAACTCCAGTCAAGTGGGTTCTCACGGAAACCCTGAAATGAACTCACTGTTAGCTCTAGTTTACTTTATCACTGCCCTATCTAACCCTGTCTGAGATCGAATGAGACTTACTTGTTACTCTGCAATAATGCAACACAGGTGACTAGGCCACGTGACTATTCCTGGGACAAGCGCGCAGAGACGTCTTGTCTCTGTGAATGCTCTCCGGGACTGGGGGAGAGGCCTCGTCGCATTCTCTCAAGGCGTGAGCTTAGGCCTACGTGACTTATTTTCCGCCTAACTAATAACTCCTTGGGACACCCGTAACATCATTCAGACTGCTAAACGATCTATAATAATCTCAAATTCAATAATAGTCCCTTAACTTCATGAATCACATCATTATTAATTCGGCAAATTACATTAAATATCATATAGGCCTAGTTCCACAAACTCCCACTATGTGCGGGGAGCGCTCTCTTCCCTCAGACGACCTTGAACGCTCAGTATCGCTAATGGCGGGGCATTCGAAATTACTCTGAAATTCCTGAATATTACAATCGACCCCCCTAAAAAAAGACAGCACTGTCCTCATGTGCTGAGAAAAACATACATATGACCCCCCTAAAATTTTGTTCTAAGAAACTGCATCTTGCCCCTTTTGCTAAACGCAGCATTCCCGTCTTCTCTTCTCTCCTTTTCTCTCCCGCTAACACTCGACCCCCCTAAAGAAAAAACAGCACTGCCCTCATGTGCTGAGAGAACAACTTAGAACCCACCTTCAACTCTGTACTATTCCACTCGCAGCCAGCAACTCCATTTCTTCCCCATTTCTTCCTAGCCCAACTCAAACCAACCAGAACATCACGCTCCCCTTTTGCCTGGCCCTTAACTAGAGAACCAATGTCAAAATTAATACCAGCCCAAACAAACATGCTCTCCTTTGGCCTGGCCCTTGAACTAAGAGGAACCAGTGTCCAAACAATACTCAGTCCAAAACAAACATGCTCTCCTTTGCCTGGCCCTTGAGCTAAGAGGAACCAGTGTCAAACCAATACTCAGTCCAAAACAAACATGCTCTCCTTTTGCCTGATCCTTGAACTAAGAGGAACCAGTGTCAAAACAATACACAGTCCAAAACAAACATTCTCTCCTTTTGCCTGGCCCTTGAGCTAAGAGGAACCAGTGTCAAAAAAATACTCAGTCCACGTCTCCGAACCTCATGCCGGCAGACCAACCCTCTGACAATGTACCAGTCCATATTAGTGAGGCCCTGGACATTACAACCGTACTCTCAATCCCGCTCATGACAGCAACTCAATCCCGCTCATGACAGCAACCACTACTCAACGCACATCTCTGACCTAACCATCTTTCCCATCCCCTCTGCCCTACTCACGACTCCTCCAACTCACCCTCGACAACCTGCCTTTTCTCATTACCATGCACCCTAAACTGTAATCGGTCGGCTTCGTCTTGTCTCTCAGCTGGAGGGCTCGATCAACCTCTCTGAACTACTTACGTACCCCTATATTTCCCACTTGGACCTCACACTTCCTTGACTGCTGAACGTGTGCCTGACATTCACCCCTTGTTTCCTCCCTGAACCGTTGAATGTGTGCCTGAGACTCCCACTTGAACCTGTTTACCTGTGCTTGATAATCCCTCTTTAGGTCTCGGAACTCCTCTCTCAGCTGTACCAAGGTCCCGCGGTCGTCTCTCTTCCTCCTCATACACATCTCTACTGTCAAGCCTAACCAACTCAGTCCGGGCACAAGGATGAGCATCAGTGCGAGTTCAATCCCTACCAGTACTAACCAACACATGATGGCGTTCATTATCCCAACCACAGAACTATCAGTCACGAAATAAAATTAACTACGCTCTGCTACCATTTGTAACCGGTCGGAATTTACTGGACTTTAATTTCTCACTTGACTTGGGGTTTATTTAAAATTAATAGATGGTGATGGCAGTGGAAGCGCCCCTTTGAGAAAAATCCCGAACCAGCACAAGAACACTTAAATCTACTAAACAAAATAAATTGTCCGTGACCCGTGGAAGGATAGCATCTGTGACTGGGATGAATGAGACACACTGTAAAATTTAGACACTTATATTCCCTCCAACACTACAAACACAATCAAATAATGGTACACCAATATGCGCACCTCTCAACTTGAACTTAAAACACTACTCTGGGGAATAAAAGTTATACCTGATATAAAAATTATTAGAACCTCAGGCAACAATAAATTTGAAGTATTAAGAACTGTTGCGTGCACACATGAAACAGGCCTTAAAGGCTTTCACACAATAATATCAGTCACTTAGGTATTAAAAAAAGAAATTAACTACTCTACAATGAATAGGCCTTAAGGGCACTCAACAAAATTATATGTCACTGAGGAATGGTAATAAAAATGAGAAATTAAATACTCTACAATGAATAGGCCTTAAGGGCACTCAACCAAATTATAGCACCCCAACAGATGCACACTTCCTAACCTAACCTAACCACTACTCTGGGGAACAAGGTTATACCTGAGATCAGAATTATGAAGAACAATCAGAGGCATTAAAAGAATCAAATCACAGTATCACTCTGGTTCCACTTGATGGCACAAACATTCAAAACAATATTATCAAAATTATCTAGAAACTATTAAACTACACCCGTAATAAGGGAAGGAAAATGTTCCTCCAGGTATCTCCTAGAGGCCTAGACTCACGGTCTCAGTGTGTGACCATTAGTCTACTCAGATAGCCTCAGTGTACTCCCAGTGCGTCCATAAAGCGGACGGGAGTGAGCCAATCAGACCTTGTACAGTTGAGAGAAGCTTTAGCGTCCCGTTAGCAAGAGGGTTTCGCTAGCAGCTCGGGACACGTGGTGATGTGCCCGGAGTGGTAAGAACTGATCACCCACTGCTGGTCCCGGGTCGTTTAGTTGTCGGGAGCACTCGTTCACTCAAGAGATCCTTTGCTACCCCGCTAAACAGTGGCAGGCCTACTTTGCTCGGTCCAATGGCGACAATCGCCACCCTCAGTCTCAAACGGCAGTCAATCTCTCGCAGTCAACTCCGGGTCAACTCCAGTCAAGTGGGTTCTCACGGAAACCCTGAAATGAACTCACTGTTAGCTCTAGTTTACTTTATCACTGCCCTATCTAACCCTGTCTGAGATCGAATGAGACTTACTTGTTACTCTGCAATAATGCAACACAGGTGACTAGGCCACGTGACTATTCCTGGGACAAGCGCGCAGAGACGTCTTGTCTCTGTGAATGCTCTCCGGGACTGGGGGAGAGGCCTCGTCGCATTCTCTCAAGGCGTGAGCTTAGGCCTACGTGACTTATTTTCCGCCTAACTAATAACTCCTTGGGACACCCGTAACATCATTCAGACTGCTAAACGATCTATAATAATCTCAAATTCAATAATAGTCCCTTAACTTCATGAATCACATCATTATTAATTCGGCAAATTACATTAAATATCATATAGGCCTAGTTCCACAAACTCCCACTATGTGCGGGGAGCGCTCTCTTCCCTCAGACGACCTTGAACGCTCAGTATCGCTAATGGCGGGGCATTCGAAATTACTCTGAAATTCCTGAATATTACATATATATATATATATGCAAGTAAATCACTGTAGGTGCGCGTGATCTAGGTATATGCTGATAACCACCAGGAAAGAAGAAAACACGAAGTTCCCAAGCGCTTTCGTGTAATTCACATCTTCAGGGGTGAGTACAGACTAGCTGTACTAGTCTGTACTCACCCCTGAAGATGTGAATTACACGAAAGCGCTTGGGAACTTCGTGTTTTCTTCTTTCCTGGTGGTTATCAGCATATATATATATATATATATATATATATATATATATATATATATATATATATATATATATATATATATATATATATATATATATATATACACATATATATATATATATATTCTCCGTACAAAATATAAATATGTTAATATGATGACAATATATGGCAGTGAACTGTGATGCAGACATAGTAACATGCACAGTGTGGGACTACACTTCGTGGAGGAGTGGGAGCATTAACCATGAGTGCGGCTGGTATACCACAATGTGAGGCCACATGTAGTGGAGGAGTGGGAGCATTAACCATGAGTGTGGCTGGTATACCACAATGTGAGGCCACATGTAGTGGAGGAGTGGGAGCATTAACCATGAGTGCGGCTGGTATACCACAGTGTGAGGCCACATGTAGTGGAGGAGTGGGAGCATTAACCATGAGTGTGGCTGGTATACCACAGTGTGAGGCCACATGTAGTGGAGGAGTGGGAGCATTAACCATGAGTGCGGCTGGTATACCACAGTGTGAGGCCACATGTAGTGGAGGAGTGGGAGCATTAACCATGAGTGTGGCTGGTATACCACAACGTGAGGCCACATGTAGTGGAGGAGTGGGAGCATTAACCATGAGTGTGGCTGGTATACCACAGTGTGAGGCCACATGTAGTGGAGGAGTGGGAGCATTAACCATGAGTGTGGCTGGTATACCACAGTGTGAGGCCACATGTAGTGGAGGAGTGGCAGCAGGTTATAACTATGATCCTCTAAACGCTGGTGAAGATACTAGATGTAGTTATTGTTATAATAACGCATGTACAGTATGTTATCCATTTCTCTAGTGTTCCGAGGAGATTTAAAAAGTATATTGAATGCAAAGTAAAATGGTTTCTGGGATAGATTGATTGTGTGAAATCGCAATTCTTAATTAATTTAACAATATATTCATGTACAGATCTAGTAGGTGGTAGTACATTATTTGTTAACCTCTCACATACATCGTGATCCTTTGTAATTTTTCGTATCAATTTTTCAGCTTGTCGTGTCTTCCATAGCAGCAATATAACACTTGTGTTCCTCTTCCTTCCTCAGGTTTTAGAGTTCTATATTATAGTGCTCTTTGTTTGGCCTTCTGCCTATTGCTTCAGCAGATGTGAGTCAGGTCTATTATTTAAAGGTGTTTGTGTTGTATATTATTTGTTGAGGCGGCTCACTGGTGAAGGTTCAGGTTGTCCACTAATGAGGGACAGCTCAACCCTCACCTCTCCTCTCTACTGTGTGTGTGTGTGTGTGTGTGAATATTTAGCGCACTGTCAAATTGAAGAAAAGTGAATAAAAGAATAAATTCAACAAATTTCATACCATTTGCCTTTTATGAGATTAATCTTTCCCTGAATTAAACTAATTTCAATTTGTTCAATATCTCCCCTTGATTCCCGGTGCGATGGATGGTATTAATGGTTATATATTATTTTGCATTCACTAATCGAAAAATAAAAAAAACGCGTTTAAAGATGTTTTGGGAAAGAAGGAGGAGTGAGGTAACCGTAATATGTAGACACAACATTACACTGTTACTTGAATCAAGACAATTAAATATTAATTGTATATTGGCTGGTCAACGCTCCAGTACTCTGTCGTGCCTCTGACAAACACGAACAGTATTGCTGGCAAAGGGTCCCATTGTAGACTTGTGAAGTGCTTCATTAATGGTGACATGAAGACAGTCACTACCAATACCAGCGTGCGTGAGGAACACCAGGACAACTTGTGCACCAGGACAACTTGTGCGCCAGGACAACTTGTGCGCCAGGACAACTAGTGCACCAGAGCAACTTGTGCACCAGGACATATTGTGCACCAGGACAACTAGTGCACCAGAGCAACTTGTGCACCAGGACATATTGTGCACCAGAGCAACTTGTGCACCAGGACATATTGTGCACCAGGACAACTTGTGTACCAGGACAACTAGTGCACCAGAGCAACTTGTGCACCAGGACAACTTGAACACCAGAACAACTTGTGCGCCAGGACAACTAGTGCACCAGAGCAACTTGTGCACCAGGACATATTGTGCACCAGGACAACTTGTGTACCAGGACAACTAGTGCACCAGAGCAACTTGTGCACCAGGACAACTTGTGCACCAGGACAACTTGTGCACCAGGACATATTGTGTACCAGGACAACTAGTGCACCAGGACATATTGTGCACCAGGATAATTTGTGCACCAGGACAACTTGTGTACCAGGACAACTAGTGCACCAGAGCAACTTGTGCACCAGGACAACTTGTGCACCAGGACAACTTGTGCACCAGGACATATTGTGTACCAGGACAACTAGTGCACCAGGACATATTGTGCACCAGGATAATTTGTGCACCAGGACAACTTGTGCACCAGGACAACTTGTGTACCAGGACAACTTGTGCGCCAGGACAACTTGTGCACCAGAGCAACTTGTGTACCAGGACAACTTGTGCACCAGGACATATTGTGTACCAGGACATATTGTGCACCAAGGCAACTTGTGCACCAGGACATATTGTGTACTAGGACAACTTGTGTACAGGACAACTTGTGCACCAGGACAACTTGTGCACAAGGACATATTGTGCACCAGGATAAATTGTGCACCAGGACATATTGTGTACCAGGACAACTTGTGCGCCAGGACAACTTGTGCACCAGAGCAACTTGTGCACCAGGACAACATGTGCACCAGGACAACTTGTGTACCAGGACAACTTGTGCGCCAGGACATATTGTGCACCAGGATAATTTGTGCACCAGGATAATTTGTGCACCAGGACAACTTGTGCACCAGGACAACTTGGGTACCAGGACAACTTGTGCACCAGGACAACTAGTGCACCAGAGCAACTTGTGCACCAGGACATATTGTGCACCAGGACAACTAGTGCACCAGAGCAACTTGTGCACCAGGACAACTTGTGCACCAGGATAATTTGTGCACCAGGACATATTGTGCACCAGGATAACTTGTGCACCAGGATAACTTGTGCACCAAGACAACTTGTGTACGAGGATAACTTGTGCACCAGGATAACTTGTGCACCAGGACAACTTGTGCACCAGGACATATTGTGCACCAGGATAACTTGTGTACCAGGAAAACTTATGTACCAGGACAACTTGTGCACCAGGACAACTTGTGTACCAGGATATCTTGTGCACCAGGACATATTGTGCACCAGGATAACTTATGCACCAGGATAACTTGTGTACGAGGATAACTTGTGCAACAGGATAACTTGTGCACCAGGATAACTTGTGCACCAGGATAACTTGTGCACCAGGATAACTTGTGTACGAGGATAACTTGTGCACCAGGATAACTTGTGCACCAGGATAACTTGTGTACCAGGACAACTTGTGTGCCAGGACAATTTGTGCACCAGGACAACTTGTGCACCAAGACAACTTGTGCACCAGGACAACTTGTGCACCAGGACAACTTGTGCACCAGGACAACTTGTGCAGAAGTAAAAGTTATGTACTAGGTAAAATTGTTTATCAGAACAAGATTTTTACTTGGATACTTGGAGACGTTGTGTACCAACTGAAGATGCTTATGGGGAAAATTTGTGAACTAAGACAACAAGAGTACCAGGATAACTCTTTGTACTAGAAAAAGATAAATTCTAGGACAAACTCTGTACCAGGACAAAATGAGACACTAGATAAAAAAATATAGGCCAAAAAAATTGTGTTCAAGGATAGGACGTGTATTAGGACAAGGTTTGTGCTGGAAAAAACTGCGACCGAGGACATGATGTGTACCGGTGTACTGTAAATTATGTCTTAGGAAAAGTTAACTTGGCGCAGGTTGTGGGAGTGATGCCTCGTCCTTGAGTGAGCCCCCAGGCGAAGGTGAAAGTCAACATGACTTATACGTCTTTGTATGTTCAGTAGATTAACTCAGAGATGAAGGTGTGAGTCACTACGTTAATGTCAGAGATAGAGGGAGAGCGATGGGGGTGAGTAGCAGGGTACAGTTATAAGTGTAGGGTAAATATAAACGCCAACCTCGTAATTAGATGTCGCTGAAGGCTTATTTCATTACGTGAATACATGAGAGAGAGAGAGAGAGAGAGAGAGAGAGAGAGAGAGAGAGAGAGAGAGAGAGAGAGAGAGAGGAATCAATAATATATTTGATAAAAAAGTTTTAGCACTTTGATGCTCATTAAATTAACTTATGTACCAAAATGAAGTTTTGACTCTATATGTAAACTTAGTTATCCACACATAATGAAAAACATACATAAGAAAACAATGTTGGTGTTACTGGACTAAGACAAACATATATAAAAACATAAGCAAATAGTGTGGGGTGTCATTGACTTAGCACAGAAGGTACATACACGTTCTAAGCCACAGAAGAATAAGGACAATGGTAACACACACACACACACACCCAACAACAGTATACCACAACAGGAAAACACAATTTCAGTCAGGTATTAAAGTACGTGGAACTTGTTCTGTCACTCAATGTAAAGTGAAAGTGGGAAAAAAACCCAATTGCAGCTCTGTTACCATTACTGTAACAGCCAGCGCAGGCCTCCACTTATGTTCTTACTGGTATAAGTTCGTGTACACACATGCACATGTCGTCACATTAATGAGAATAAAACATGTTTACAACATGCTCAATACTTCTCCCACATTTCTGGCAACAGTTTTCATGGGCGATCATTTTTCTTGTTGTGATGAAGACTGTGTCGAGCTGACGAGAGTAATGGAGGTTCTCACGATGAAGGTTTAAAGGTTACTCGGTATCCGCGGTTGATTTTATCCTACAATTTTATTTATTTTTTGTAGAACTAATAAAGCTACAAAATAACATTCTGATATTAATATTGATATTGAAACAGTTTATTTAGACAGAAAAACGCAGATACAAAGTCTATAATAATAAAAAAAAATATTGATATGGCTGAGCCAATTGAGAGCCTGAGCTCTCTTGAAGCACCTGATATATACTATACATTATGTCTCAAGGAAGTATTATGTAACATTTAGTATCATCTGGAATAGTCCACGTAACATTGTGGAAATAAGAATATATCAGATTGTTACCACGATTATCACTTCGTTATTATTATAATTATTATTTTTTTTTTACATTTGGGTGCACAGAATATACAAATGACTACTCAGTTTAAAACAATACCTCTACTACTTGTAACAAAACTATGGAAAAACTTGTCACATTCATAGTATCCGACATGTGTGCCTTTGGTGACACTCTCTACAGTGGTGTTGCTCTGCTCATGTAGTCAAGTATGATGAACAATTGTAGACGATGCGTACTGAGAATTGTTGTTAGTAATGTGTAATCATCTTTGGTAAGGTCTGGGGTGGGTGGGGTTCGAGAGACTGATATGGAATTGGCAATGTTGCCCATAGACGCTTATTTAGTGTGTGGTGGGCTGCGTCTAGTGCAGGAGGAGTGGTTGCTACTCTCTCTGTAAGTGTTTCACTTCGGTAATCTCAAAATAACTTTCCTACCAGTTCTTCACTTCAGTAATTACAAGACAACCTCCACTGTTAGTTTTTCACTTCAGTAACTAGGGCATAGTGACAACTCTTCCCCCTCTTCCCTTCCACTCTCCTGGCCACAGTAACAAGGTGGTGGGTCAGTATCAGCTTGCAAAATAAACACAATAATAATGGTAGCCTCTCTTGTGTGAGCGTAGCCAGCCCTAGGGCCACCTAGGCGCAATAATGTTTAAGGTATAGAAGATATCGTCAACATAACAACCCCACCCTAAGTCAACGAGCTGTAGGATCCAGCGCCAAGGAATAATCCAAGAACACTGCACAACTCGCAAACTCCACTGGCTGCCAATTACTGCTGGATTGACAAAGGCAGACGGCCTAAGGCAACTTGCCTATAGTTTCACCCTGCCAGGAGACCGAACCCAGGCCATATTCTTGAGAGGCAAGGATGCTGACATTATACCACATATCACAAGAAAAAACAAATAGAAACATGTACACACACACACACATATTGCATGCATTTTACCATACTCACAAGCGTATGCTACTACAACTACTACTACTTTGCTGTCACTCGGAATCGAGTATGCCGCTCATCCAGCTATGATACTTTGATATGCGTTATAAAGGATGTCACCTTCGTTGGCGAGCTCTGACGTGACTAAAAGGGTCGATACGGGATCGGCAGGGCCGTCCATAGATGTTGCACATGTGGAGGGCTACATCTAGTGCGGGAGCGGCGGCGGCAGCGGCTTTCCGGTGCTGGCGCTTGTTTGCCTCGGTATGTAGTCGGGCTAACTCGAAAGTATTGACACATACTCACATACACCTCCCCGAGACACACTTACGATTAACTTCCTTGCCCCGCATACAAACACTTACTTAGACCCCCCTCCCCCTCACACAAATTTAAATGAGAACACCACAGGATGGAGACATAACCTTAGTTTATATGTATCAGTAACTTATATGAGAACACCACAGGATGGAGACATAACCTTAGTTTATATGTATCAGTAACTTATATGAGAACACCACAGGATGGAGACATAACCTTAGTTTATATGTATCAGTAACTTATATGAGAACACCACAGGATGGAGACATGACCTTAGTTTATATGTATCAGTAACTTATATGAGAACACCACAGGATGGAGACATGACCTTAGTTTATATGTATCAGTAACTTATATGAGAACACCACAGGATGGAGACATGACCTTAGTTTATATGTATCAGTAACTTATATGAGAACATCACCTGATGGAGACATAACCTTAGTTTATATGTATCAGTAACTTATATGAGAACACCACAGGATGGAGACATGACCTTAGTTTATATGTATCAGTAACTTATATGAGAACACCACAGGATGGAGACATGACCTTAGTATATATGTAACAGTAACTTATATGAGAACATCACCTGATGGAGACATAACCTTAGTTTATATGTATCAGTAACTTATATGAGAACACCACAGGATGGAGACATAACCTTAGTTTATATGTATCAGTAACTTATATGAGAACATCACCTGATGGAGACATAACCTTAGTTTATATGTATCAGTAACTTATATGAGAACATCACAGGATGGAGACATAACCTTAGTTTTCATGTCTCAATAACTTAAATGAGAACATGATCCTCCCCCGTGTTAATACAACTTCGTACAAGAAAACTTTCTCACAGTCTACAGTGGCTGGTCTAACTCCCTCCGAGAAATATTATTGTTTCAATGAAATTCTCTAAAACTTATTATCAGTTTTACCTAATTTCCCCGTAGAGACTAAATAGAAGCAGTGAGAAAGGAAATAGAGGCTGTGTCATGTTGGTAGATGTACCAGAGTGGTATTATTACATGTCCCCCGTGACTGTGTCATACTGGTAGATGAACCAGTGTGGTATTATTACATGTCCCCCGTGACTGTGTCATGCTGGTCGATGAACCAGTGTGGCATTATTACATGTCCCCCGTGACTGTGTCATGCTGGTCGATGAACCAGTGTGGCATTATTACATGTCCCCCGTGGCTGTGTCATGCTGGTAGATGTTCCAGTGTGGTATTATTACATGTCCCCCGTGACTGTGTCATTCTGGTAGATGTTCCAGTGTGGTATTATTACATGTCCCCCGTGACTGTGTCATGCTGGTAGATGTACCAGAGTGGTATTATTACATGTCCCCCGTGACTGTGTCATGCTGGTAGATGTACCAGAGTGGTATTATTACATGTCCCCCGTGACTGTGTCATGCTGGTAGATGTACCAGAGTGGTATTATTACATGTCCCCCGTGACTGTGTCATTCTGGTCGATGAACCAGTGTGGTATTATTACATGTCCCCCGTGACTGTGTCATGCTGGTAGATGTACCAGTGTGGTATTATTACATGTCCCCCGTGACTGTGTCATGCTGGTAGATGTACCAGTGTGGTATTATTACATGTCCCCCGTGACTGTGTCATGCTGGTAGATGTACCAGAGTGGTATTATTACATGTCCCCCGTGACTGTGTCATGCTGGTAGATGTTCCAGTGTGGTATTATTACATGTCCCCCGTGACTGTGTCATGCTGGTAGATGTTCCAGTGTGGTATTATTACATGTCCCCCGTGGCTGTGTCATGCTGGTAGATGTACCAGTGTGGTATTATTACATGTCCTCCGTGACTGTGTCATGCTGGTAGATGTACCAGTGTGGTATTATTACATGTCCCCCGTGACTGTGTCATGCTGGTAGATGTACCAGAGTGGTATTATTACATGTCCCCCGTGACTGTGTCATGCTGGTAGATGTACCAGAGTGGTATTATTACATGTCCCCCGTGACTGTGTCATGCTGGTAGATGTACCAGTGTGGTATTATTACATGTCCCCCGTGACTGTGTCATGCTGGTAGATGTACCAGTGTGGTATTATTACATGTCCCCCGTGACTGTGTCATGCTGGTAGATGTTCCAGTGTGGTATTATTACATGTCCCCCGTGACTGTGTCATTCTGGTCGATGAACCAGTGTGGTATTATTACATGTCCCCCGTGACTGTGTCATGCTGGTAGATGTACCAGTGTGGTATTATTACATGTCCCCCGTGACTGTGTCATGCTGGTCGATGAACCAGTGTGGTATTATTACATGTCCCCCGTGACTGTGTCATGCTGGTAGATGTACCAGTGTGGTATTATTACATGTCCTTGTGACTGTGTCATGCTGGTAGATATTCCAGTGTGGTATTACTACATGTCCTTGTGATTGTGTCATGCTGGTAGATGTACCAGTGTGGTATTATTACATGTCCCCCGTGACTGTCATGCTGGTAGATGAACCAGTGTGGTATTATTACATGTCCCCCGTGACTGTGTCATGCTGGTAGATGTACCAGTGTGGTATTATTACATGTCCCCCGTGACTGTGTCATGCTGGTAGATGTACCAGAGTGGTATTATTACATGTCCCCCGTGACTGTGTCATGCTGGTCGATGAACCAGTGTGGTATTATTACATGTCCCCCGTGGCTGTGTCATGCTGGTAGATGTACCAGTGTGGTATTATTACATGTCCCCCGTGACTGTGTCATGCTGGTAGATGTACCAGTGTGGTATTATTACATGTCCCCCGTGACTGTGTCATGCTGGTAGATGTACCAGTGTGGTATTATTACATGTCCCCCGTGACTGTGTCATGCTGGTAGATGTACCACTGTGGTATTACTACATGTCCCCCGTGACTGTGTCATGCTGGCAGATGTTCCAGTGTGGTATTATTACATATCCCCCGTGACTGTGTCATGCTGGTAGATGTACCAGAGTGGTATTATTACATGTCCCCCGTGACTGTGTCATGCTGGTAGATGTACCACTGTGGTATTACTACATGTCCCCCGTGACTGTGTCATGCTGGTAGATGTACCACTGTGGTATTACTACATGTCCCCCGTGACTGTGTCATGCTGGCAGATGTTCCAGTGTGGTATTATTACATGTCCCCCGTGACTGTGTCATGCTGGTCGATGAACCAGTGTGGCATTATTACATGTCCCCCGTGACTGTGTCATGCTGGTAGATGTACCAGTGTGGTATTATTACATGTCCTTGTGACTGTGTCATGCTGGTAGATATTCCAGTGTGGTATTACTACATGTCCTTGTGATTGTGTCATGCTGGTAGATGTACCAGTGTGGTATTATTACATGTCCCCCGTGACTGTGTCATGCTGGTAGATGAACCAGTGTGGTATTATTACATGTCCCCCGTGACTGTGTCATGCTGGTAGATGTACCAGTGTGGTATTATTACATGTCCCCCGTGACTGTGTCATGCTGGTAGATGTACCAGAGTGGTATTATTACATGTCCCCCGTGACTGTGTCATGCTGGTAGATGTACCAGTGTGGTATTATTACATGTCCCCCGTGACTGTGTCATGCTGGTAGATGTACCAGTGTGGTATTATTACATGTCCCCCGTGACTGTGTCATGCTGGTAGATGTACCAGAGTGGTATTATTACATGTCCCCCGTGACTGTGTCATGCTGGTAGATGTACCAGTGTGGTATTATTACATGTCCCCCGTGGCTGTGTCATGCTGGTAGATGTACCAGTGTGGTATTATTACATGTCCCCCGTGAGTGTGTCATGCTGGTAGATGTACCAGTGTGGTATTATTACATGTCCCCCGTGACTGTGTCATGCTGGTAGATGTTCCAGTGTGGTATTATTACATGTCCCCCGTGACTGTGTCATGCTGGTAGATGTACCAGAGTGGTATTATTACATGTCCCCCGTGACTGTGTCATGCTGGTAGATGTACCAGTGTGGTATTATTACATGTCCCCCGTGACTGTGTCATGCTGGTAGATGTACCAGTGTGGTATTATTACATGTCCCCCGTGACTGTGTCATGCTGGTAGATGAACCAGTGTGGTATTATTACATGTCCCCCGTGACTGTGTCATGCTGGTAGATGTACCAGTGTGGTATTATTACATGTCCCCCGTGACTGTGTCATGCTGGTAGATGTACCAGTGTGGTATTATTACATGTCCCCCGTGACTGTGTCATGCTGGTAGATGTACCAGAGTGGTATTATTACATGTCCCCCGTGACTGTGTCATGCTGGTAGATGTACCAGAGTGGTATTATTACATGTCCCCCGTGACTGTGTCATGCTGGTAGATGTACCAGTGTGGTATTATTACATGTCCCCCGTGACTGTGTCATGCTGGTAGATGTACCAGTGTGGTATTATTACATGTCCCCCGTGACTGTGTCATGCTGGTAGATGTTCCAGTGTGGTATTATTACATGTCCCCCGTGACTGTGTCATGCTGGTAGATGTACCAGTGTGGTATTATTACATGTCCCCCGTGACTGTGTCATGCTGGTAGATGTACCAGTGTGGTATTATTACATGTCCCCCGTGACTGTGTCATGCTGGTAGATGTACCAGTGTGGTATTATTACATGTCCCCCGTGACTGTGTCATGCTGGTAGATGTACCAGTGTGGTATTATTACATGTCCCCCGTGACTGTGTCATGCTGGTAGATGTACCAGTGTGGTATTACTACATGTCCTTGTGACTGTGTCATGCTGGTAGATGTACCAGTGTGGTATTATTACATGTCCCCCGTGACTGTGTCATGCTGGTAGATGTACCAGTGTGGTATTATTACATGTCCCCCGTGACTGTGTCATGCTGGTAGATGTACCAGTGTGGTATTATTACATGTCCCCCGTGACTGTGTCATGCTGGTAGATGTACCAGAGTGGTATTATTACATGTCCCCCGTGACTGTGTCATGCTGGTAGATGTACCAGTGTGGTATTATTACATGTCCCCCGTGACTGTGTCATGCTGGTAGATGTACCAGTGTGGTATTATTACATGTCCCCCGTGACTGTGTCATGCTGGTAGATGTACCAGAGTGGTATTATTACATGTCCCCCGTGACTGTGTCATGCTGGTAGATGTACCAGTGTGGTATTATTACATGTCCCCCGTGACTGTGTCATGCTGGTAGATGTACCAGTGTGGTATTATTACATGTCCCCCGTGACTGTGTCATGCTGGTAGATGTACCAGTGTGGTATTATTACATGTCCTTGTGACTGTGTCATGCTGGTAGATGTTCCAGTGTGGTATTATTACATGTCCTTGTGACTGTGTCATGCTGGTAGATGTACCAGTGTGGTATTATTACATGTCCCCCGTGACTGTGTCATGCTGGTAGATGTACCAGTGTGGTATTATTACATGTCCCCCGTGACTGTGTCATGCTGGTAGATGTACCAGTGTGGTATTATTACATGTCCCCCGTGACTGTGTCATGCTGGTAGATGTACCAGAGTGGTATTATTACATGTCCCCCGTGACTGTGTCATGCTGGTAGATGTACCAGTGTGGTATTATTACATGTCCCCCGTGGCTGTGTCATGCTGGTAGATGTACCAGTGTGGTATTATTACATGTCCCCCGTGACTGTGTCATGCTGGTAGATGTACCAGTGTGGTATTATTACATGTCCCCCGTGACTGTGTCATGCTGGTAGATGTACCAGTGTGGTATTATTACATGTCCCCCGTGACTGTGTCATGCTGGTAGATGTACCAGTGTGGTATTACTACATGTCCCCCGTGACTGTGTCATGCTGGTAGATGTTCCAGTGTGGTATTATTACATGTCCCCCGTGACTGTGTCATGCTGGTAGATGTACCAGAGTGGTATTATTACATGTCCCCCGTGACTGTGTCATGCTGGTAGATGTACCAGTGTGGTATTATTACATGTCCCCCGTGACTGTGTCATGCTGGTAGATGTACCAGTGTGGTATTACTACATGTCCCCCGTGACTGTGTCATGCTGGTAGATGTTCCCGTGTGGTATTATTACATGTCCCCCGTGACTGTGTCATGCTGGTAGATGAACCAGTGTGGTATTATTACATGTCCCCCGTGACTGTGTCATGCTGGTAGATGTACCAGTGTGGTATTATTACATGTCCCTCGTGACTGTGTCATGCTGGTAGATGTACCAGTGTGGTATTATTACATGTCCTTGTGACTGTGTCATGCTGGTAGATGTACCAGTGTGGTATTATTACATGTCCCCCGTGACTGTGTCATGCTGGTAGATGTACCAGTGTGGTATTATTACATGTCCCCCGTGACTGTGTCATGCTGGTAGATGTACCAGTGTGGTATTATTACATGTCCCCCGTGACTGTGTCATGCTGGTAGATGTACCAGAGTGGTATTATTACATGTCCCCCGTGACTGTGTCATGCTGGTAGATGTACCAGTGTGGTATTATTACATGTCCCCCGTGACTGTGTCATGCTGGTAGATGTACCAGTGTGGTATTATTACATGTCCCCCGTGACTGTGTCATGCTGGTAGATGTACCAGAGTGGTATTATTACATGTCCCCCGTGACTGTGTCATGCTGGTAGATGTACCAGTGTGGTATTATTACATGTCCCCCGTGACTGTGTCATGCTGGTAGATGTACCAGTGTGGTATTATTACATGTCCCCCGTGACTGTGTCATGCTGGTAGATGTACCAGTGTGGTATTATTACATGTCCCCCGTGACTGTGTCATGCTGGTAGATGTTCCAGTGTGGTATTATTACATGTCCCCCGTGACTGTGTCATGCTGGTAGATGTACCAGAGTGGTATTATTACATGTCCCCCGTGACTGTGTCATGCTGGTAGATGTACCAGTGTGGTATTATTACATGTCCCCCGTGACTGTGTCATGCTGGTAGATGTACCAGTGTGGTATTATTACATGTCCCCCGTGACTGTGTCATGCTGGTAGATGTACCAGTGTGGTATTATTACATGTCCCCCGTGACTGTGTCATGCTGGTAGATGTACCAGTGTGGTATTATTACATGTCCCCCGTGACTGTGTCATGCTGGTAGATGTACCAGTGTGGTATTATTACATGTCCCCCGTGACTGTGTCATGCTGGTAGATGTACCAGAGTGGTATTATTACATGTCCCCCGTGACTGTGTCATGCTGGTAGATGTACCAGAGTGGTATTATTACATGTCCCCCGTGACTGTGTCATGCTGGTAGATGTACCAGTGTGGTATTATTACATGTCCCCCGTGACTGTGTCATGCTGGTAGATGTACCAGTGTGGTATTATTACATGTCCCCCGTGACTGTGTCATGCTGGTAGATGTTCCAGTGTGGTATTATTACATGTCCCCCGTGACTGTGTCATGCTGGTAGATGTACCAGTGTGGTATTATTACATGTCCCCCGTGACTGTGTCATGCTGGTAGATGTACCAGTGTGGTATTATTACATGTCCCCCGTGACTGTGTCATGCTGGTAGATGTACCAGTGTGGTATTATTACATGTCCCCCGTGACTGTGTCATGCTGGTAGATGTTCCAGTGTGGTATTATTACATGTCCTTGTGACTGTGTCATGCTGGTAGATGTACCAGTGTGGTATTATTACATGTCCCCCGTGACTGTGTCATGCTGGTAGATGTACCAGTGTGGTATTATTACATGTCCCCCGTGACTGTGTCATGCTGGTAGATGTACCAGTGTGGTATTATTACATGTCCCCCGTGACTGTGTCATGCTGGTAGATGTACCAGTGTGGTATTATTACATGTCCCCCGTGACTGTGTCATGCTGGTAGATGTACCAGTGTGGTATTATTACATGTCCCCCGTGACTGTGTCATGCTGGTAGATGTACCAGTGTGGTATTATTACATGTCCCCCGTGACTGTGTCATGCTGGTAGATGTACCAGTGTGGTATTATTACATGTCCCCCGTGACTGTGTCATGCTGGTAGATGTACCAGAGTGGTATTATTACATGTCCCCCGTGACTGTGTCATGCTGGTAGATGTACCAGTGTGGTATTATTACATGTCCCCCGTGACTGTGTCATGCTGGTAGATGTACCAGTGTGGTATTATTACATGTCCCCCGTGACTGTGTCATGCTGGTAGATGTACCAGTGTGGTATTATTACATGTCCCCCGTGACTGTGTCATGCTGGTAGATGTACCAGTGTGGTATTATTACATGTCCCCCGTGACTGTGTCATGCTGGTAGATGTACCAGTGTGGTATTATTACATGTCCCCCGTGACTGTGTCATGCTGGTAGATGTACCAGTGTGGTATTATTACATGTCCCCCGTGACTGTGTCATGCTGGTAGATGTACCAGTGTGGTATTATTACATGTCCCCCGTGACTGTGTCATGCTGGTAGATGTACCAGTGTGGTATTATTACATGTCCCCCGTGACTGTGTCATGCTGGTAGATGTACCAGTGTGGTATTATTACATGTCCCCCGTGACTGTGTCATGCTGGTAGATGTACCAGTGTGGTATTATTACATGTCCCCCGTGACTGTGTCATGCTGGTAGATGTACCAGTGTGGTATTATTACATGTCCCCCGTGACTGTGTCATGCTGGTAGATGTACCAGTGTGGTATTATTACATGTCCCCCGTGACTGTGTCATGCTGGTAGATGTACCAGTGTGGTATTATTACATGTCCCCCGTGACTGTGTCATGCTGGTAGATGTACCAGTGTGGTATTATTACATGTCCCCCGTGACTGTGTCATGCTGGTAGATGTACCAGTGTGGTATTATTACATGTCCCCCGTGACTGTGTCATGCTGGTAGATGTACCAGTGTGGTATTATTACATGTCCCCCGTGACTGTGTCATGCTGGTAGATGTACCAGTGTGGTATTATTACATGTCCCCCGTGACTGTGTCATGCTGGTAGATGTTCCAGTGTGGTATTATTACATGTCCCCCGTGACTGTGTCATGCTGGTAGATGTACCAGTGTGGTATTATTACATGTCCCCCGTGACTGTGTCATGCTGGTAGATGTACCAGTGTGGTATTATTACATGTCCCCCGTGACTGTGTCATGCTGGTAGATGTACCAGTGTGGTATTATTACATGTCCCCCGTGACTGTGTCATGCTGGTAGATGTACCAGTGTGGTATTATTACATGTCCCCCGTGACTGTGTCATGCTGGTAGATGTACCAGTGTGGTATTATTACATGTCCCCCGTGACTGTGTCATGCTGGTAGATGTACCAGTGTGGTATTATTACATGTCCCCCGTGACTGTGTCATGCTGGTAGATGTACCAGTGTGGTATTATTACATGTCCCCCGTGACTGTGTCATGCTGGTAGATGTACCAGAGTGGTATTATTACATGTCCCCCGTGACTGTGTCATGCTGGTAGATGTACCAGTGTGGTATTATTACATGTCCCCCGTGACTGTGTCATGCTGGTAGATGTACCAGTGTGGTATTATTACATGTCCCCCGTGACTGTGTCATGCTGGTAGATGTACCAGTGTGGTATTATTACATGTCCCCCGTGACTGTGTCATGCTGGTAGATGTACCAGTGTGGTATTATTACATGTCCCCCGTGACTGTGTCATGCTGGTAGATGTACCAGTGTGGTATTATTACATGTCCCCCGTGACTGTGTCATGCTGGTAGATGTACCAGTGTGGTATTATTACATGTCCTTGTGACTGTGTCATGCTGGTAGATGTACCAGTGTGGTATTATTACATGTCCTTGTGACTGTGTCATGCTGGTAGATGTACCAGTGTGGTATTATTACATGTCCCCCGTGACTGTGTCATGCTGGTAGATGTACCAGTGTGGTATTATTACATGTCCCCCGTGACTGTGTCATGCTGGTAGATGTACCAGTGTGGTATTATTACATGTCCCCCGTGACTGTGTCATGCTGGTAGATGTACCAGTGTGGTATTATTACATGTCCCCCGTGACTGTGTCATGCTGGTAGATGTACCAGTGTGGTATTATTACATGTCCCCCGTGACTGTGTCATGCTGGTAGATGTACCAGTGTGGTATTATTACATGTCCCCCGTGACTGTGTCATGCTGGTAGATGTACCAGTGTGGTATTATTACATGTCCCCCGTGACTGTGTCATGCTGGTAGATGTACCAGTGTGGTATTATTACATGTCCCCCGTGACTGTGTCATGCTGGTAGATGTACCAGTGTGGTATTATTACATGTCCCCCGTGACTGTGTCATGCTGGTAGATGTACCAGTGTGGTATTATTACATGTCCCCCGTGACTGTGTCATGCTGGTAGATGTACCAGTGTGGTATTATTACATGTCCCCCGTGACTGTGTCATGCTGGTAGATGTACCAGTGTGGTATTATTACATGTCCCCCGTGACTGTGTCATGCTGGTAGATGTACCAGTGTGGTATTATTACATGTCCCCCGTGACTGTGTCATGCTGGTAGATGTACCAGTGTGGTATTATTACATGTCCCCCGTGACTGTGTCATGCTGGTAGATGTACCAGTGTGGTATTATTACATGTCCCCCGTGACTGTGTCATGCTGGTAGATGTACCAGTGTGGTATTATTACATGTCCCCCGTGACTGTGTCATGCTGGTAGATGTTCCAGTGTGGTATTATTACATGTCCCCCGTGACTGTGTCATGCTGGTAGATGTACCAGAGTGGTATTATTACATGTCCCCCGTGACTGTGTCATGCTGGTAGATGTACCAGTGTGGTATTATTACATGTCCCCCGTGACTGTGTCATGCTGGTAGATGTACCAGTGTGGTATTATTACATGTCCCCCGTGACTGTGTCATGCTGGTAGATGTACCAGTGTGGTATTATTACATGTCCCCCGTGACTGTGTCATGCTGGTAGATGTACCAGTGTGGTATTATTACATGTCCCCCGTGACTGTGTCATGCTGGTAGATGTACCAGTGTGGTATTATTACATGTCCCCCGTGACTGTGTCATGCTGGTAGATGTACCAGTGTGGTATTATTACATGTCCCCCGTGACTGTGTCATGCTGGTAGATGTACCAGTGTGGTATTATTACATGTCCCCCGTGACTGTGTCATGCTGGTAGATGTACCAGTGTGGTATTATTACATGTCCCCCGTGACTGTGTCATGCTGGTAGATGTACCAGTGTGGTATTATTACATGTCCCCCGTGACTGTGTCATGCTGGTAGATGTACCAGTGTGGTATTATTACATGTCCCCCGTGACTGTGTCATGCTGGTAGATGTACCAGTGTGGTATTATTACATGTCCCCCGTGACTGTGTCATGCTGGTAGATGTACCAGTGTGGTATTATTACATGTCCCCCGTGACTGTGTCATGCTGGTAGATGTACCAGTGTGGTATTATTACATGTCCCCCGTGACTGTGTCATGCTGGTAGATGTACCAGTGTGGTATTATTACATGTCCCCCGTGACTGTGTCATGCTGGTAGATGTACCAGTGTGGTATTATTACATGTCCCCCGTGACTGTGTCATGCTGGTAGATGTACCAGTGTGGTATTATTACATGTCCCCCGTGACTGTGTCATGCTGGTAGATGTACCAGTGTGGTATTATTACATGTCCCCCGTGACTGTGTCATGCTGGTAGATGTACCAGTGTGGTATTATTACATGTCCCCCGTGACTGTGTCATGCTGGTAGATGTACCAGTGTGGTATTATTACATGTCCCCCGTGACTGTGTCATGCTGGTAGATGTACCAGTGTGGTATTATTACATGTCCCCCGTGACTGTGTCATGCTGGTAGATGTACCAGTGTGGTATTATTACATGTCCCCCGTGACTGTGTCATGCTGGTAGATGTACCAGTGTGGTATTATTACATGTCCCCCGTGACTGTGTCATGCTGGTAGATGTACCAGTGTGGTATTATTACATGTCCCCCGTGACTGTGTCATGCTGGTAGATGTACCAGTGTGGTATTATTACATGTCCCCCGTGACTGTGTCATGCTGGTAGATGTACCAGTGTGGTATTATTACATGTCCTTGTGACTGTGTCATGCTGGTAGATGTACCAGTGTGGTATTATTACATGTCCCCCGTGACTGTGTCATGCTGGTAGATGTACCAGTGTGGTATTATTACATGTCCCCCGTGACTGTGTCATGCTGGTAGATGTACCAGTGTGGTATTATTACATGTCCCCCGTGACTGTGTCATGCTGGTAGATGTACCAGTGTGGTATTATTACATGTCCCCCGTGACTGTGTCATGCTGGTAGATGTACCAGTGTGGTATTATTACATGTCCCCCGTGACTGTGTCATGCTGGTAGATGTACCAGTGTGGTATTATTACATGTCCCCCGTGACTGTGTCATGCTGGTAGATGTACCAGTGTGGTATTATTACATGTCCCCCGTGACTGTGTCATGCTGGTAGATGTACCAGTGTGGTATTATTACATGTCCCCCGTGACTGTGTCATGCTGGTAGATGTACCAGTGTGGTATTATTACATGTCCCCCGTGACTGTGTCATGCTGGTAGATGTACCAGTGTGGTATTATTACATGTCCCCCGTGACTGTGTCATGCTGGTAGATGTACCAGTGTGGTATTATTACATGTCCCCCGTGACTGTGTCATGCTGGTAGATGTACCAGTGTGGTATTATTACATGTCCCCCGTGACTGTGTCATGCTGGTAGATGTACCAGTGTGGTATTATTACATGTCCCCCGTGACTGTGTCATGCTGGTAGATGTACCAGTGTGGTATTATTACATGTCCCCCGTGACTGTGTCATGCTGGTAGATGTACCAGTGTGGTATTATTACATGTCCCCCGTGACTGTGTCATGCTGGTAGATGTACCAGTGTGGTATTATTACATGTCCCCCGTGACTGTGTCATGCTGGTAGATGTACCAGTGTGGTATTATTACATGTCCCCCGTGACTGTGTCATGCTGGTAGATGTACCAGTGTGGTATTATTACATGTCCCCCGTGACTGTGTCATGCTGGTAGATGTACCAGTGTGGTATTATTACATGTCCCCCGTGACTGTGTCATGCTGGTAGATGTACCAGTGTGGTATTATTACATGTCCCCCGTGACTGTGTCATGCTGGTAGATGTACCAGTGTGGTATTATTACATGTCCCCCGTGACTGTGTCATGCTGGTAGATGTACCAGTGTGGTATTATTACATGTCCCCCGTGACTGTGTCATGCTGGTAGATGTACCAGTGTGGTATTATTACATGTCCCCCGTGACTGTGTCATGCTGGTAGATGTACCAGTGTGGTATTATTACATGTCCCCCGTGACTGTGTCATGCTGGTAGATGTACCAGTGTGGTATTATTACATGTCCCCCGTGACTGTGTCATGCTGGTAGATGTACCAGTGTGGTATTATTACATGTCCCCCGTGACTGTGTCATGCTGGTAGATGTACCAGTGTGGTATTATTACATGTCCCCCGTGACTGTGTCATGCTGGTAGATGTACCAGTGTGGTATTATTACATGTCCCCCGTGACTGTGTCATGCTGGTAGATGTACCAGTGTGGTATTATTACATGTCCCCCGTGACTGTGTCATGCTGGTAGATGTACCAGTGTGGTATTATTACATGTCCCCCGTGACTGTGTCATGCTGGTAGATGTACCAGAGTGGTATTATTACATGTCCCCCGTGACTGTGTCATGCTGGTAGATGTACCAGTGTGGTATTATTACATGTCCCCCGTGACTGTGTCATGCTGGTAGATGTACCAGTGTGGTATTATTACATGTCCCCCGTGACTGTGTCATGCTGGTAGATGTACCAGAGTGGTATTATTACATGTCCCCCGTGACTGTGTCATGCTGGTAGATGTACCAGTGTGGTATTATTACATGTCCCCCGTGACTGTGTCATGCTGGTAGATGTACCAGTGTGGTATTATTACATGTCCCCCGTGACTGTGTCATGCTGGTAGATGTACCAGTGTGGTATTATTACATGTCCCCCGTGACTGTGTCATGCTGGTAGATGTACCAGTGTGGTATTATTACATGTCCCCCGTGACTGTGTCATGCTGGTAGATGTACCAGTGTGGTATTATTACATGTCCCCCGTGACTGTGTCATGCTGGTAGATGTACCAGTGTGGTATTATTACATGTCCCCCGTGACTGTGTCATGCTGGTAGATGTACCAGTGTGGTATTATTACATGTCCCCCGTGACTGTGTCATGCTGGTAGATGTACCAGTGTGGTATTATTACATGTCCCCCGTGACTGTGTCATGCTGGTAGATGTACCAGTGTGGTATTATTACATGTCCCCCGTGACTGTGTCATGCTGGTAGATGTACCAGTGTGGTATTATTACATGTCCCCCGTGACTGTGTCATGCTGGTAGATGTACCAGTGTGGTATTATTACATGTCCCCCGTGACTGTGTCATGCTGGTAGATGTACCAGTGTGGTATTATTACATGTCCCCCGTGACTGTGTCATGCTGGTAGATGTACCAGTGTGGTATTATTACATGTCCCCCGTGACTGTGTCATGCTGGTAGATGTACCAGTGTGGTATTATTACATGTCCCCCGTGACTGTGTCATGCTGGTAGATGTACCAGTGTGGTATTATTACATGTCCCCCGTGACTGTGTCATGCTGGTAGATGTACCAGTGTGGTATTATTACATGTCCCCCGTGACTGTGTCATGCTGGTAGATGTACCAGTGTGGTATTATTACATGTCCCCCGTGACTGTGTCATGCTGGTAGATGTACCAGTGTGGTATTATTACATGTCCCCCGTGACTGTGTCATGCTGGTAGATGTACCAGTGTGGTATTATTACATGTCCCCCGTGACTGTGTCATGCTGGTAGATGTACCAGTGTGGTATTATTACATGTCCCCCGTGACTGTGTCATGCTGGTAGATGTACCAGTGTGGTATTATTACATGTCCCCCGTGACTGTGTCATGCTGGTAGATGTACCAGTGTGGTATTATTACATGTCCCCCGTGACTGTGTCATGCTGGTAGATGTACCAGTGTGGTATTATTACATGTCCCCCGTGACTGTGTCATGCTGGTAGATGTACCAGTGTGGTATTATTACATGTCCCCCGTGACTGTGTCATGCTGGTAGATGTACCAGTGTGGTATTATTACATGTCCCCCGTGACTGTGTCATGCTGGTAGATGTACCAGTGTGGTATTATTACATGTCCCCCGTGACTGTGTCATGCTGGTAGATGTACCAGTGTGGTATTATTACATGTCCCCCGTGACTGTGTCATGCTGGTAGATGTACCAGAGTGGTATTATTACATGTCCCCCGTGACTGTGTCATGCTGGTAGATGTACCAGTGTGGTATTATTACATGTCCCCCGTGACTGTGTCATGCTGGTAGATGTACCAGTGTGGTATTATTACATGTCCCCCGTGACTGTGTCATGCTGGTAGATGTACCAGTGTGGTATTATTACATGTCCCCCGTGACTGTGTCATGCTGGTAGATGTACCAGTGTGGTATTATTACATGTCCCCCGTGACTGTGTCATGCTGGTAGATGTACCAGTGTGGTATTATTACATGTCCCCCGTGACTGTGTCATGCTGGTAGATGTACCAGTGTGGTATTATTACATGTCCCCCGTGACTGTGTCATGCTGGTAGATGTACCAGTGTGGTATTATTACATGTCCCCCGTGACTGTGTCATGCTGGTAGATGTACCAGTGTGGTATTATTACATGTCCCCCGTGACTGTGTCATGCTGGTAGATGTACCAGTGTGGTATTATTACATGTCCCCCGTGACTGTGTCATGCTGGTAGATGTACCAGTGTGGTATTATTACATGTCCCCCGTGACTGTGTCATGCTGGTAGATGTACCAGTGTGGTATTATTACATGTCCCCCGTGACTGTGTCATGCTGGTAGATGTACCAGTGTGGTATTATTACATGTCCCCCGTGACTGTGTCATGCTGGTAGATGTACCAGTGTGGTATTATTACATGTCCCCCGTGACTGTGTCATGCTGGTAGATGTACCAGTGTGGTATTATTACATGTCCCCCGTGACTGTGTCATGCTGGTAGATGTACCAGTGTGGTATTATTACATGTCCCCCGTGACTGTGTCATGCTGGTAGATGTACCAGTGTGGTATTATTACATGTCCCCCGTGACTGTGTCATGCTGGTAGATGTACCAGTGTGGTATTATTACATGTCCCCCGTGACTGTGTCATGCTGGTAGATGTACCAGTGTGGTATTATTACATGTCCCCCGTGACTGTGTCATGCTGGTAGATGTACCAGTGTGGTATTATTACATGTCCCCCGTGACTGTGTCATGCTGGTAGATGTACCAGTGTGGTATTATTACATGTCCCCCGTGACTGTGTCATGCTGGTAGATGTACCAGTGTGGTATTATTACATGTCCCCCGTGACTGTGTCATGCTGGTAGATGTACCAGTGTGGTATTATTACATGTCCCCCGTGACTGTGTCATGCTGGTAGATGTACCAGTGTGGTATTATTACATGTCCCCCGTGACTGTGTCATGCTGGTAGATGTACCAGTGTGGTATTATTACATGTCCTTGTGACTGTGTCATGCTGGTAGATGTACCAGTGTGGTATTATTACATGTCCCCCGTGACTGTGTCATGCTGGTAGATGTACCAGTGTGGTATTATTACATGTCCCCCGTGACTGTGTCATGCTGGTAGATGTACCAGTGTGGTATTATTACATGTCCCCCGTGACTGTGTCATGCTGGTAGATGTACCAGTGTGGTATTATTACATGTCCCCCGTGACTGTGTCATGCTGGTAGATGTACCAGAGTGGTATTATTACATGTCCCCCGTGACTGTGTCATGCTGGTAGATGTACCAGTGTGGTATTATTACATGTCCCCCGTGACTGTGTCATGCTGGTAGATGTACCAGTGTGGTATTATTACATGTCCCCCGTGACTGTGTCATGCTGGTAGATGTACCAGTGTGGTATTATTACATGTCCCCCGTGACTGTGTCATGCTGGTAGATGTACCAGTGTGGTATTATTACATGTCCCCCGTGACTGTGTCATGCTGGTAGATGTACCAGTGTGGTATTATTACATGTCCCCCGTGACTGTGTCATGCTGGTAGATGTACCAGTGTGGTATTATTACATGTCCCCCGTGACTGTGTCATGCTGGTAGATGTACCAGTGTGGTATTATTACATGTCCCCCGTGACTGTGTCATGCTGGTAGATGTACCAGTGTGGTATTATTACATGTCCCCCGTGACTGTGTCATGCTGGTAGATGTACCAGTGTGGTATTATTACATGTCCCCCGTGACTGTGTCATGCTGGTAGATGTACCAGTGTGGTATTATTACATGTCCCCCGTGACTGTGTCATGCTGGTAGATGTACCAGTGTGGTATTATTACATGTCCCCCGTGACTGTGTCATGCTGGTAGATGTACCAGTGTGGTATTATTACATGTCCCCCGTGACTGTGTCATGCTGGTAGATGTACCAGAGTGGTATTATTACATGTCCCCCGTGACTGTGTCATGCTGGTAGATGTACCAGTGTGGTATTATTACATGTCCTTGTGACTGTGTCATGCTGGTAGATGTTCCAGTGTGGTATTATTACATGTCCCCCGTGACTGTGTCATGCTGGTAGATGTACCAGTGTGGTATTATTACATGTCCCCCGTGACTGTGTCATGCTGGTAGATGTACCAGTGTGGTATTATTACATGTCCCCCGTGACTGTGTCATGCTGGTAGATGTACCAGTGTGGTATTATTACATGTCCCCCGTGACTGTGTCATGCTGGTAGATGTACCAGTGTGGTATTATTACATGTCCCCCGTGACTGTGTCATGCTGGTAGATGTACCAGTGTGGTATTATTACATGTCCCCCGTGACTGTGTCATGCTGGTAGATGTACCAGTGTGGTATTATTACATGTCCCCCGTGACTGTGTCATGCTGGTAGATGTACCAGTGTGGTATTATTACATGTCCCCCGTGACTGTGTCATGCTGGTAGATGTACCAGTGTGGTATTATTACATGTCCCCCGTGACTGTGTCATGCTGGTAGATGTACCAGTGTGGTATTATTACATGTCCCCCGTGACTGTGTCATGCTGGTAGATGTACCAGTGTGGTATTATTACATGTCCCCCGTGACTGTGTCATGCTGGTAGATGTACCAGTGTGGTATTATTACATGTCCCCCGTGACTGTGTCATGCTGGTAGATGTACCAGTGTGGTATTATTACATGTCCCCCGTGACTGTGTCATGCTGGTAGATGTACCAGTGTGGTATTATTACATGTCCCCCGTGACTGTGTCATGCTGGTAGATGTACCAGTGTGGTATTATTACATGTCCCCCGTGACTGTGTCATGCTGGTAGATGTACCAGTGTGGTATTATTACATGTCCCCCGTGACTGTGTCATGCTGGTAGATGTACCAGTGTGGTATTATTACATGTCCCCCGTGACTGTGTCATGCTGGTAGATGTACCAGTGTGGTATTATTACATGTCCCCCGTGACTGTGTCATGCTGGTAGATGTACCAGTGTGGTATTATTACATGTCCCCCGTGACTGTGTCATGCTGGTAGATGTACCAGTGTGGTATTATTACATGTCCCCCGTGACTGTGTCATGCTGGTAGATGTACCAGTGTGGTATTATTACATGTCCCCCGTGACTGTGTCATGCTGGTAGATGTACCAGTGTGGTATTATTACATGTCCCCCGTGACTGTGTCATGCTGGTAGATGTACCAGTGTGGTATTATTACATGTCCCCCGTGACTGTGTCATGCTGGTAGATGTACCAGTGTGGTATTATTACATGTCCCCCGTGACTGTGTCATGCTGGTAGATGTACCAGTGTGGTATTATTACATGTCCCCCGTGACTGTGTCATGCTGGTAGATGTACCAGTGTGGTATTATTACATGTCCCCCGTGACTGTGTCATGCTGGTAGATGTACCAGTGTGGTATTATTACATGTCCCCCGTGACTGTGTCATGCTGGTAGATGTACCAGTGTGGTATTATTACATGTCCCCCGTGACTGTGTCATGCTGGTAGATGTACCAGTGTGGTATTATTACATGTCCCCCGTGACTGTGTCATGCTGGTAGATGTACCAGTGTGGTATTATTACATGTCCCCCGTGACTGTGTCATGCTGGTAGATGTACCAGTGTGGTATTATTACATGTCCCCCGTGACTGTGTCATGCTGGTAGATGTACCAGTGTGGTATTATTACATGTCCCCCGTGACTGTGTCATGCTGGTAGATGTACCAGTGTGGTATTATTACATGTCCCCCGTGACTGTGTCATGCTGGTAGATGTACCAGTGTGGTATTATTACATGTCCCCCGTGACTGTGTCATGCTGGTAGATGTACCAGTGTGGTATTATTACATGTCCCCCGTGACTGTGTCATGCTGGTAGATGTACCAGTGTGGTATTATTACATGTCCCCCGTGACTGTGTCATGCTGGTAGATGTACCAGTGTGGTATTATTACATGTCCCCCGTGACTGTGTCATGCTGGTAGATGTACCAGTGTGGTATTATTACATGTCCCCCGTGACTGTGTCATGCTGGTAGATGTACCAGTGTGGTATTATTACATGTCCCCCGTGACTGTGTCATGCTGGTAGATGTACCAGTGTGGTATTATTACATGTCCCCCGTGACTGTGTCATGCTGGTAGATGTACCAGTGTGGTATTATTACATGTCCCCCGTGACTGTGTCATGCTGGTAGATGTACCAGTGTGGTATTATTACATGTCCCCCGTGACTGTGTCATGCTGGTAGATGTACCAGTGTGGTATTATTACATGTCCCCCGTGACTGTGTCATGCTGGTAGATGTACCAGTGTGGTATTATTACATGTCCCCCGTGACTGTGTCATGCTGGTAGATGTACCAGTGTGGTATTATTACATGTCCCCCGTGACTGTGTCATGCTGGTAGATGTACCAGTGTGGTATTATTACATGTCCCCCGTGACTGTGTCATGCTGGTAGATGTACCAGTGTGGTATTATTACATGTCCCCCGTGACTGTGTCATGCTGGTAGATGTACCAGTGTGGTATTATTACATGTCCCCCGTGACTGTGTCATGCTGGTAGATGTACCAGTGTGGTATTATTACATGTCCCCCGTGACTGTGTCATGCTGGTAGATGTACCAGTGTGGTATTATTACATGTCCCCCGTGACTGTGTCATGCTGGTAGATGTACCAGTGTGGTATTATTACATGTCCCCCGTGACTGTGTCATGCTGGTAGATGTACCAGTGTGGTATTATTACATGTCCCCCGTGACTGTGTCATGCTGGTAGATGTACCAGTGTGGTATTATTACATGTCCCCCGTGACTGTGTCATGCTGGTAGATGTACCAGTGTGGTATTATTACATGTCCCCCGTGACTGTGTCATGCTGGTAGATGTACCAGTGTGGTATTATTACATGTCCCCCGTGACTGTGTCATGCTGGTAGATGTACCAGTGTGGTATTATTACATGTCCCCCGTGACTGTGTCATGCTGGTAGATGTACCAGTGTGGTATTATTACATGTC